>JZKD02S1821962.1:329497-345670 GCA_000966675.3 Picea glauca
GGGTTAGGTTTTTGGATGTCTAGGACTTTTGGCATTCCTGTTTATTGTAAAAATTCCTTCAGAGCCTCATTGTAATCATCTTCTTGTGAATGCGAGTAGCCGTCACATCTCTTCTTAGAGATAAGCTGCCACCATTCTAGCGAGTCTTTCGCTCTATATTTTTTACAGTCTTTGTACATTTATTTCATTAATAGAAATCGTGTATTACTGTATATCTGTTTTTATGGTTGAATATCTAATAAATTTCAATTATATTATTGAATATATGCGATATCTCTATGCATTTCTTTATTATATCTCCGATCTCATTTCGTGCCGAAAATAATCTGGATCAGAGGAGCCCCAAGAGATCCAAGAAAAAAATGCAAATCATCGCCTGCTAGTGTTAACAGGTAATCAGATCCCTAAGGGAATGATACCTCTAGAAAGGTTGTTTGATCAAAATGACATGCCTCTGAATTCCACCTTTCAGCCCCAACCAGAGGAGGTCGAAGACAGGGATGTGGGCACCACCAAAGAACCTAGAATAGTGAAGTTATCAAAGTACCTTCCTCCTGAGATAAAAAGAAAGTATAAGGACTTACTCGGGCGGTATAAACATGTCTTTTCATGGTCTTACGAGGAGCTCAGGACCTATGATACCTCGACAATCAAGCACAATATACCTTTGAAACCTGGTGTTAAGCCTTTTTGATAGAAGCTCAGACAAATCAACCCCATTTTGTTGCCTGTGGTCGAAAGAGAAGTGAAAAATTTGTTAGACACAAAAATTCTTGTACCTCTCAGGTACTCTAACTGGGTGGTGAATTTAGTCTCGGTTAGGAAGAAAAGCAGGGAGATCGGGCTATGCATAGAATTTAGAAATCTAAACAAGTCCTCCCTCAAAGATAACTATCCTCTACCCAAAATGGATCACGTGTTGGAAAAATTAGTCGGGGCAAATAGGATGTCGATGATCAATGGGTTTTCCGGTTATAATCAAATTGTCTTCAATGGACATGATAAAGAAAAAACAGCTTCCACCACCCCTTGGGGCACATTTATGTATGAAAAAATGCCTTTTGGTCTGATGAACGCAGATTCTACCTTTCAGCGTGCTATGGACATCACTTTTATCTGTGAAAAGGATAAATTTGTGGTTATCTACCTTGATGACCTGACTGTCTTCTCCAAATCCAACGAAGACCATCTTCTTCACCTGAAGCAATCATTTGAAAATGCCAAAAATTTTGTTTTTCTTTGAACCCCAAGAAGTCTCACTTCACTATGCAAGAAGGTAAAATATTGGGCCACATTGTGTACCAAGACGGAATCAAAATCGACCCTAAAAGGGTGGAAGCTATAGACACCATAAATATTCCTAGGAATATAAAAGAAATTCAGTCATTTTTAGGAAAAATATTTTTTTTGAGAAGATTTATCCCAAACTTTGTTGAAATCGTGAAATTGATCACAGATATGCTCAAGAAGAACAACAAAGTGAAATGGACGGTGGAGGCTAAAGCGTCATTTTCACGCATCAAGAAATTTATCAGCGAAGCGCTCGTATTAGAAAACCCTGATTACCTACAGGATTTCCTGCTATTCTCGCTTGCCTCCAAACACACAGTGGTAGCATTACTCCTCCAAAAGAATGAAGAGGGTTTCGAGCAACCAATAGCCTTCTTTAGTAAAATTCTTAGAGATGTTGAACTGAGATATGATATAATGGAGAAACAAGTGTATGCTATGGTTAAGGCTTTGAAGGATTTTAGAAGTTACATGCTACACTCTAAGGTAATCGCATACATTCCCACCAGTTCTGTGAAGGATATATTGGTCCAGCCTGATAATGATGGTAAGAAGGGTCAGTGGCTCGCTAAAATCCAAGAGTTTGACCTAGAGGTAAAACTAACGAAACTAGTAAAGGGACAAGGTCTGGCTAAGATCTTGGTGGAATCAAATTTAAGAGTACTTGGAATAAATAACCTGCAAGGATATGAGGGAAAAGGGAACATAAACAAGCCCGATGACTAAATAGTGATCTCCAGAATCGAAGAGAAGTTTTTCTTATCAGATTGGTATAAAGATATAGTGGCCTACCTACTGACCCTGAAATGCCCTAGCAATATATCTCCAGCTAAGGCCAGGACACTGAAGCTGCATGCGGTGAAGTATTGCATATTTGAAGGTCAATTGTATTGGAAGGACCCCTTAGGTTTCCTACTAGTTTGTTTGGTAGAATTAGAAATAGAGGGGGTCATAAGCGAATTCCACAAAGGTGTGTGTGGAGGGCCTCACACCTGGAGGGAAATAGCCTATAAAATCCTGAGCGCAGGATATTATTGGCCTAAACTTTTCTCATAGGTAAACATCAAAGTCAAAGCCTGCAACCCTTTCCAGTTGTTTGCAGGAAAACAAAAGCTCTCAACGCTACCTCTGGTTCCTGTCAAAACCGAAGCCCCTTTTCAGCAATGGGGGTTAGATTTTATAGGTGAAATCAACCCACATTCCATCGCTCAACACAAATGGATCCTCACCACCACAGATTATTTCACCAAACGGGTGGAGGCTATTCCCACTTTGAAGGCAACCGATTCAGTGGTGATAGATTTCCTTGAAGAGAGCATACTATCCAGATTTGGTTGTCCCTGAAAAACAGTGACGAATAATGCCCAGGCGTTCAAGTCTATGGCTATGGTCAGCTTCTGCCAAAAATATAACATCGTATTGGGCCACTCCATAGCATATTACCCTCAAGGTAATGGGTTAGCCGAGTCATCAAATAAGAGTTTGATTACCATAATTAAGAAGGTACTGACCGGAAACAAAATATCTTGGCATGTACACTTAAAATACGCCTTATGGGCAAACCGAATAGGTACGAAGAAATCCATTGGTACTTATCCTTTTCAAATGGTGTACGGGACTGATGTGGTTTTACCTATAAATTTGGTGCCCCCTATAATGAATCTCTGGCAGGATGAGAGAGAAGAGCCAAACCACATCAGTAGAAGAATAAATCAGTTGATCAAGGTCCAACAACACAGGACCGAGGTAGACGCAAGGATGCAGAAATACCAGGACGACATGAAAGTGCTTTTCAATCGTAAAGACACAAACAGGGATTTCCTCCTCGATGATTTGTTTTTGAAATGGGATACCAGGAGGGAAGATTCGGCAAAACATGGTAAATTTTATCATATTGGGTACGAACCATTCAAAGTCTCAGGTTCTGAAGGGAAGAATTCATTTCTGTTAGAGGATTTGGATAGTGTGACTCTCAGTGCCCCTATCAACGGGCGTTATCTAAAGCACTATATGAAATAAATCTATTCTAGACTTCCATTGTACATACTGGTTTGTTTTCTCTTTTCTTTTCATAAAAATTTTTGTTAAGTTCAATTTTATCTTGAATAAAACAAGTTGTTGATTTCCTAGAAGTAGAGGCATAATTTTTTACACCCAGGATCCCATAAATCCTGAAGACCTGATACTCTTCATGTCATTTCATGCAGACCTCTGAATTATAGCCCAAACTACGAAAGGAGAAAGGGATGGTCAGGTATCCGGAAATCGACCCTCCCAAGGCAGGTGATAAAGAATGTTTTTTCAAGAAGAAGATAAAGTGGTAAAGCATAGGGATGAAATTCTAGAGTATCTGGGTTTTCAAATGAATATCATTTAAATGTAGTAGTAGTCTTGCAAGTATGATGTGTTCACCTGAGTTGAGATTGCACAATAACATCCATTTTTTTTGTGGGGCCATGGCCTACTCACTTTCCCTTTTTCACCCTTGGCCCTTTCTCCTTAAGCTCTGACACCTACCTGTACCATCCACAGAGGAAGAGAGTTTTCGCTTCCATTTGGGAAACTGGCAAGCGTCTCCGGAAGTAAATTGGTCTTCACAGTTTCTCGGTCCCCTACTAAAAAAGGCCATGCGTGGGTGGACCTTAACTCTCTTAAGTCTTTCAACAATTTTCAAATGGTTAAGTCTTTCTCAAAAGAAGGCCCTTGGAAATGAGTTCCCTCCTTTGTTTTCCTATGAGATAGGGCATTGTGAAGGATAAGAGAAAGTTGGTCCAGAGAACTCAAAGTAAGTTGACAGGCCTCTGTTGGGAATTTTACATAGATACCACCCCTGGTATTACGTATACAATTTGATTGCCCCCACTTTAGTTCCCAAAAATATATATATATATAATATAGATGGTGAAAGGAAATTCAAAATTGATTTCCCCCATCTAGTCCAAAGAGATGATGAAAGGAAATTCATAAAATTATTGCCCTCATCTCATCATTTAAATTCATAACTACCCTCTGAAGTGGTGAAAGGAAATTTGATAAAGGGGACCAGGCAACTTCACCGGGGCACTAAACAAGCTCGCTGGCAGTGAAGCAATGTCTCAAGATATTTGTAAGGTTGTCATACATAAAGCATACTATGCTCTGGTAATTAGATTTCTTGAAACTGGATCTACTCCTCAGGTTCATTGCAGGTCTCCCTGATCAAAAGAATGAATTATACTTCTTTTTGATGCAAGCCAAAACCCACAAGACCTGTTGAATTTCCTAATATTTTTTTTGGACCACCTTGGGCAGACCCGCTTTTAGTGTCAAGGAAGGGAGAGTTACCGTGGACTGTAGCTAAGCTTAGAAAGCATTCCAGGTTTGAAATATTTTCAAAATTCAATTTGGAACCTCAAGGTTCTCTCTGTATCCTCTTTCTCAACAAGTTACTCAGAAGCAAACTATTGACTCCATTTACCCATATAGGCACTCGGTCTACTGTTCTTCTCATCCCATGAGGAGACGAGATCCCTAGTTGGAGCCGATGTTGAAGTTGCCTTCTTCTAAATAAGTGAGATATTATATTTAAGCCCAAAAATCTAGTTTCGGGAGTTTCGCTTGTTTTGAAACATTTCCTACTCTCCTTAGTGTCCCGACGCGCGAAGTGGCAATAGCGGTTTTAAAAGATTACCCAAGTTAGTGTCAGGGGTAAGTCATTTTAAAACCTAGTTAAGCATTGTCAGGGTTTCGTGACTCTGTGATCGCTCTCCCAAAAATCAATACCTTCATAGCTCCAAGTCATGAAGTCACGATATTCATTAATTAAGCATGAATTAATTAAGAACTTAAGTCAGATCATGAATATTTAACTAAGTCGCATCATTGTGATTTCGGGTTTTGGCAGCTCAAAGGCTAGGAGTGAAATCTTTCGATACGGCGAACACCGAAAAAGGGGGATTAAAGACTAAAACACACTTAATTAAAGGTGCTAAGATGGATTAATTGATGCATTAAGCAACCTTTAACATGCACTGTCTACAGAGTAAGTTTAAATGTTTTTTGCGTTGAGTTGTGTTACGACTCGTCAAACAATTATGGCATTTATTTGAACTACGACGAGGTGACAGGTAGTAGGATCTCACTTTTACTTCTAAATATTTCCTTTAAGTGATTTTACCATTCTGTTCACAAGGACACCAGGGGTTTAGATGACTAAGATAAAGAGTTTTTCCTTCATTTTTTCAGTTCTCATTTCTATTTACGTGCAGAGCCATTTTACCAAGTTAACAGTTGTTTGTGATTTTCAAATTTGTTCGACAGGTGGTCCAGTTGTAGGTTTCACTCTCATGGATCCATGAAAAATTCCCAAGTCAGCTGCCAAGATTTTAGGTCAGGGTTCAGTCATTGTTTCCGATACCTCGCCCCGAAGTATTAATTCTATCAAGACATGGTCATACGTTTCCAACATCCTGCAATCTGAATCGATAAACTGTTTGGATGATTATAGCGACAATGAGAAGGACGATTTATCAACCAAATACAAAATTGTCACTCAAGCATACATGCACAAAATAGCGGTGAGGCCCCAGATTCTTTCCTATTTTGATATGAGCAGGTGGGTGCTGGACCATGTGGACATCCCGACCAAGACGATTATCAGCGAACAGAAGGTGACAATTGGTACCTTCTGATTAGAAAATTTGCGAGCAATGTATAAACTGTCACCCATGCTGAACCTTACTCACAATGCCGAATTCCTAGAAGGCTTCAAGAAGAAGGAGTGTGAGAAGTATGCAAAAATTTTGTCCGATCTAATCAAATATTGGGTCTCACACCCTGCAAAATTCAAGGCTCCAATGGGATCTATTCAATTGCTTCCTTGGATCCACAGTTCAAGTACATAGAAATGATGACCTGCAGGTTGTATGGGAAGAAAGAAACTACCCATTTCTTCCTCCCATGGGTGCCACTCATTCATACAGTCGTTGAGGGTTTCTCCTTCGACTGGGCCAAACTATTGTCTAACAGTCTAACCAGTCGAATTATTGAATATCGAGCACAGAGGGAGAGTAAGAAAGTAGCTTCGTTCTTTATGTATGCTTACATCATGGATTCCATATTATTCATGACACCCTTCCCACTGATGAACTGAAGTTGGGATCCATCTAATACAAAGTCTATCCATGTATACCACTCGAAGATTTGGGAGGATAAGGCCAAAGAATTCATCTACGAGATCTTCAACTAGGTAATGGTGCCACTGCATGTCGCCATTTTTGGCCAACCGCCTCCCAGGATGTCAAATAGCGTCGCAACCAGCCTAAGCAGTGTGGCAAATTGGTATCTAGAGGCGGAATTTTCATATATAAGGGTTTTCGGCATCTCTGTCCCTCCATATGCCCTCCCGCTATTCCTGCCAGATAAGTTATTAAGACGTGAGATCGCCAAACAGACTGTGCTCGGTGGAATAAGAAAATATCTCAAAGGAGTATCAAAAAAGGTATGTTCACCCTTCCCTATTCATATTGGTGCATATTCCTTGTTAGATTTTGGCTACGCCAAATATGAGGCTACGGATTTAGAAGAGATAAAGATGGTGGATATTGAGTTCAAGAAGCACGACCCTAGTAAGGTTGTGACCAATCACCTGGCGAGTTGTGGCCTGAAGAGGTATGAACATGAGGATTCCCCTCATGATGAAATATTTCGGGGCGTGAGGTCCTTCGCTAAAGTCCTAAGTCAGATTAAAGCCTTGCCACCCGGAGATATGGCCAAATTTTTGAAATTCTAGGAGCACCGACGAAGTTTTCTCCCCCAGATTTTACAAGGTGAAGCCCCAGAGATTTCAATTACAAAGAATATAGGAGCCAAAGGTGCAAAGGACTCGAATCCTAGTGGGGAGAAGGACCAAGGGAAAACAAGGGAGGCTGGAACCTCAAAGCAAGGAGCCGAAGTCCCTTAGAAGCAGGAAGGAAACCCCAAAAATGGCATGCTAGGCACGTAGGCCCAAGGCCAAGTAGAGATACCTTTGCAGGGATTAGGTGAGTCACTTTCACTCACGTCAAACAAGTCAGTCACAGAGGTCACCCCGAAACAAACATCCAAGGAAATCAACAGTCCAATTGCCATTGTCACACCCTTGCAGTTCACAAAGGAGAATCCTAATGCGAGATGGATTTTCAATGAAGAACTGGCACCTATTTCTATAGAGGATCTGCCTCCTAACAAATTTTTCTTTGACAAAAAAAGAAAGGTCGTGGTGAGGCAAGGCTTATATCAAAAAGAGGGCGTAATGGCTAAAAAATTTAAAATCATGACAGATGGGAAGGCCACAAAAGAGGGAGAATTTGTAGAGGAGATAGTTGGGACACTAGGGGCTTATGCTACAGCCAATCAGTACTCAATTGGGACTTTGACGGCCCAGTTGAAACGAAAGAACCTCCTGATCAGTAAATTGGAAGCTAAAGTGGCTACTGTTGAAGCGAATGTTAGGGATGAGGTGAGTAGGAGCCTTGAGGAATCCCGAACAACTAACCTGCATGAAATCAAGAAGCTCAGGTCCTACCTCGAGTAGGTGCACTAGTCAGTGCAAACTAGCCAAACACAAGTAAGCCAGTAGGGGCAACAGATTATAGAGTTGCAGTTAAAATTGGAGGTGGTCGAGAACCAGGTTGTAGACATAAAAGTGTTCAGATCACAGGCCATCAAAATCTGACATAAGGTATTTACGGCTCAACAAAACCTGTTGGTAAAGGTAGGAACCATTCAAAACCATTTCCAAATGATATATCAAATATTAGAAAATATTTCTTCAAGAGAAAGAGAAGTCGAGGCAGCAAAGGGTTGCTTTCCAAAACGTTGTTATAGCTATGGCGAAGATAGAGATGGTCAGCAGCTCAAAATTATCCATCACTAAACAAACCAAAGGTAATATCCTGTTGAAGGTATGGGAGCAGAATATATCAGAAAGCAAGAGGAGAGCTAATGAAGTAAATAATTATTGTGAGGAAACGTTCTCTTTGATAAGTAAAAGTTTTCTAGACCTTGATAAGGAAAACAATGTTGGGACATTGGGAAAAATCAATATAGCTAAACATATGTTGGACATCAAAAAAAACATGGAGAAGCAACAAGTGGAGATATCCCAGATTAGCCAAGTCAGTATGGCCCAAGTGGACAAATGGCTAGTATAGCCAAGTTTATAATTATGCTCCATCATCAAAGAGGACCAACAAGTGGGAAAAAAATTTCCACAACTGACGAAGAGTTGTTACACTTTTGAAGCAAGCGACCAAGCAGAGCCTTCCAAGTTGATAGCCCAGTTGGTGGAGAGGTGCGTCATTTGCACCGAGCAGGTGAAGGGGCAAGTTTCTGGTGCCAAATAATGACAGATGTTTACCTGTTCTATTTCTAGAACCTGAAGGGAAGGGAAAGGAAGGTGCTCCACCCTTACTAGGGAAGGAAAATAAGAGGAGATGAAACACTCCAATTTTCCATTTGTAACTGACAATTTTCCAAGAACGATCGAAGTTCCAAAGGTTCATAAGTTTGTTTAAATAGAAGAAAGATTGTAATGGAAATGGATTTTTTTTGGGCCAGGAAGAAGTTATAATAAAGAAAGTTCTCTCAAGCCAAGATTAATACAAAGCGGATTGAAGACTCCATATTTCGTCAAGATTGAGTTATGTGTTTTTTTTTCCTCTATATATTCATGCTTCATGTCATTTTGCATATATGCCTTTGATGAATGTTCTAGCTGCAATTTAGTATAATTTCTACTGTGGTGATCAGGTTCTATGATATCTATGTTATTTACAGTTTTTCCTCTGTATCGGCTACTTGCGGATACAAGACCTGTGAATGATTGAGATCTCTACTTTATATGCTTTCATCAAGGTACTCCTGTCTTTTTCTTCTTCTGCCACAGCGTGGGATTCCTCTTAAATTGATGCCCCACATTTGTTGACATCTCTTTGTTTCATACTCGGTTTCAAGATTTTAAACTCAGTTACGGAAGATGGCCTTTGTTTTCATTAAACCCTCCAACTAGCTTCATTGAACTTTCCCTATATAGTCTAAAGTTTGAGACAAGCACTTTAAAGCATCCACCTCCTTCAAATTTTCTATTCTCCCCATGATTGTACCCTTCATAAGACAACCCAATATTGAACCCGGTCTAGCGAATCAAACCATCATTACTTTAAATCTTTTCCATACCATACTCAAGACCGCCACCACTCGAACAGAGCTAGAATGTTCATGGGCTGCTATCAATCGAGATATCAGCATGCAAGAAACTTTGGAAGCTAGACAAAGAAAACTCAAATATCGGCCATAGCTTCATCCACCCCCCGAAGTTGTCTCTTCCTCTTCCTTTTCTTTCACTCTTTTTAGATGCTTAGACTCTACACTTTATAGCCTTAAGTGTAGACTCAATAACAACATCCATTATGCATTATTGGTGTTGTTGGATTACTTCTTCAAGTTGTTCCACCTATTATGGAACTCGCTCTTTGGTGCTTACTTCTACGACTGTTACAGAGTGAAGTGCTCTATGAACCATTTCCTTTACTTCTAGTTGCTCAGTGAGCAACTGTTCCTTGCTTTGATGCAATTGTGATTTTTCTTCATCCCACTTCGCTTGGAGAGAAATATTTTCCCATTCTGCAGTACTGCGTTGTTCTGCAAGGTCTCCCTGTACTTGTGCCAAAGCCTGGGTAGCTTGCATTGTTTCTTCCTGAGCTCATCGACGGTGAGCTTCGACTGTATCAACGATGCAATGGAGTTGAGTTGGCTCATCTCCCAGTTCTGATGTTCCTGCTGATAGAGGCACAATGGAGACTGTGCAGCTGGATTGTAGTACCTGTTGCACTCCTTGGAGCTTATCCTTAATCCAATGGAACACCTCCTCCTTCTTAGCTTCTTGATTCTCTGCTATCTCTAGTGAAGCATCATTCAAGGCTGCTATGATGAAATTGAAGTCGTCGGAGGTGAGAATGGTATACATTTTGGTCATGGTTGCTTTCACTTTCTTCCAGGAGGAAGGTTTTGGCAGGGAAACCTTCCTTTTCTTAGATGGATCCTCCTCATCTCTAGGCGGTTTAACCTCGCCTTTCTTTTGTTCAAATTCTGTGCCATTTATCTCTCTGCCATCTCCTCCTTTCTCTATTAAGATGGAAGCGATATTTACAGATGCATTGTCTAAATCATGTACCTATTCAGTCTTCTTTATCTTGCTAGGTCTCGGTGTATCTGGCACATTTTCCTGACTATCTTAATCAAATATCTCTACAAGATCTGTTGGAATGAGGAGGTCGGTTGACCAGTCCTTGGTGATTTCTTCTAAGTCCTCCTCTATCAGCTTGTAGTAATATTGAAGTTGTTGCTTGTTCTCGTCATTGTGCGTTGTAATATAAATGAAATGGTGGTCCACGTTGAATTTCATTAAAGGTCAAAACCTGTGGAGAGTATTTGGCGTGACGTGAGGCTCAGACTGGATAACTAACTTCAGATGATTGTAATATGTGTGGAATATGGAATTTGACTTCCATTGCTTGTTCATGTCACTGGAATACCATAGTGTACTGAACTTTGTGGCCATAGGTTCAAAGGGCTCGATGTTTGGGAACGTCACACCTTCTGGCATCTCCCATGCGATGAAAGAAATCAAGATTAGAAGGAAACTGAAGTGGAACTCGTATCCTTGATCTTGTGCTTCCCTGTAGTCCAGTTCCAACTGGTTCACAAGGTACTTCGCCCATTTCATTTGTAGTCCCCCGCGCACTTCCCTGCAAGGTCGATTACAAAACCAGTGACTTGGGTGGGTCGGTTCTTGCGAACTAAATTTCCCGTGATCAATTGACAGGCTAGGCACAATGCACCGCTTTGGATATAAGCTACCTTGTAGCCTCGCGTGCCTTTCTCGACATCATCATAGGTGTCTTTTATCCTTTGAGACAAAGTGTGCTCCATGATTTTTTTGGGGTAGAAATCCTGTGGGTCAGGGCCTTGCATACTCATCCCTGTGATCTGATTGATCAATGTCGGATCCACTGTGATATGGTAGTTTAACCACAAGTATCCGCCATGGTAATAGGAAAGCATCATCTTGATGCATGCATTCACTTATTGGTGTCTTCCAAAGTGAGAAATATTCACGACGTTGAGTAGTGTGGACTGCACAAGGTTATGGGTCCATGACTGAGGGATGATATTTGAATCCTTTCCTTTTGTCCTAGTCAGGTACTTATGTGGGGCGAGCATATTGTAGACCTTCCTGTCGCCGATATTGAAGTTGCTAAAATTCAACGCTGTAATCTTATCTTGGTCTATGTGAATTGTGTGTATCTTCTTTGGAAGGTACGCAGTGAACAATTCACACTCAAAGTCTCCAGGCACACTGTCTCAATTTATTGCGCCACTTAGAGGTGGTAGATAGGCACGTAAAATTCTTGGAATAAACTTAGCATTCACGAGATCGTCTCTATGCTTGGTTCACTTCTCATCTACGGGTCGTGATGGTCTAGCTCGAGCAGTGGATGGAGAGGCCGACAATCCTCTCATTGATGTTTCTTGTAGATCGATAGACAATCCTCTCTCTAACATGACTCTTTCATTCATTAAGTTGAGGAGTACTTCTATTACCAATTCTTCAACTGCAGTGAGCTCGTCATACATACACGCTCAAGATTAATAATATCAGGTTCACAATTAACTCAGATACTACACTAGAATAAATAGCAAGATGGAAATGATCATTGTATACAATTCACTTGGTCTACGGGCTCAAATTCTTGGTTATCAAAAGTGTTCTTCGTGCATGGCACGATGGGATAAATAGGAAACTTGGAAATGGTTCACTTGTAACAGGTATGAAGCCTCATTAACTCTTGTTCTGTCCGTTATGGCATTGTCCAACTATCTGGTGTCGAGCTATAAAAAAATTTCGACCCATTGGAGCAGCAGTCGAATGGATATATTGGTCCTAACGGCTATATTGCCTCGCCATGGCGAAGTGCCATGTTTCATTGTTATGATATCCCGGCAAAGCTCCCATTCTGTAAATTTTCAATCTCCGAAGTTCCCTCTAGAACCTTCTATAACTTTTCAAGCTTAGCTCTCTTCTTACTTACCTTTCTAGCCTTCCTCCCATTGAGCTTCATATTGGTAGTCCTTTTTCCATTTTGATTATTATCGTCTTTGGACATAGTCACTACGCGTTGTTGAGATTCTCTCCTAGGACTCAAGGGTAACACCTCTTCTTTATCTGAGATAGGTACTTCAGTCTCTTGTGAGTCTTCTAATGTTCTTGCAGCTTCGACATTTGGGTCTCTAGTGTTAAATAGCTTCGATCTATTCTCATGTTCTTCAATCAAGTATGTGATCCTTCTAGTCATGAAATATTTTAACTCTTGTTTCTTCTGCTCTAAAACTTATTCTTCTTCTTTTCGTCTAGCTTGATCTCTTTCAATCCAAGGTTTCCCTAGTAACATGGTAAATGGGGTGCGGTCCTCAATAAATTGAATAATCTCAAAATCTTCTTCTGTCAAAGTTACATTGGCATTCATATATATCTTAGTGAACTTTCCACATAGGTTTACCAGCTTTCCTCTAAATAACCCTATTCCTTCTAATGAAGGAATCATAGCAGGCCTTCCTATAGCTTCCTAAGTTCTCTCTTTCATGATATTCACCTGTGTTTCCTCATCTAGAACACAGTCAATGTTGAAGTCTCCTATTCTTTCTTCAACGCATTCCTTGTCTTTAAATATCTCTGATAATCTAACATGTCGGTGATCATTCAAGGTTTCTTTCATCTGTAGCAATACCTTCTCTGATTCTTTCTGGGGTTCTGTTATAGCCTTATTTTTAGGATCTGCCTTAGGGTTTTCTTGTCTTATGTTCATACTTTCAATATTAGAAATCATTCTAGGGCAATCCAACACTTCATGTTTCATAGCTTTGCAACAATTACAACCAAGTCTTCTCCCAGAGCATGCCTTAGCAATATGTCTCAGTTTTCTGCAGCTATAACAGAGGGTTAATCCTCTATTTCTTTTAAATAATCCCCAGCTTTTCATGTACTGCGTGCTAGGATCATAGGATCTAACCTGCAATAAATTATTTCTAGGATCCTGCATCCATTTGTTAGTCCAAACATTCTTTCTATGCATAGGTATAAATTATCTTTCACTCTTCTTATCAGATCTAGTCATATCAAATCTTATTTCATCTATTAATACCCTAGTTTTAAATATAGGACAGACTTTATTAAACATACCTAGATCCATATTCTAGAAACAAAAATTTCCACTTATCTTACTTCTATAGAGCAAAAAGCTTCCAGATCTAAAACTTTTAACTATTCTTACCTTTATCAGGGCACGGAGCTTGCAGATCTTACCTTTTTTTAATCAAGAATTCCCACATTTTCCTTTCTTACGGCACAAATCTTCCAGATCTTGCTTCTTTCCTTCAGATCTGACCTCTTTTCTTTAGATCGGATTTCTTTCTTTTAGCACAGAGATTTATAACTCAAGTATAATACTGCACACTAGGGAACATATCTACGCACAGAGATTTCACAATTTTAGGATGGATCTTTGCACAAAGCTTCTTCTTTCTCAGTTCCTAGCAATCACAGTTTCAGGTCCCAACAATGGAACCATTTGTTGGCACAGGGGCAGACCCAGGGTTCAACACTACAACAGTGCACCAACAAAGCCCTAACTATTGTCCCTTTCGGCAACACCTATGAAGCAGATGAAGTCTCACCCAAGGTAGAGGCATGGGTGGTTGCAAGACTCAGGTGTCTAAAACCTTAGCTGGGACACATATCTGTTATTGTAATACTTAATAAAGCAATTAGCACCATTAGTTCCTAAATATACAATATATAACCACTTCACTGATAAAATAGGGCTTCATAGCATTCACATTGAGATAACGTACTGAAGCACTTGGCATCAATAGATAGGTCATATATAGCAGATCAAGCACTTAGCACATTCATATAGATCATATATAACATTCTTATACATTATTAGCACTAAGAATAAGTGTATCTATCTAATCATCTCTAAGCACTTAGAAAAAGAAGATATAAAGACATCCAAACAAGCACAAAGCAAGACAACATAATGTTTATGTGGTTCACCCCCACCCTGGGTCTACATCCACCAACTCTTCTTCTTTATTGTCTTCAGTCAATCAGTTACAAGAATAGAGCCATCAAAACCCTTACTCCGCACAGGACATAAGATCTACGCATCTCGCTAGATTTTTATTCCTTGCGTTACAACACTAAGCCCTCCACAATATACTACAAGGACCTGCACTTAGCTCTACAAGTCTCTTACATTCATGCACAAAGCACTTACAAAACCCTACTTGCACTTAGCATACATTCACATCACATAGATGCATTATTCCACTACTTCTTACATTGCCTATCCTTCTATTTATACATACAAAATAGGCCTAAACATGGGTAAACCCATGGGCTAGCATCCCATTCCAGTTACATATTCCCAAAAACCCAAAAAGGATCCAAAAGTGGTCTGAGATCCTGTGATCTCCACTTCATCTTGTGCTCCTCCTTCGATAGGTTGTCGAAGTCCCAAAATAGGTCACTATGACCAAGAATCTCCCAAAACTTGTTCAAGGGCCAACAGAGCCATAACATCATATGTTTCACTACCGTGCCTTTTTGAGTAAACAAGGCCACTAAAAGAAATGCTAATAAATTTAAAATTGATTAGAAAGAATTCTATATTTAGGGTGCATAAACTAGCATAGGATTTAGAGCCTTGGAATAGGATTTTGTGAGTAAAATTCTCCAAGGCTGTTAAATAAACATATGTGTCTGACTAAGGGAGTGGTGAAATCCATTATATAATTGGTGACGTCATGAGGCTCTTCTTACACTGGAGTTAAGCACAGGGTCGCGTGAGGTTGGTTGAGGGAATATCCCCCAAATACCTTCTTAGCGTCAGATATATTTCTGGGGATCTATTCATATATGGGGATCTTGCTAGTACCTTTACCTCTGTGAGAGGTAGTGATTTCAAGGTTTTGGGATTTGTTACCCTACCCATATGGTGGACCTGAATTATGACTATTCACCTACGAATCAGTTATATCATGGTTTCTTAGTTTCTTGACATAGGTACCACATAGGTTACTTGTAGGGGTTATTTTGCAAGTGCCCTGGATCGGATAAGGGTTGGACATCACATAGCCTTTATGGAGGATTACTTCTCCAGGGGGACCTAAGCGACTGGTTGTTAAGCCCATGAGTGCCCTTATAATTGATTATGATACCTCTTATATTTTGCAGGGAGTCTCAAGCCCCTCTTGGGTGAGGCATACCTGATTTAGGGAGGGAGGCCCCTCTTGGGTGAGGCATACATACTTCAGGGAGGGAGGCCCCTTGTTATAACCCTAAAATGCACCACACAGGCTTACCTGGCATCAGGCCAACTCATGCCTCTTCCTAGCCAAAGCAATGATGAACAAAACCTCAAAAAACCACTTAAATCAAACAACTTGTGCCCTAACCTCTCACTGGGCACGTTGGACCGCTTGCTGGCCTTCTATTGCACGCGGGTGACCACGGGCTAGCCCACTACAACCCGCGGTTACCTAACAAAGCAAAAAATCAGGAAAGTTTCCGCTGGGATGAAGAGCTTTTTGTCAGTTAACTGGAACTCCCAGCCATGCATGGCCGAGAGTTCGCCAAAATCCCTAGCTCCTCCTAGCCTATAAAAGGAGGGGTAGGGGTACTATTCAAAGGAGGAAAAATCATAGCAAAGAAACTCTGCCAAATTTCCAAGTCCACTATTGTCCCAACCCTTTAGCCTTTCCTCAAGCTTTAGGAGAAATTCAAGCAAAGCAGTTGGAGGA
>JZKD02S1821962.1:345680-362776 GCA_000966675.3 Picea glauca
GCGCCCAGTGAGAGGTTAGGGCACGGGTTGTTTGATTTAAGTGGTTTTTTGAGGTTTTGTTCAGCATGGCTTTGGCTAGGAAGAGGCATGAGTTGGCCTGATGCCAAGTAAGCCTGTGTGGTGCATTTTAGGGTTATAACACCCCTTTCAGCCACTTTATCTTATTTGTGTGCATATCTTCCATTTGTTTATTTTAGTGTGCTCTTTGATTATTGGTTTTCCTTAGGATTTGATTTTATATCTCAAGTATTGAATCATCAAGGATCTAGAACAACTTCCTCATAGGTCTCATCGTTTGTTACAATTACCACCATGTCTTGATTCTTTGCCTTCTAAAAGGTGTAAAGTTATCAAACATGGTATACACACCTCCACTTACCAGACTTGTTATCATACAAGGATGAGTACTGAATTGAGTTAGAAATATACTAGGAGTCCTTCGACTCCCATACCCACTATAGTTAACAATACTCCTTCGACACCTTCAACCATGATGGTTGTAGTGCCAAAAGTTCCCATCATCACTCATGTCTAACCTATAGTGAATTATCAACCTATAGCCATGAACCCTTTTGGGTCCCTTTGTCACTCGTCGGGATACAATATTCAATCCATCCCTGCAGCCTATAGTCTTTTTTCTTATGGTATGTCGAATTTCACATAGTAATTTTCATCCTCCATCCCAACATCTAATTTGCATGCTAGTATTGGACTTGGGGGCATGGCTCCTCTACATACTACATTTTCATTTGGAGGTGTTCATATCCCACAAAAAACTTCTACAATTGGAGGCCTTCCTCCTTTTAACCCCGAGTCTAATCCTGGTCCTAATGCTCTCGAATGGAGTGGTCAACCTGGTGGACAAGTTGTTGCTTACTGTCTATCCTTTACACCTACCTCATCTGCACCGATTCTGACCAACACATTTGGAATAATGAATCCACCTCTATCCTCCGGATGCACACCTAGGGGAGGTCAGTTTCACACCTTGGGAAACCCCCAACTTGGAGCTACTCTATTTGGGAGAAATTTTTACAACCCTCGCCATAACATTTCTACTGGAATGGTGTCCATCCAACCCTTCATGAATCAGTTTAGAGGAGGGTCTTACAATATCAAACGGGGCCATGGTGCATACCAAAACCATGGATGGGCTACAATTCCCCATCAATAATACATCCCAGGAGCTTGGGGCAAGATGTCACAAACTCATATCCCTTTTTTGGCCACGCTCAGTCTGCCAGACTTGTCTAGATTAATGAATTACCCTATGCATCATGATCTGACATGGTCCCCTGTCCCCACCAAGATTCCTTCAGATATTCTAAAATTTGAAGGCAAGACTGGTGAGGATCTTGGTGATCACATCACTACTTTTCATCTTTGGTGCTCTTCAAATTCCATTAACAATGATTTTATTCATTTAAGTTTGTTTCAATGCACCCTCATTGGGGTTGTAGTGAAATGGTACATAGAGCTACCAGGGGGGACGTACGAAACATTTAATTAGGTGGTCTTAGTCTTCCTAAACCACTTCCAATTGCAGGTTCATTATGATGCTGCCATAGAAATCATGCCGGCCTTATTTCAGGACAAAGCCACCCATATCTCGGATCACATCCAAGAGTGGCATAGACAGAAGAGGTTGATCAAGGCTTACATACCCCCAAAATTACTTCTAGAGTGCTTTCTTAAGTCTCTACATCCTTACATTTCAAAGGATGTTTCTACATCTAGGGTTACATCTGATAAAGAAGTAATTTTTAAATCCCAACAGTTAGATCGTATATACGCTTAGTCTGGGATGTTATACGAAATTCTTCTAGATGCACCGAGGTCGAACTATGACCCTAGAAAAAATCTTGGGCCTCATGTCGATGTCATTGTAGGCTCCACCAATGTGAAATATGCAAACTTGGTGACAATCCATTTGAAAGAGTTGTCTTTAAACCAGACTGCAGGAGGGCCAACCTCGCCTATGTCCCCCACTCCCACTCAGTCGGTGGATGTACATTTTTTGCAATCGTCAACCAACCTAAATGGTAACCAACAACTAGGAGGGAATAAAAATAAAGGACGTGGTAACAATCATAAGGGTGGGAAGAATAATAATAAACCCAAGGACAATGGTAATAATGATAAGTCAAATAATAATGATGGTGAGGGCAAGAAATAAAGGATAAAGGTCAAGTTTCGCTGCAAGCTTTGTATAGATGATCACCTTACCCACTGGTGCCCTAAACTTACAGAAGTTGTGAGGATTTTATCTCTACCACCTGTTGTGCTAACTAATCCTTTTCCACATAATCAACACATGGCCTTGAGCTCATCGAATGCCGGAAATGCAGTGAGTGGAATTCAAAACCCACTGGCGCAAGACAGTGATTGTCTATGCATCAATATGGTTAAGTTTGAGGTTAATGTAGCCACTCGGTCTTGTGATTATAGTTCTTCATAGGTTGTACCTGGTCTAGAGTCTCCCCCACCTCCGGAGATGCCTTTACATATCAAAAAACCATATCCCCTTGCTCGTATTCCTAAAGGAGTACTCAAGCACTCTACCCACAATCCTAATGCTAGAGCTGCCCAAAATTACTCTATTGTTGAGGATCTGGGTAAAACCCCTTGTGCGATGTCAGCTCTGGAGGTACTCCAGACATGTCCTTCACAGAGGAATGCCTTTTTATCTGTGTTAGGATATCTAGATTCCTATGTCTCTAAAGTTATCAATTTTTACGTCACGGATGTGAAGCCTCGCTTGCCTTACCATGTGGAATTCCAAATCCATGTGGGTTACTCAAAGTATACCATCAAATGTATTGTTGTTGATGAAGGCATTGAAATGTGTGTGATGTCCCTAGTCTGTTGGAAATCCCTCGGATCTTCGACCCTCTCTCAATCTCCGACCTAGTCTGTTGACTACTTTTGATGGTCATTCTTTCCACCCTCATGGTATTATTCCTGCCTTCCTGGTCCATTTAGGTGGGAATACGGTGGATGTGGGTGTCGATCATCTTTCTCACATGGTTTCCTCAATGATACTTTACCCTCGGATGAAGCAATCATAGAGGACATGAATGGTTCTGACAGGCCATGGGATGATATGAACCATCGCTCTTATTTTCTCCCAGAGCTTGCTACAATCGAGCAAGATGATTTGAGATCCACCTTGAGTGAGATAGTTAGTCATGTAGTAGTTCCACTTGATACGCATGAAATTTACGCCAAAGGAAACATGACGAGTATCTCTCCTACCGTCACGATCGATATCGCTTGTATTCCTGGCAAGGTTGAAAATGTATACATCGATGTGGATTGTTTGCCAGAATAAATTTTCATCTACATCAAGCTCTTCAAATAATTTTGTGATGTATTTGTTTGGTCATATGAAGAGATGCCAGGAATTGACCCTCGAATTTTTGAACTTGAGATTAAAACCTACCCAGATGTGAAACATGTTCAACAATGACTTAGAGATTCCAATCCTAGGAAGGCCTCTTCTATTAAGGCAGAGGTAGAAAAATTTCTTAACGATCCATTTATCTACCCAGGTCCCTTGACTGAATGGGTATCCAATCTTGTTCATGTGAATAAAAATCAAGGAACCATTCGTGTATGCATGGATTTTTGTGACCTGAATAAGGCATGTCCCAAAGACAACTTCCCAACACCCTTCATTGATCATATTCTCGATGAGTGTGTGGGAAGCGAAGCTTTTTCTTTTATGGATGGATTTTCAGGATATAACCAAATTCAGATTAATCCTGAGGACCAACATAAGATGGAATTTATTTGTCCTTCGAGTACATTCTCATACCAAAAAATTCATGTTGGCATTAAGAACAGTGGAGCAACCTTCCAATGAGCTATGACCTTCATGTTTCATGATCTCAAGAATATATTCGAAGCCTATCGCGATGATCTCGTTGCTCAATCCCATAAGAGAGTGGATCATGCTACCCACCTTCGGCTAGTTTTTGAAAGATGTCACCATTACCAAATTCATTTCAATCCTCATAAATGCATCTTTTGTGTTAGGTCAAGTCAACTTATAGGATTCTTAGTCTCTGATACTGGGATCATGGTGGATCCGTTAAAGGTTGAGGAAATAATTCGATTGCCTCCCCCATGTATTATTCATCAACTTCAAGGTTTACAGGGGAAAGCTAAATTTTTACAATGGTTTATAGTGAACTGTGCCAATATTATTAATGGTTTCATGCATCTCTTAAATAAGGACACTCCTTTTATATAGGATGAGCGAGCTCAGGAATCCTTTGATGCTTTTAAGAAAGCCTTGGTATCGACACCTTTGATTAAGTCTCTGGACTATAGTAAATATTAATTTCTTTATATCAACACGTCTGAAAAGATGATTGGTATGGTGATGGTTCAGGAGGATGACGAGCTTCATGAACATGTCATTTACTATCTTAGTCAAAACTTAGTCGGCCTTGAACTCAAATATTCTCATGTTGAAAAGATAGCTTTGGTTTCCATTCATGCAGTTCAAATATTGTGACACTATATATTGATTTGTAAAACTATTGTGGTGGTTGATGTCAATCCATTTTAATATGTCCTTACTCGGTGTATCATAGGAGGAAAATACAAAAAATGGATTTTCATTTTACAAGAATTTGATCTTGATTTTGCTTCTGCGAAATTCAAGAAATCACTAGTTTTTGCAGAGTATCTGACTTCCCTCGAATAGATGAGGATGTTATTCATGTTGATTCCTTTGTGGATGAAAAAAAATTTCCTTGTCTCATCGCCAGATCCTTGGTATGGAGATATTGTGGTCTATCTTCAAACTTTGCAGTTCCCTCAGCATATCTCGAGAGATGATCGCCGATATATACGATACCAAGCTAAGAACTACCTTATCATCATCGAAAATTTGTATCACCAAGGATTAGATGGTATATTGCATCATTTATTGACTCACGAAGAAGATGAGTCTATTCTAAAAAACTGCCATAGTGGTGCTTGGTGTGGTCATCCATCTGGGCTTGCGATAACCCATAAAATTTTGCGAGCTGATTATTTTTGGCCATCTGTTTTTAAACATTGTGTCGAAGTGGTTAGGAATTTTCACCTCTACCAAGTGTTCACTCAGAATATGCACTTGCATCCATCCCCTCTCCATCCAATCGTTATCGTCGGTCCCTTCACCAAGTGGGGTGTGGATTTTGTGGACTGCAACCCAACTTCAGCTACGGGGGAATCAACACATTATCATGGTCATTGACTACTTTACTAAGTGGGTCAAGGCCATTCCTACAGTTAAATATGATGGTAAGACTTTTTCATTCTTCGTGTTCAATCAAATTATAGCAAGGTTCAGAATTCTGAGTGAGATTGTCACTGATCATGGAAGTCAATTTCATAACGAAATGATGAAATAATTAGCATTGAAACTGGGGTTTAAACATGGTCATTATTCCTCTTACTACCCCCAGGAAAATGGACAAGTAGAGGTTGTGAACAAGTCTCTCAAGACCATTTTGCATAAAACTGTTAGCCAGAGAAAATATAACTAGCATATCATGCTTTATCCAACACTTTGGGTATATCGAACCTCGGTTAATACTTCCACCGGTTTTTCTTTTTTTCATTTAGTGCATAGTGTGGAGTCGATCCTACCTATTGAATGTGAAATCCATTCTCCTATATTGGTAGTTACGCTCCTACCTGACACTTATGATCTCGAACAATGCCTCGTACACATAGAGAGTCTAGATGAGCAGCGTCGAGATGCCTCCACTGCCATCAAAGTGAATAAATGACATGTCAAGGTACAATATGATAAGTGTTATGTCCTCGATAGTACATTGAGGGTGACTTGGTCCTTCTGTATGACCAATCCAAAGAACCATTGGGGGCAGGCAAATTCAAACCCATGTGGCACAGTCCCTATATCATGCGACATGTTTTAGAAAAAGGAGCTTATGAGTTAGAATATTATGAAGGGAGTATGTAAGTTGAGCCCAAGAATGGGCTCTACTTGAAAGGATATTATGCTTCAGCCCCAATCTTGGGCGTAACTCTTTGTATACTAATGTATTTTAATGTATATATATTTTCTCCCTTTTTTATCTTCAACTTGCTTATCGTGTTTTCCCTTGGTTGGAAGATATCAACAGAGTCGTCAATATACTTAGGATTCGCAGACAGGGCCAGTCGTCATACACAAAACTTGTCTTACACTGCTTGGGTTTTTTACTCACCCGAGGGTCTACTAGTGTCTTCAGGTGGTGTTTTCCTAGGGTCGTCAACAAAAAATGTGGCTGAATATAGCCTCGTTATAGAACTTCTTCCTAATTTCATTTCACATGGTATTCATTGTTTAGAAGTTCACCTAGACTCCCCATGTGAGACCCTACTCTACTCCGACGAATCTTACAGGTAAGACTTTTGGAACGACATTTTGATTTCATTACTTATCATCACATACCTAGAAGTTCTAATTATGTATCTGATGCATATGCTAATTTTGTTTTAGATTGGAATTTGTCACATAACTAAAGAAAACAAAAAACTTGCATCAATGTACACATTGTAATATAAGTAAATCCAAAGACCAATGTTTTTATATATATTTCATCTCTCCAAAAATATGGTGTTATAGTACAAAATTGGGGCTCACACCCTCAAAATACATATACGATCGATCATACAATAGGCACGAAATCTACACCTGTGGCGTCGGATGTGTGTCATGATAGCATACTATGGCATTTGCGAGATGCCGAAAGAGTCGTACCCAAGCATAGGGAACACCTACCACCTGTCGTTCCATTGCCTCCAATAGATCCTCTACCTAACCATGGGAATCCTTTGAGTAAAATGAAATAGGTTTCCCTACACCTTTGAAGCACTCTATCAGTGTCCCCTCCTATTGGCTCATCTCCTCTATGCCTCCTTCTGTGTCATGGAAGTTTGTTTGGCCGTCTTGGACCCACATATGCGTCACATACATGTTTAGTTAGTACTTGACATCATCCAAAAATACTTTTTTTCTTATACAAAAATACAAAAAAAATGAAATATTCAAAAACTTTTGCATACCTATGTCTCTGTAGGTAGAACCTGGTGGTAATGACATGTTCATATCTCCTCTGAAGTCAATCCCTGCATAAGGTTAGTCCACCAAGGCTATCACCTACCGACTCCCCCAGAAGAAAAACTCATTGTTATAGGGTGTTGGCACCCTACCATCCCCCTACCACCTCATCACCTCCATCCACCATGCCATGGCTAGATCATGAGGTCCATGCTAAACAACCTCGACTATAGGGCCCAAACCTAGAACCCGCTTGAAGAAAAAACTACATAGGATAGACACGAACCCAAAGTTCATCTTTCTACCTAGTTGTAGTTTGTTAGTTGGATCTTCATGTTGGATAGCAGTGAGGTGCACCAATCATAAACCATGGGTCACAATAACTCCACTGAATAGAACATAAGGGGCCTCGATGCATGGTGCAAAGAGGTCGACCCTATGATACGTTTCAACACTAGTACAACAATATTGAGACTTAGATTGTTGATTGCGTTGATTGGGAATTGGCTCCCTACCTTCTTGGTCCCTGCAATTCAATGAGAATCTTTGTAATCATCTATGTTCATGCCACCCCCAGCTCCCTAGGCTTTGAGGTTTACCACCTCACCTCGATGCAACAATCATGTCAAAAAGTATATGTAGTAAACTTCAAACCTCAATGGTTTCTCATCAAGGTTGAAGGTCTTCGTATTTAGATCACAGTAGTTCACTAACATCTAGTGCAGCCTCACTTAAGCCCTCATACCTTTGAGAGACCAAAAATTATATATCCCACATTTTTTTAATGCCATCTAGGCCCCTAGATCTCTCTCCATTGCAACATCCAACTCTTCATGCTCTCTTTCTTTCCACTCTATCACCATCCTGCAAGATTCAAATCATTTTTTGAGTTAGTAACATTTTAAAAACCATATCCACAGACTTGTACCCGAGATACAAATTACACGGTCGCATATAGGTCTACTTATACGTTGGTTGTTTTGAAAATAGTCATGTATAGGGTTGTGTATATGTGACCCAATGATCGATAGCCTGCGTATACTTTAGTTTCTAAGTTGTGCCTTGAAATAATAAAAAAAGGAGACATAATTCCAAATACTAATACACTAGAAATAAAAAGAGGAGAAATACTAATTACCTAGTCCATATGGTTGTTGATTATGTCACTCTTAGCTCCTACAATCAGCAGTTTAAATTTGGGGGAAATTTTGTCCAAAATGCACTATTTGGGTAAAAAATACAAATGGTATAGTAAATTTGGTTTTTTTTGCTATTTATAGAAAAAAAATTACCCACTTTGCATAGTTTTTACAAATATTCTGGCCTAGTGGACTAATATGGCAGTGGATGGAGTTGGTTTTGGTGGTTTTATCTGGGGATTCTTGCGGTTTTTGGCGCCATGTTTCCCATTCATAACTTTGGACAGGTATTTTCGTCAACTAACATATAGGATGGGTCATCAATCCATTATGCACATTTGCATCATCCTATGAATGTAGCTCATATGACTTAGGTACGAACCCATTTGGTAGTGACACAGAACCTTCTTTCTGCAACTAGAAGTGTTGTTATCAAATGGTAGAGACTTACCAAACATTGGTGCCCTAGTTAGATCCTCTGCGCCATTCGGTGCCCATGTAGATATTTGTTTCCATAGGAATGGGAGTCCCTTATAACTAATATATGAATTTGCATTTGAAACTCATTTCTTACTCATAAACATGTTTACCTATACCTAGAGGGACTCCAAATGAGTCTAGTTTAATCTCTTTTTCGACTCTCTAAAAAAGTGAAAATATTGTCAAGTGAACTTGTCACTTTCACACTCGTAAATTGGATTTGAAATGACATCTATTTGGTGTAAGTTTAACCCTTTTTTCAAACCAAGTAGACTAAATTTACAAAAAAAGGACATTTTTAGGCGTTAAGTTGTAATTTCATCTCATTCTCTTGCTTGCAATATTGAGCCTATTGTCGATTCTCTCTTTTTCATTATAATCCTATCACCTCAACAGTTTGCATCATCATCCAAGTAGAGCCTTGTTTATATCCTTTGCATCTTGACACCCTATAACCCAAGAGGAAACATTCCCCCAAGTGTCCATATCCTGCATGCACCTCCTTTCATTGAGCATAGGCATGTCCCATTGTTGGAACTATTTTCTTAATAGTGACACTTATTTCCTCCAATGTATCATAGCATTCATTTGACTATGAAAAAATAAAAATAAAAAGACGGGAGGGAAAATAATATTATCTTATATTGGCAACAGTCATGTCTCCTTTGAACAAAGCACAAATTTTTGAGTCCACTTGTCATAAAAATTTTGGGTTTAGCATGACCTTAGGAAGTTGATCTCATTACTTAGAGTGTACTCCCCTGACTAGTTACTCTTCCAGTCCCTATGGAGAGTTTGATTGGTGACTCCTTCATCACGAAGTTTCATCATGGAGTCTATGTTGCTAGAGTCTTCCATATGTCTCATGCTCGTGTTCAAAGGATGTCTATCAACCTGTGTTGGCCATTCCTCAGAACTATTGACTTTGCATGTCATCCATACCCTCAGTGAGTCTCAGAGTTACATGAAGTTGTAGTCCTATCATGCACCCTGGTCCTACTTTCATCATTGGTAGGTAACCTTGAACCTAGCAGTCAACATTTCATCATTGGTCACTGACTGGGGGGTTTCCCTTGTGTTCGACAACAAGAAATCTATTCACACATTGGGATTCATGCAGTGTCTTGGATGCCAATATCCTTATTGGTGGTTTCCTCGCCTTTGTCGGCAATTTTCCTTATTGGCTTCTATTCAGAGGGTATTTTTCGTGTACCGCTTGCCTCTAGATCACGCGAAAGACACATAGGGTCGTTGGTTCGTGAACATGTTCTTCATATGATTTCCTTGAAATCATCAAGCTCCTACTTTGTACCTTGTGTTGAATGATGAGAAATGCCTCAATTATCTCCTTTCAGTGGGTCTCCTTCCATCGACTTCAAAACATCTATTCTAGAAACGAGGCCTAGAATCCTATGAGTACCGGGAGGCTTGCAATCATTGGTGGTAGGTTCTCCTGCCATCGAAAGTTGGTAATACATCAATGTCTCTTAATCAATGGATTCTTCAAGTGTTTGACCTCGACACCTTTATTCACACTTGTAAGAATGTACTTGGTGCCTTGATACCTACTTTCATTATCGATAGGTTGTCTCACATTTTTTAATGGTATACCTTAATGACCTGTAATCAAACAAAGTCTCATTATGTTCGACCTCAACTCCTTTATTCACATAATGTAGACTTCCACCTTTAGTGGATCGTGTAGAATACTTGAAGATATCGGTTCATAGTCAGATCTTTCCTCAGCTTTTGTTATCTTTCATTGGACCAGTACCTATATGACTTCAGTAACCATGGGAGATCAGATTGTACTCCATTGTATACAGATATCTTCAGATTTATTTTGAGATTGGTTTTACTATGCATTGCTCGTGACTATGACTGCATATGGCATGTAGCCACATTTTTATTTCCTATTCATGGACATGAATAGTTGTTTGGTATATTTTCACATGGATCTATAGTGTAATTAAAATTGGAAGACATGCACGCAAAGTCAGTATAGATTGTAATAAAAAACTAGTTCTTCCAGTTGGGTCTCCATTACTCCACTTTTGGGTATTATAATGTATTTAGTCCATCGTAGATACTCCCCTCACACATTAGGGGGCATATCTTATAGAAATATTTTCCTCACCCTATGAAAATTTGCTCAGAAGGCCTTTTTCCATTTCCCTATGCAGACTTGAAGTCCCTTTTTACAATTCCAAGAGATAAAAATAATATTTTCCACATATACGCACCCTAACTATTATACAACATGTGTATACATAGGTTTCACTATTACAACCCACGTACATCGGGTTTTGTGTCCAAAATTAAAAAATGGTGTTAGGTTTCCATGTCACATCACGCGATCCATGATCCTTGAACTTCCATATACTAGAAATGTTCTGACTCGTCCCTTCAGTTCCATTTGAAGGCTATAAATGGGCCATATCCAAGATGTAAAGAAGAGGAGAATAACTCAAATTTGAGAGAAAAGTTACTCTTGAGAAATTATTCACTTCATATTGAGTCTGCATCCATTTATCCTTTTAAGTCTAGACACATTGTTCATCCCCCAAGCTCTTCCCTACTTAATTGAGAACCTCATTGTCTCTCTTATATGAGCTTGCCTTTGGTGGAGGATTGAAGTGGTGGAGGCCCAGCTAGAAGGGACTTAGTTTCTTGGTTTTGAACCATGCTGACACGAAAATTTTTCATTCATACACTTCCATTGATTACATTTTAATAGAAATACTCTTTTCTCGTCCAATTAATGTCTTGCAAATATTTGAATTGTTATTCCATGGGTGTATTTGTTATGAATAATCATGGATTATGCTATTAAATGTGCTAATTTTATATATTATCACCATATTCTTGTGTATATTGGTTGTTGAGGACAAGTTGTAGGTATATTTATTTGATTCAAGTGATCAACAGTGGACTTCATCGAATGTTTGGACAAGGTAGGATATTTATCTTATCTTGTTAGCATTTTTGTTTATATAGAATGCTTGATATTAGAGTTGATTTCTGCAGTCAATTCTGTCTATTGTGGTTTACCCCATGCCATAGAGATATTTTCCTTGTAACAATACATTTATTTATTTTCTTAGTGATTGGGAAGGTAAATAAGGGTTTATTTTGGAATTGTTTCCTTCTTTTCTTAGTGAATGGGAAGGTAAAGAAGGGTTTATTTTACTAAATAAATAATGTATACATTTATTTATTTTCTTAGTGATTGGAAGGTAAAGAAGGTTTATTTTGACCAATTCCAAGAATCATTCCAATGTATCTTCCCATGATAGTGATCCCATGCAAAGTAAACACGCGATGAAAAAATGCACCACCCACTTTTTTCCAAGTCAATCCAATGACAATGTGTCCACGATCATGGTGCTAGAACGACTTCTTCTCCACACAAACACAAATATATAATAGTAATATAGAGGCATAAAAACATATAAAACACAATATATCATGTAAAAATATCTAAAAGAAAGTGAAGGTGGGAAACAATAATGCATTGATTTACTAACACCAATGGTAAATGCCACTTATGAAAACTTTTAAGGAAACCCTTAAAAATTGCTTTCAACATCTCTCTCTCTCTCTCTCTCTCTCTCTCTCTCTCAAACACACACACACACACATAAACCCTTTGAATGGAAAGGAAAAATTAAAATTAGTCTTATTTAAAATGATATTACTATATACAATATATATTAACTTCATTTCATATCAATCTTTGAAATTTTGATTCCAAAAAATATATTAATTAAAATATTGAAATGTTACATATAGCTTGTGTTGATCCACACTCGTTGATCAATGTTAGTACATACACACCTATCCTTAATCTTTTTCTTTCGATTTTCTTTGCTTCTTGAATTCCCTTAGTCTTTTTCTCATTTCAAATGAGTGTTGCAGGTCACGCTACTATTAAATTTCCATGTTCGTAGACTTGCAAGCTTGTGTATCTATCCTTACTCATTTTTTCTTCTTTCAAAACTTCAACACTTAGTCATTTTTCAAAAAATGTGGGATTCTAAAATGTTCTACACCCACAATTTCCCATGTCCCATGTCCTACAATCGTGCTATCGGCCTCAATTTGCACCTTTATCTTTGCGTCATCCAAAATGGACCTTCTAACTTTATACTTAGCCAATTTCTTAGAATCCGGATGTAGGACATATATATATTCCACTTACCTTTTTTCCCATGTATTATGTCTCACAGTACCATTTATTTTTTCCCATGTACCATGTCTCACGGTCCGGTGTTCTTTTTCCCGTGTATTATTTGGCCGACCCAAGAAATAATACCAATGCTTCTAAAATAGAGGTAAGTTCCTTAAAGTATCCCTACAAGGAATTTTCCTGGTTGTTTTCTCATATCATTGGTTTTGAATCCATGGCCTATGTGCTAAGGAATTTCATTGATATCCTTCATTTCATAGTGCATTAAAATTCCCTCATTGATTGGGGTCGCATTATTTCTAATGAAATCTCATTTGTACGAAGAAGACCCAAAACATTTACATGACATACTATATTATTTTCGACATAGCCTACTACCATGTTTTCAAAGACTTTCTGAGGGAACAGAGTGTTTAGTTTAAGGTGTAACTATTATTCACCTGGTATCCAGCCTTGGAGCGGCACAAAGCTTAGCATCATTTTTACTCAGCCTCATTGAAGATGAAATTGTGGAGGGTTTCGACCCCTAATGATTTATTTACTGGACATATGTCCCTTGTCAGCGATTCCTCTTATTTTACCAAAATTGAACAATTTACAGAAGGGGGTGGGGATAATTTGAATCTCTTTAATACTTCATTCGACCAAGATCTTAATAATATGGAGGAATTATCCAACACTAATGAGTGATATTGACACCAAAGTAGAGAAGTAACGAATAAAAATCCCAACTCGTCAACTATGTCTAAAACAATTACCACGGTAATAAAAAAAACCTAGGAGCAGTGGTTTGGAGATAATGAAAACACCTTATGGAAGCTCGTGTGATGGAAATTACAAGGACACGACAAAGACAAATATTTAAAAATGTCACACTATATATACCTCTACTAAAAGAAAAAGGGATACCCAGAAAACAGGGATAGAAATACATGAAACTCAAGAAATCCCTAGGGAAGTGGATATAGATGATATTATTGAAGAACCTAGCTATTCTAAACAATGACTTTTGGAAACCCAAGAGATTGTTGAAGCTATGATCACTGAGGAACCGTAAATTTTTGAAGAGGACTCTGTGACATTGCACCACGTAGCCTACGATAGAAGTTATAAAAATTGTTAATTGAAAAGGTAAACATGAAAAACAAGAAAATGTTTGAGAAGTGGAAATCGTAAATTGATATCCATGGGGTCGCACCTTCAAATATTGTACAATTTCATGAAGCAACCAGAGAAGCATTGAAGGAATATGTTGGTAACATAGAAAAGGAAAAAATAATTTAAAAGGAAAAAATAATGGAATTGGAGGCAGCTCTAATTCCAAGACCATTTTTTTTTGAACCATTAAACAAAATTCAACCAGCACTTACCTTAGATGATATTCCATAAAGCAACAACAAGTGGAAAGTTTTATCTAGTTTGTTTTTGGTAGTGAGAAAATATGTTGAAGATGGGATACAAAAAAGAATAGATTTGATCCAATAAATCTGGTAACTTGCACAAACCTCCACCAACTTTGAAATGAGGATTACACATTTCAAAGAATATCTTAAAAAATATATGGAAATCCCTATTCCAAATCCCTACACTTAAGTTAATGTAGGTTTGCAGAACCCTAGAAAGAAAAATTTCTAGATAGATTTTAATTATTGTTTTGATTTTTAGGTTGTTGTTTACTCAAGGGTATGGAATATAAATTGATGATGTCCATGTCTTCGACTCCAAAAGAGTGCAATAGAATGAGATGAAAATATTTATGTTTGATGAACTCTATCTATGGAAAGGAGAAGATTATTTTTCCATTCTAAAATGCATAAACCCAATGCAGTTTAACTAATGCAAATGAAAAACATGTACCACCCAAAATTTTGAATCCAATTAATTTATGTTCGTTTGATTATAAATGCAATGAACCTAAATCAAATGAAATCTATTTCTACTTCCTTTCTTTCAATGCAAGAATGCAATGCAGATACAAAGGAATATGAACTAAAAATATTGAACAAGAAATGCACTCAAAACTGATGAGAACTGAGAGGAACTAAGTATGAAATAACTTGCTCAATCAAGAACTCAAAAGTTGACAAGAAAACACAACGTCGTAATTCCTCCAACAAGGACACAAACAAAGAGGAAATCACTCAACAATCCTTGAATATAAGTAGCAAAAACAAGTATTCAATATAGGTTGTGGTAAGAAAAAGAATCTCAATCATTCAAAAGAGAAAGATGTTCTAAATAATATTGAATAGAAACTCAGGACCAATCAAACCTTTGAAAACTCTTCCAATCAATCATACAATTGAAAAGATCATGAGACAAAGACCAAACTAATGAAAAGCAAGGTGAACCAATATTGCAACGTAGAATAGGTTTGAAAGATCAACAAAGGTAAAAATGAGTGATAACTGTCAAATATTCAATCCAAACAAAGTCAAATACAATCAGAAGTCATTGGGCAAAATGTCTCAAGAGAATACTTAGAAAAAGCAGACAGAGAGAGGCAAAAAAACACTGATACTGGGGAGATTAGCACCCATGTTCTCAAGGATATATAGTGCTAGTTAGGGGAATGGGGCCTTGTAGTAGGCTCTAGGGGAGTTCCATTCAGCTAATGGTTCTCTTTAGAAATCCTCTGGGGAGCACCAATCAAGTAAGTGGTGCCCTGGTGTGAACTGTAGGGAAGGGTCTATTTTCAGAAAAGTCCAAAAAATGGCTTTCAAAGGTTCAGACTCAGTAGAGACTCAGTCAATGGCTCTTTGATCTCTTCAGTGAATAAGAGGGAAGGGGAATTATATCATAATAAAGTAGAAAACAATATCTAATGATAGGCAAAGAATTTAGACTATCCAAGGAAATTGTAGTCAAAGTCCTTCCCTATTGGAGTCACCAATTTTTGTTACGCAATATTTCCCCTGCAGACAAGTGAAACTTCCCTTGGATTACCAGATCCCTATACCAAGATAGAAACACTAAAAATGGACACTAACATCCCTTTAAACTCATTTTAACCAATCTGAAAGAGAGAAGGAGAAATATAATGATGTACCTTTTTATGAATTTTGTCTCCGTTGCTTCCAATCCATGAGATTGATCTTCAAACCCCCTTGCACAACTTGATACCTACAATAAGTAGCAAAGAGAAATTATTATCTCCTACTCTATTTGATTAGGTAAAACAAATTCATCTAAAATAAAGTAACATTATACAAGCACATGCAAGAATACTCAAGCTTGAAGGAAATAGGCCAAGTATATTGAATGAGAACCCAAAAGAGAATACTTACATACCATGATTGATGTAGTAGAAGCCTCTTCAAGTTATCCTCATCTAACCCTTACACGAATATACCAAGATCAAAATGATGATACTCTAACTGATTACTTCCCTACTAGATCAGAGTTTCGATGTGCTCAAATCTGTATTCCCCTTCACCTTGGAAATGCCTTCAATATATAGGTTTGATAAGCACAACCACCATGAAAAAATGAAGGATGTGGATCCTTGATTTTTGGATCAGATCCTAAGGTGAAGCCATAGCATAGGGATTGAACATAACCAACCCTATCTTGAGAGAGTTGGCCCATATAATAAGGTGGAGGATCCCCCTTTTCCCTCAACAAGAATGGTGCTCCCCCAGAGTGAGAGACAAAGTGCCATGGCACTCCCTTAACAAGGCAAGGGGAGAAACAATGCTCCCTAAACATGGTGTTACGAGGGAAAAACTATATATGGCCAGGGTAAAACACAACAAACAGGTATGACTATAGAAATCTACTCAATTCCAACATATTCTATATAAACCAATATGCAAGTGAGATAATAAAAAAGCCTACCTCGTTCCAACGTTTGATGATGTTCCATTGTTGAGTACTTTGACCCAAATCTTTGTACCTACAACAATTTCTCAACAAACAAGCACAGCAAGTATATAGTGATAATATAAAGGGGTTAGCACATTAGATAGCATAATCCATTAATAAACATTACAAATATGCTCATGGATAATAATCATATATTTTCACAATACCAATTGGACGAGAAAGGAGTATTTCTATTAATAAATGATCAGAAGAAGTGAAAACATTATAGACTTCTCTGTCGGCACAGTTTGAAACCAAGAAACCAAGTTCCTTCCAACTGGGCCTCCACCACTTCAATCATCCACCAAAGGCAAGCTCATAGAAAAGAGACAATGAGGTTCTCTCAACAATAGGGAAA
>JZKD02S1821962.1:369210-412367 GCA_000966675.3 Picea glauca
GGAAACCACACAGAGCTAGATTGTGCGTGGCTTGATGGCCAGTGCGAGTTGTGATTGAGCCTGTGTGTGATCTCTCTCTGGGTGAGGGAGGGGTGGATGTTGTTGGAAGAGGTTTTTTCCAGAGAGTGTCCAGCACCAGCTTCAGGCTCTGAGACTTCCTGATCCAGCCTATTGCCGAGACCCAGAGAGGGAGGTTAGCACCAATGGATTGTGCTTGTAAAGGTGTATACTCCCGAGTGGAATAGGCATGTGGGGAATGACAGTCTGATAGTAGTGGGTGTAAGATGGCATCCTGGGAAGAATCCTTCCAGATTTTATGTGTTGTTTTCCTTGTAACCTCATCCTAGCCTAGATTTCCTTGTCATGGGGTGGAGCTTAGTCCCATCTCGGGGGTGACCCATTGCTAAGCTGATGAGCAGTGCGGTCTAAGGCTGGGAGGTTCGTGGAAGGCCTGCACTTGGTTGGTGGATTCTACCACTGTTAAAAGATAAGTATCTGATTATGCCTTAATCATGTTTTGCAGGACTATGTTGTTTATGTTATCATGATTTATGTTGTGTATATGAATTATTATGTAACGCTATGGATTGTTAATTATAGCAGTAGATAATATGTGTACTCTGAGCATTGAATGTGTTTAATTGTTGAGAGCTTATGGATCATATAATACCTGTACGAATCATGTATAGAGTGGTGTTATAGTCTTCTCTTATTAGAAATTAAGCCATGCTAGCTGAAAGGGTGCGCTACAATAAGTCTCACCCTCTGTTGTTGTCATATCCTTCAATTCTTTAACAACCCTTTGATATTTAGTTCTAGTTACCATTTCATGTTGCTATTGGACCAATGCTTGTTGTGCTTGTGTAAGTTCTACTTTTAGTCTATCGATGATGACACTCTGTGCCTGAGATTGAGATGTTTGATGTTCTTCCATAACACTCATCTCCTCCCTGGATTGAATCAATGCTTGTTGGGCTTGTCCCAATTCTTCTTTTAGCTCATGAATGATGGCACCCTATGCCTGAGACTGGGATGTTTGATATTCATTCATTTCTTCTTTGGAGCGAATTAATGCTTGTTGGGTTTGTGCAAGCTCTACCTCCAGTCTACTCATGATAATACTTTGTTCCTGAAATTGCCTTGTTATCGTTAGTAATTCGCCTCTGCTTTGAGTCATGGTTTGTTGGGACTGTAGTAGTTCTTCCTCCAGTCTCCTAATAGTAGAATTTTTCTCAAAAAGTTGAGTTGTTTCCTCTGAAATTAGAGTATCTGTCTGTATCTCAGTATCATCCATCTCTTATGTTTCTATAAGAATTACATCTTCATCCTGAACTGTTTCTTCTTCTACCATTAATTCCCCAGGATCTATCTGTATTCCTACAAAATTTGTACTAGCTGCTTTCTTAGGGAGAGGGTTTCTTCCTTGCATTCTTCCCTTTTTGTTCTTCTTTATCTTGTGGATCTTGTCTGCTAGTTCCAACTGTTTCCTCAATTCCTTGATAATCTACTTGAACTTTCCCACTTTCTGCTTTAATATCACAGCCCTCTTAGCCTTCTTCTTCAGCAATTTGTTTTCTTTCTTTAATTTCCTAATTTGTTTCTGGCTTTTGGTTGATTTATGTCTATGGGGGATCTCGAGGTCTTCTTCATTTCGGCCAACAGAGGGTTGTCCCTTTGTTTTTTCCAAGTGCTATGTTTGTTCAAGGGGATTTCTTTCTTCAAAAATAAATTCCTCCTGTGTTGTGTCATCTAGAAAGGACATTTAAGTGTCAGGAAAGTCTTCAGCAGGTTTTGAAGAGGATCTTGGTTCTAGTTATTTTTCCAGATTATTTTTACCTTTGTCAGTTGAGGTTCCTAAGTTCCCCAAAGCCTGAGACATTTCTATCTCATAACTCTTAAAAAAGTGTTTTGTCAGGTGCTTTGATGCAAGTTGGGTGTCTCCCTGATTATCCTTTTGTGTTGTCTACCCTGCTTGGTCAATGTCCTGACCATTTTATTGTAAAGGTTGTTCCATGACATTCTGAAGTTCTTCAAGGTGCTCTGTTGCATCCTGAATTGCTTTAGTTGTTTCCTGGATTTGTTTGCTTCTCTTCCTTGTCCTAGGGGGGGATCTAAGAGAAATTATTGTTCTCTTATTTATTTTTGTTACTGCCTGTGTCTGTGAGGTCTGGGCCTCAGTAATTTGAGCAGGTTCTACTACAATTTCAGTTGGAGGTGGTGAAATTTCTCTTTGGGTGGTGGTCGCCTTATCTAGTTGAACAAGTTCTGCTTCAATTTCAGTTTGAGGTGGTGAAATTTCTCTTTGGGTGGTGGTCACCTGTTCCCATTATGGAGGTCTATTGGCCTCAATCAAATTCTCCCAAGTCAACTGAGTTCGACTCAATTCTTTATCCACTATTAGTTTTACTAATATGTGGTAGCCAATGACAATAACAGGATCCTTGGACTTTTTTGTCCTCAAGGCAACTTCATGTAGTATGGTATGCAGGAAGAAGGTTAAATTAAGTACTAACCATTGCTTCAAGGATGCCAGCAGTTTGAGATGGCGTGGTTGAATTACATCGTATCGTCCATCGCAGGTGATGTAGTGTTGAACTATCCCTGCCAATTCCTTCCACATTTCACTGAGGGTGTTGGGATTAAGTCCTTTTCCTTTTTTGTCTAATTATTCCCCCGGTTCTGTGAAAGATTCCACGGCTTCCCCCAGCTTCATGTATTTCCATGTCCACTGAATGCCTATGGTAGGGAGGCCTGTGACTTCTGCTATGATTTTCGGAGTAATAGAAATTTTTATGCCTTGCACCGTAGAGATTTCTCCTTGCAGGTTTTGAAAGAATTCCAGCGTGACATTTGTGTCATAACCTTGCAAGTGGTTGAAGTACTCTGTCCATCCTAGGTGGTGTAGGATTTCTCTTGCCTGTTCTGTAATCTGGAGTAATGTCGTCTCTCTGCGCACACTTTTCCACCCATATTTCTATGAGAAAGAAAGAATGACTATCGTTCCCGTTTTACAAATTCGGTTAGACCAGCTTTGGAGAAGCAGATGCCAGAAATGGAAAATATCAGTAACAATGAATGTATAAAGACGTGGGTTTTGTATTTATTGCAATCATTACAAATAGTCAGGAAGTGTGTCGAACATCCCCCTCATTAATGTAGAGCTCGTCCTCAACCATCAGTGTAGGCAGAAATAATGAGTGCGGGTATTTTCGGGTGAGAGGTAATGATTGCATTGTCGCCGTCAATAGGGATAATCATATATAATTTTCAAAAAGACACATGCCACCAAATATCATTTAAACAATAGTCGTTTGATGTGTGGAATTTATAAATTTATTACACCTATGTGAAAAAAAATGATTTATGGAGAAATCAATCAAAAATAAGTTAAATCTGCTCATTTTTTTTTAATAATCCACATAACATAATATTGTTAATTTTCCCGGTGATTGAGTATAATTGATATGATAGCCTCATTGTTTTTTTAGTAAAGGATATCTAGAGACACATAGAAACTTGGTGTTTTGAGATAATCTTCCATACCATAGGCAGAGCCACTGTTGCCATCCGGGTTTCCTTTTAACCCTTAGATGAGCCTGTATCCTTAATACACATGTGAATCATCTTTTTCAAAAAGACCATTATCCTAGTTTGGTAGCCAGATGATGATAATACCACTCACTAGATTATAACTTAAGTGAACAAGTCAGCTCGTGATGAGACCTCTTGTTCTTTGACAAAAGAATATGTCAAAGGCCATTACCCTGGTGTGGCAAACATAGTGGGAATGTCACTTAGGTTAGTATCCTATGATCGTGGTAGGTTGGATCATGATGAGACCCCCCGTTCTTTATGAAAAAGGTTTTTGTTGTGTATTTTTAATTATTTGTATTTTTTCTTAATATTTGAATTATTTTGTCCCAAAAAGACCATTATCCTGGTTTGGTGGCCAGATGATGATAATGCCACTCACTAGATTATAACTTAAGTGAACAAGCTAGCTCATGATGATACCTCTTGTCCTTTGACAAAAGAAAATGTCAAAGGCCATTGCCCTGGTGTGGTAGCCATAATGGGAATGTCACTTAGGTTAGTATCCTATGATCATGGTAGGTTGGCTCGTGATGAGACCCCCTATTCTTTATGGGAAAATTTTATTATGTGTGTATATATATATATATATGAGGCTCATCTACTCCTTAAGAGTAAGGGATGGTATAAGGAAGTGTAAATATGCCAAGTAAAAGTGTGTTGAAGACTCCTTATAATATAGAGGTAGAATATCATTCAAGTATATTTGTATATATAAAGGAAAGAAACAACTTATGGTGGTGATTGATTATGAACAAGGTTTAAGATATTTCGGAGAGATTATTCCACGAAAAAAAAAATTGTTAAGGTGTGAGGGACCATCCACAAAATAATGACAGATCATTGTGATGACGATTGGAAACAGTGATGGTGAAAATTAATTGATGAAAGTCGCACTTTCGGAGGAATGGCTAGCGTTTGAATGGTAAAGAAGGGCATTGCAATCACGTGAAAAGGAACAGTAGTTGTTTTGTTCAGAAAAGGAATAGTAGGTGCGCGAAAAAGGAACAATAGTTGTTTCGTTCAAAAAGAAAGGAATAGCAATTGCACGAGAAGGAACAACAGTTGTGCGAAAAGGAACGGCAGTTGTTTCGTTCAAAAAAAGGAACAGCATGCGTGCAAGAAGGAATAGCAGTTGCGCAAAAAAGGAACAATAGTTGTTCTATTTCAAAAAGGAAACAACAGGCGCACGAGAAAGGAAACAACAGTTGTTCCATTCAAAAAGAAACAGCAGGCGTGCAAGAAAGGGAACAACATCGTCATGAACATGTAAAAGACAGAGTCTGTGTAATAAAACAAAATGGGAGTATGGAACAGAAGACGGTGCTAATTGTAGTTATCTGTCCTGATTCTTGTTTCCTAGATGACTTTTTATAAAGCAATAAAAAAAAAACTAACCACTCAGTTGGAAAACTATGTACAGTATGTACAATATAAACTGAATACGTCATTTATGGAGTTGGGGTGGTTGGGTTACCTTCCCAGCTAGCCAAAATCTACACCATAGGGTCTTTACTTACTTCTTGATAGAAAGAATCTTTTGAAGGTGGTTGATGGTAAAGTCACAGTCGATGTCCATTGACTAGAAAGGGTGATCCAGACCCATCGATGGTGCTCAAAGTAATCGTGCCATTATCATGGACTTCATTAATTTCATACGGCCCTAGCTATCGTGTCTGTAATTTCCCAGGAAAGTCTTGAAATCTGGAATCATAGAGGAGTGCCCAGTCGCCTTTCTTGAATGATTTCTTCTTGATATTCTTATCATGCCAAGTTGCTCTCTGCTGCTGAATAATAGCTGTGTGCTCCACAGTAGACAGGCTTGCTTCATCCAATTCGTTGAGTCATTGAAGGCATCATTTATGTGCTTTTGTAAGATTTAGTCCAATTTCCTGGGCCATTCTTAGGGTCTTGATCTCAAATTCTATTGGGAAGATGGGTTCTTTACCATAGACTATGGGAGAGTAGCTAGTGGTGTTACGCCAGTTTGTATGGTAATCCCATAAGGCATTTGGGAGCTCGGTAGCCCAATTTTGTCGGTTTGTTGAGACAGTCTTCATCAGAATTGCCTCTAGGACCTTATTGGTGCTTTCTACCTACTCGTTTGCTTGTGGGTGGTATGGAGAAGAAAATTTGTGCTTGATGTGATAGTTGTCGAGGGTAGTTGTGATTCTATGGCCTGTAAATTATGACCCTCCATCAGTAATTATTTTTCTGGGTAGTCCATACCGTACAAACAATTTGAAAATGAATTTGATGACTACTTCTTTTGTTGCATTTGGTAAATCTTTCGCCTCTACCCATTTGGTCATGTAATCCATTGCAACGAGAATATAGGCCTTTTGATTTGACTTTGGATTAAAGGGGTCGATGAATTCCAACACCCATCTTTCAAATGGTTCTTCAACTAGTTGTGTTTTCAAGGGCATTTCATCAGCCTGATCTGGTTTCCCCATTCGCTGACAATTGTCGGATGTCTGGACATATTTCTTGGCATTTGAATATTAAGGGCCAATAATAGCCCATATGTAAGATTTTGTGTCCAGTCCTGCGGTCTGTGAAATTCCCCCCACAATTCTCGTCATGTCCTGCTTTCAGTATGTCATAGATTTCGTCCTCTCGTACACATCGCCGGATCTGGAGATCAGCTCCTGTGTGGAAAAGATATCCACTGATCCAAGTGAATCGTGCACTACGTTGGACGATCAGTCGTCTTTCCTTTGATGATAAATGTGTCGGTAAACTTCTTGTTGTTAGATAGTTTGCTACATCAGCGTACCAAGGTGGTTTTGTGTCGACAGCAAACAGATTCTCATCCAAGAATTGATCCTCGGTTGTTAATGAGTCGTCTGTTTTTGGGAATCAGGACAGGAAGTCTGCGACAAAATTTTCTCTCCCAGGTTGGTCTTTGATGGTAATATCAAATTCCTGCAATAATAAAAACCATCAAGTGACCCATTCATTAGTAATTGGTTTATTAGCTAGATATCTAATGGCAGAATGATCGGTATACAGGATAACTGGATAGCTTGTTATATAATGACGAAATTTATTGATGGCATGTATAATAGCTAAGAACTCTTTCTCTGTCACTGTATAATTAATTTCAGCTGGAGTTAGATTCTTGATAATGAAATAAATGGCGTAGGGTTTATTTTCTTCTTCCTATCCCAGAACAGCGCCTATGGCAATGTCTGAGGCGTCGATGGAAATTTGAAATGGTATTTTCCAATTAGGTCCCCTCAACACTGGCACTGTTGAGATCAGTTTCTTGAGTCCTGTAAAAGCCACATCGCATTTGTTAGACCATTGAAATTCTACATTACCTGTCAAAGCATGTAAAGGTGCAACGGTTTTTGAAAAATTTGGCATAAATCTGTGATAGTAGCCTGAAGCACCAAGGAAACTACATACCTCAGTTTGTGTGTGTGGAGTAGGTAAATTAAGAATTACCTCAATTTTTGTTGGGTCTACTCTAATTCCATCTACAAAAATGTAATTCCCTAATACCACACCTTATGTCATCATCATGTGACATTTTTCGTGGCTTAAACATAACCTGGTAGCAATGCACCATTACAATACCTTCTCCAAATTATTTAGGGCTTGGTCGAAATTGTCGCCATACAGAGTAAAATCATCCATATAGACTTCGAGCCCTTCACTAATCAGATCACTGAATATGTTCAAAATGGCCCTTTGGAATGTAGTTGGAGCGTTACAGAGTCCGAAGGGAAATACTTTGTAGGCAAAGGTACCCCAAGGACATGTGAATGTCATTTTATTCTGATCTTCTGGGGTAATCTGGATCTGATTGTAGCCGCTTAAACCGTCTAGGAAAGAGAAAAATTTCTTCCCTGCAAGGTATCCAGGACCTGATTGATGAAAAGTAATGGAAAATGATCTTTTTGAGTAGCTTTGTTTAGTTCCCTGTAATCAACGTAGATTTACCACTTCCCGTTTTTCTTTGGGACGATGACTAATGGGGAAACCCATCGACTATCTGAGATAGGGTATATAAAATCTACGTCCAACAGCTTTTGTATCTCTTCTTTAACAATATATCTGAGGTGGGGGTTCAGTCTTCTTTTCAGTTGTCAGATAGTTCGGGAGTCTTTCTCAATATAAATGTGGTGTGTGCAGAGTTGTTGATCAATACCTTTCATATCAAAGTACTCCCAGGAAAAAGCTTGCTGGTATTTAGAGAGAGTTTGGATTAGCTTTTGTTTTTGTTTCTCTTCTAGGTTGGCATTAATGTTCAGAGACTTCCCTGGTGCAACCTCAACGGATTTGTTGTTGTGAACTGCGGTAGTCAGAATTTGTTGTTCCATTAAGTCTTCCAGCGGGTCTCCCTGTGCTTCACAATCGAGAACAGCTTGGAGCATCTGGCTTGTTGGGTTACTTATACCAGTTGGGTTTTTAATAGACCCACTGATTACATCATCCTCTAGCTAATTCTTGTGCTTGAGGGCTTCTTCCATCGTTAGTGGGGCACGCAGATCCTTTTTAGGATATCGTGGTGGTGGCAATTGTGGGTGTACAATCGTTGGACTAGGTTTGGCTGGAGGATATAAGATGAGATTCCTTGTAACCCCTCCTCTAGAAATTGTCATTGTACTCGATCGAATGCCTATGTACGCATCAGCTGTCACAAGCCATGGTCTACCCAATATCAATGGATGCCCTTCAAGTCCACTTTTTGGGTTGATGATGAGAAAATCTATGGGATATTCCCAAGAATCAACAGAAATGGCTATATCATGTAGTGTGCCGAGTGGTTTGACCACTGATCAATCGGCCAATTGCAACATAATTGGGGTTGGGTCGAAAGAGTGAAGACCCAGGGCATTGCAGGTTTCCATAGTTAGAATATTGATGGCCGCCCCCAAATCAACTAGGGTATTTGGAAAGGGACAGCCCCAAATCTGCACTGTTACTATGGGGTTCCCCGTATCTGCATATTTAACTGGTGTTTCTCTACCCAAAATTAGATCAAATAAGGCCCCCACTACATGAATTGTTGATGATGAATTTTTTATTTTTCTGATGGGCTTCCTCCCACATAGCTCCTTGATTGTCTTTTTGTAGATCGGTATGTCTTGCAAGGCTTACAGGAGTGGAATTTTGATGTATAAATTCCTGAGTTCCCCTACAATGTCGAAATCGGGATATACGGTGGGTTTCGCTATCATCAGTCTTTCGGGGAACGAAGGGGAGGGAATTGCATCCTTATCAGAGTCTTGTGATTCGACTGTGTTCCTCCCTTTCCTGATTTCCTCTGTTATTACCATGGTCAAGGGTGTTATTGTTGGTTGTTTTTCATTCACCTGTTCTTGGGGAACATCATTTTGTTCGGGAGAGATGATGCGCCCTGATCTTAACCGAAGTTCATTGCATCCTACTGAATTGATTTCCCCTTCTCCACTTTCCATAATCTGGACGAGTTGAGCTAGTCTGTTATTGGGATTCGGGTGGGGTTGGGCAGGTAATTGAGGGTGAAATTGTGATTGGGGCAATGGGAGTGAAGTTTGTAATGGAGATTGGGTTTGAGAGGTCATCCCCATAGGTTGGTTATTCATCCCCATGGGGCGCTACAAGTTCTGGTTCAAATTTGGGTTTTGGGCAGTCGAGTTAGGCCATTGTGGAGGGTAGGTATTATTCGAATTTTGCCAGGATGAGGTGGTGTATTGTAAATTTGGCCAATTGGAACTTGTAGTTGGTTGATTTTGCTAGTTGAGGTTTGTGGTAGGCTAGTTTTTCCAAGTGGGGATTGCAGGTGGGTATTGCTGGGGCTCCAGTTTTGATTAGTAAATGGTTGGCCCTGCCATGTGCTGCCAACATTCTGTTGTTGATTATACTGTCCAGGATTCCGTTGTTGATTATATTGTCTAGGAAATAAAGAGGAAGGGTCCTGAAATGTATTTTGAGGCCAGGACTGCCACTAACGGTGCAGAGCCATCAGATATAATGGTTCTATTTCCTCTTATGCCTCTTTGAATACAGCTTTCAATCTGGGAAGTGATGGGAAGTATTTTGTGTCGTGATCCTTGCTGCAAATAGCATAGACCCGAACTATATCCAAGCGGCATTCTCTTGGACCGTGTTTATTTCTGCACCTGTGGAAAAATATAGCCAAGGTTTGTTCTGCCTCTACCTTTTTCTGTTTGGCCTGCAATACATCCAATTATGTAGTCAGAGTGCTCAAAATATTTGTTTTAAAGTTTTCTAGGAGATTACCAACTTCATMTTGCATGACACCCCTGCTGGAGATATTGTTATTTCTTGTGAGGGACGTCTACATTCCTGAMCTGGTCCATGTACTTCCTCGTGAGCACCTGATACACAATAAAACAATATCTTCATAAGTTTCCTRGTAAATTTCACCTTTCCCCATTGAATTTAATGTTTCTACCCATTCATCTCTCATGCCTTTGATAAAAGTTGCTTTGAGTACTRAACCTGGTAATGTACCATAGGGTGATCTTTGCAAATTATATTGAAATCTTTCGACATATTATTCTAATGATTCATTTTCTTTCACAGTCATTTGAAAGATTTCATCTTTTAGGTCTCTAGTTCTGCAATAATCCTGATATTTTAACAAGAAGGTTTGTTTCATCTGGTCCCATGAATTTATGGTTCCACCTCTTAATCCTATGAACCAGTGTAGGGATGCTCCCTTCAAGGTAGAGGGGAATAGTTTTAATTTTTGGGGTTCATAGGTGTGATCATACCCTCTACATAGGACATCAAATTCAAATAGGAATGCATCCGAGTCTTCTGAAATCAGTCCATGGAAGGTTGGTAGGTTTTGTAAGGGGATTGCTTTCATGGGGGCATTGGAAATTGGATCAACTATTGGATACTCCAGCGTGGAGGTCTGGGTTGTTGTTGATTTGCTTGTGCCATTTGCTCGAAAATGTGCCAAAAATTTTCAGGAGGTTCTTGATCTGGGTATTCTATTTCAAATTGTTGATTATTTGGTCTTCCAAGGATTTTGACTGCACTCCCTTTATCTGGGATTTTGGATATGCCTCCTTCTTTTGCAGGAGACTCAGGATTAGGTGGTGGTGGTTGTGGGTATGCCTTGGCAACCCCACTAGTTTCTCTTATTCCCTCATCCATATTATCAGAGCTTCCCTCTTCTAAGGGGTTGAGTGGTGGGAGATCTGTATTCTGAAAACTCTTCTCGATCCCTTCATATTTTCTATGAATCTCAGCGTGGGCCATAGTTGGTGAAACTACTGCCTGAGGGATTAGAGTGGGTCCTTTCCTAGGTCCAACCGAAGCCTGAGATTCACCCTTTTTGATGATTTTGTCTATGAAAGTGTTCTTCCATGGATCACCGAACCCTGGGTTTTGGTAATTTTTGGTGGGGGTTTTGGTTTTTCAAAATCCTTTTTTCTAGTCATACACACTTCACACAACAACAAAAGAAAGCACCTACGAAGCCTCTTAAGTGTCAACTGGAGGTAAGCGTTGGCATAAGAATTTTACTTATTACCTGCGTAGGTTCTTACCTTCCGTCTTCAATACCTGGTCCTCCAGAGACACGTCCTATGCTACCTTTGACATTATCCCCAGAAACGGTGCCAAAATGTTCGTCTCTAAAGATGTTCTAAAAAAAACCTTAGTTTAACATTAATTTATCAACCCAAAGATTCGTCTTTTATCTCAAGAATATCGGCAAAGTCTATGCAGGTAGCATAAAATCGTGTAGCTAAACCAAATCTGAGTTCATCAACAATCGAGTTCCTCAAAAATTCACCAAAGATTCTAAGAACTAACTGGAATTGAAATCCGATTACTAAGATGCTGTGAAATAGAAAGGAACTAATTAATCTATTGAATTCACTTAACTAGAAAGCAGTAATTGAATCTAACTAAGAACTTGGAAATTTAACTATCAATTATGAATTCTGATTACTGGAAAGCGTTAGCAATAATTCTTGTCACGGGATCTAGAGCATTCGGGTCTGCAAGTTGCACGAAATGCTCAAGCACAGCACGGGAGAATACTTTTTTTTCCAAATAGCAAGTCAAGCGAGCGAGAAAAATGTCATCGGCAGCATCCAAGGTCTATTTTGCGAAGCAGATCAACGGTCGGTGGGTAATTGCAGTCAGCCGAGTCACGCCAACTATAGTGTGGAAGTTTTTAAAGAAGTGGATGGTCAGAAATCTCCGTAGAGAACTCGCGAAGTAATGAGGGTCGTTGATCGCGATTAGTTGATGCGTGGGTTCATTTCTTGAACTCGGGGTTCGTGAGTTCGGAGGGCGGACCATATCCTTTGGTTGCATGAGATCGTGAGTCGTGAGAATTACCGAGAAGATCTCAGCCATCCATCCAGAGGGACACGTGCTACGTGATTAGGCTCGTCGCCTTTTCACTCATCGCAACTTTGAAACATAAGGACTAGCTCCTCCCAGCCGCGAGATACGAAGTGTTGAAAGCGTCTGGGACTCATGCCCATAGTATCGCCGAAGTGTTTTCAGTCGTCCATCAAAGAGGGACACATGGTGCGTAATTGGGCTCCATCACCTCCTCACCCTTCACAACTTTAAAGAACGAGGACTAGCCTCCTCCCAGCTGCGAGACGTGAAGCGCCGAAAGCATTCAGAACTCGATCCCACAGTCTTGCCAAGGTGATCAGAACGGTCCATCAAAGAGGGACACATGGCACATGATCAGGCTCCATCGCCTCCTCGCCCTTCGTGACTTTGAAGAACGAGGACTAGCTTCCTCCCAGCCACAAGACACGAAGTGCCGAAGGCATCCAGGACTGGGGCCCGCGGTCTCATGAGGTGTTTTCATCCGTCCATCCAGAGGGGAAACCTGGCGGCAAATAGAGCCATCCCAGCACTTCCCCATCACAATTCTAAGGTGAAAAAAGCAACTCCGTTATGTTCCGATGCACGAGATGCCGGGTGAGTCCCGGACCTGGGCCCACGGAGGTGTCGGGTGAGTTCAAGGCCATCAGATCTCAGAGGGACATGTGGTGCCAGATTAATCCTTCTCAGCATATCGCTCATTGCGACTTCAATCAGCAAAGATTATCCCTTTCATATTCGCGAACACCAAAATCATAGAGTCGTAGCCCATGGTCACTTGTGAAGGAAAAATCTGTTCAAGAAGGGCCGAAGACGCCATGCATGATTCACAGAAGGAATTTTCGTCACCTCGAAGTGTCATTTGATCCGACCTTGGTCCTGTTTCCCGTCTGAAGTAAATGACAACAAGAGCGGGTGGTTGAAACCTCATTTCATTCATTAAGTGAGGGGATGGAGGGTCTGGAAAACCATCTGCCCGAGGAAGTCTTGTGTATCGAGTTTCTCAAAAATTCCATGCCAAAGTCTTCAACTCGACAGAGAAGTCTGTGCATGCTAGCCCAGCACTTAATGGTTCAACTTCCCTCCTAACAGGAGCCATGCGTAGTTAAGATGGCACTTAAAGAAAGATATCAGTACGAGTTTGACTGAAGAGACACCAAGCCTTGGGCAACTGGGCACGCCTCTATTGGGTGATTTTCTCTGAGTATATAAACTCAGTCTTTGTATTTTGTAATCTATCGATGGTTGAGCAGAGCTCCCGGTTGTAAAGTTTTAATGAAGCACTGTTAGCCTGGTTATGTATGGACTTTTGAGACTTCTTTCTTTATGAATGCCAGTTTCTTTCATGTCTTTGTTTACACTGTGTTAGAGCAGCTCGGAATTGGAGGATCCAGTCGAGTTGTAGCTATTATAGGATGATGTTGCAATGGATCACTGCAATAGTTGTGTTGTTTCTAATCAGTTCTTGTGATTTTCCCAGCGCTGAGTGACTTGGAATTGGAGGATCCAGTCAATTCCCCTTTCAGTTTCTTGAGACCCTGAACCAAGCGGATCTTACATTTAGAGTCTTTCTTCTGCAAACTACCAAAATCCTGTTGCCCAAAGTTGTTTGTTCACCTTTCTTACTAAGTCTTCCACCTGCTCATCTTTTATTCAACCCACTGGTTGAAGTTAGGTCGAGACCTCCTTTGTTACTTACGTACCAGACCCAGTCCCTGAGTTAGAGTAATATCTCCTTGAGTCTTTATCCCCATTTGATCACCCCTTTATAAACAAATCATGACATTAAACTGATGGGTGTCGGGCTCTACTCCTGCAAGCAATCCAGGAGCGACTTCCGACGCTAACATTTCTGGCGTTGTTGTCGGGGACGAAGTTGAATATTTTCCCTAGGTAGAACGACATTGAGCCTCTGATTCTGAAGGTGCATCAGACATCATAGCCCTTAAATATTGCTACTGTGCACCTGGTGACTCCACTGTGGTGACTCCATTGTTTCCACAATCATTGTTTCAGTTGTGACTACTGTTAGCACACCTGAAAGCTGACCCTAAGGAGCTTTCTCAAGAAGGTTTTAGTAGTTGCTTTCTTAGTCTGAGAAGCTTCCTGGGGTAATGAAAATGTTAATATTTGGCCTTTAATGGTGAACAAGGACCGGGCATATTTGAAGCTGCTCATCTTTCACCTGGCGACTTCATGATTCGAGGATTGATTGGCGACTCCACTGGTTCGATATGGAGGAAATCCTTGCTCAAAGGTTTTCTCCTTTTAATTTTTCTGCTATTCCTAGTTTTCCTAATGATGTCCCTTCTCCGGATGAATGGAGTGATTATTTGCCCAGATTTAGAGAGCGTGAAGAGGACAACCCTGCTCATCATCTCTGGGAGTTTCATGAACTCATGCATCAGTGGGAGATACGTCATGAGGATGTATTACTAAAGATTTTCATGTTCTCGTTAGCAGGGGATGCGCGTAAATGGTATCATTCCTTACCCCTTTCTAGCATTTTTTTACTCAGTGAATTCCATGCAGCCTTCACTGCCTATTCTCAAGAGCTTTATCCCTCTGAGCTGATTTTCCATAGCTGTTGTGAGGGATAGTACAACAAATGTATACAATATAGAGTTGTCTCTTATGTAGGCTATGAGGATGATCATGATGACCTGGGGCAGGAATCAGTCCTTTCTCCTCCCCATTCTTCTACTTCGGGCAAAGTTATGGAGCTGATAAAATCTATCACTGCCAGACTTGACAGGTGGGAAGTTGAGTGATGTGCAGAGGGCTTTCCACCTTTTGAAGAAGATGAGTTTGGTATCTCTACAATGAATGATTATAAAGATCCCAGGGAGGAAGAAGATGCTTCGGGCGGAGTTATGGAACTGATAAAATCTATCACTGCCAGATTTGACAGGTGGGAAGCTGAACAATACACTGAAGATTTCCCATCCTTTGAAGCAGAGGCCCTTAGCATCTCTACTGAGGGTGATTATTAAAAAATATTTCCCACAGGTCCTCTTTATGGTCATTATGAATCTGACCCATGGGAGAACCAAGAAGAAGAAATCCTCTCAGATATGATTATGTCTGATGAAGGCTGTAAGGATAGAAGACTGGGGGAAGAAGATGCTCTGAGTGAACTGATAGAGCGGGCAAAATCTCTCACTGCCCAACATGGAAGGTTGGAATCTGAGGACAATGGGGAGGATTTTCTAGTCTCCAAGGCAGATGTTCTAGATGTCTCTTTCGAGGAGATTATTGAAGATTTCATAAGCGCATTAACATCTGCCCCCGATGAGCTTGTTGTATCAGATCAAAACGATGAACTGGTAGTTGTGGAAGAGGATTTTTCCCTTTTCCTTCACGAGATCTCCCATGATGTGTTTACATTCGAGGTCAAAATGGAGGAGCGGGGGATAGTTCCACTTCTGCAAGTTGGAGAAGCTTTGTTCCCTCCCGACTTTGATGATTATCTGAAAGAGGAAAAAGAACCAGAGGAGTAGTCTGCCCTTTTTTCAGAACCAGTCAGTAAGCAACCACCACCCGAGATCAGCGAGAACACTTCAGTTATTCACCCACCTGTGCTTACCATAGATATTCAACCACACATCCACAAATGTATAGAAAAGGAGGCTGCATGTCGCCAATTTTCTAGAGTTTGCCACTAGTCCTATGAGCCTGTGAAGGAATACATGGAGTCGCATTTCCTTCATAAATTGGAGCCGCCCTATTTCACCTCAACTCAAGCCTGTAAGGAGGAGTTGAAGAGTGTAACCGTTCTACTGTCACGGTTACACCATCTGTTGATGATCATTGACAGAAGGAAGGAGCTTCTATCCAGAAAGCTTCTTGAATGGCTATGGTGGAAATATGCTTTCACCTAGCCCCATCTAAAGTGTTTTATTAGTTTAGGATTGTATATAAATAAACTCCTTTGAGCATGTATCTTTAGTTTGTTACTTTTATTTTTTCATCTTGTATTTTCAGCAGCGGGATTTTTTGAGCATGACTCCATAGCCCAACAGCAATGCACTGAAGCTGCGGAATGAGTTCTTAGAGCATCACAGGGATGACTCTATCCCCCATGGAGCCTAATGTTAGTGATAAGTCTTGTCATGGGCTCTAGAGCATTCAGGTCTACAAGTTGCATGAAATGCTCAAGCGCGGCACGGGAGAATCTTTGTTTTTCCAAATAGCAAGTCAAGCGAGCGGGAAAAATGTCGTTGGCAGCATCCAAGGTCTATTTTATGAAGAAAATCAATGGTCTGTGGGTAATTGCAATCAGCCGAGTCAGGCCAAGTATAGCACGGAAGTTTTTAAAGAAGTGTACGGTCAGAAGTCTCCATAGAGAACTCGTGAAGTAACGAGGGTCGTTGATCGCGATCAGTTGATGCATGGGTTCATTTCTTGAACTCTGGGTTCGTGAGTTCGGAGGGCGGACCATATCCTTTGGTTGCGTGAGATCGCGAGTCGCGAGAATTGCCGAGAAGATCTCAGTCGTCCATCCAGAGGGACACGTGGTGCGCGATTAGGCTCCTCGCCTTTTCGCTCATCGTGACTTTGAAACATAAGGACTAGCTCCTCCCAGCCGCAAGATACGAAGCGCCGAAAGCGTCTGGGACTCAGGCCAACAGTATCACCGAAGTTTTTTCAGTCATCCATCAAAGAGGGACATGTGGTGCACGATTAGGCTCCATCGCCTCCTCGCCCTTCGCAACTTTAAAGAATGAGGACCAGCCTCCTCCCAGTTGCGAGACGCAAAGTGCCAAAAGCATTCAGGACTCGGGCCCACGGTCTTGCTGAGGTGATCAGAACTGTCCATCAAAGAGGGACATGTGTCACATGATCGGGCTCCATCGCCTCCTCGCCCTTCGTGACTTTGAAGAACGAGGACCAGCTTCCTCTCAGCCACAATATGTGAAGTGTCGAAGGCATCTAGGACTGGGGCCCACAGTCTCACGAAGTGTTTTCAGCCATCCATCCAGAGCCATCCCGGCACTTCGCCCATCGCGATTCCAAGGTGCAAAAAGAAACTCCGTTATGTTTCGATGCACGAGATGCCGGGTGAGTCCCAGACCTGGGCCCACAGAGGTGTCGGGTGAGTTCAAGGCTGTCAGATCTCAGAGGGACACATGGTTCCAGATTAATCCTTCTCAGCATATCGCTCATCGCGACTTCAATCATCAAATATTATCCCTTTCATATTCACGAACGCCGAAAGCATAGAGTCACAGCCCATGGTCACTTGTGAAGGAAAAAGTTGTTCAAGAAGGGTCGAAGACGCCATGCATGATTCACAGAAGGAATTGCCGCGACCTCCAAGTGCCATTTGATCCGACCTTGGTCCTATTTCCCGTCTGAAGTAAATGACAACAAGAGCAGGTGGTTGAAACCTCATTTCATTCATTAAGTGAGGGGATGGAGGGTCTGGCAAACCATCTACCCGAGGAAGTCCTGTGTATCGAGTTTCTCAAAAATGCCATGCCAAAGTCCTCAACTCGACAGAGAAGTCTGCGCACGCTAGCCCAGCACTTAATGGTTCAATTTCCCTCCTTACAGGATCCATGCGTAGTTAAGATGGCACTTAAAGAAAGATATCAGTACGAGTTTGATTGAAGAGACACCGAGCCTTGGGCGACTGGGACGCCTCTGTTGGGCAATTTTATCTGAGTATATAAACTCAGTCTTTGTATTTTGTAATCTATCGATGGTTGAGCAGAGCTCCTGGTTGTAAATTTTTAATGAAGCATTGTTAGCCTGGTTATGTATGGACTTTTGAGACTTCTTGCCTTATGAATGCCAATTTCTTTCATGTCTTTGTTTACACAGTGTTAGAGCAGCTCAGAATTGGAGGATCCAGTCGAGATGTAGCTATTATAGGATGATGTTGTAATGGATCACTGTAATAGTTGCGTTGTTTCTAATCAGTTCTTGTGATTTTCCTAGCACTGGGTGACTTGGAATTGGAGGATCCAGTCAAGTCCCCTTTTGGTTTCTTGAGACCCTAAACCAAGCGGATCTTTCATTCAGAGTCTTTCTTCTGCAAACTGTCGAAAGCCTGTTGCCCAAAGTTGTTTGTTCACCTTTATTACTAAGTCTTCCACCTGCTCATCTTTTATTCAACCCATTGGCTGAAGTTAGGTCGAGACCTCCTTTGTTACTTATGTACCAGACCCAGTCCCTGAGTTAGAGTAATATCTCCTTGAGTCTTTATCTCCGTTTGATCACCCCTTTATAAACAAATCGTGACATTAAACTGATGAGTGTCGGGCTCTGCTCTTGCAAGCAATCCAGGAGTGACTTCCGACGCTAACAGAAAGGAAATGAAAAATTACTCTATCTTCGGAAAGAAACAACAATTATAATATAATCGGAAGGGACAACCAATGTAACTTTGCTAAGAGGAACAACTATTGTAAGTTTAATCGAAAGGAACAACTATTGTAACTTTAACTGAAAGGAACAACAATCGTAAATCTAAGGAAAAGGAACAGTGCGAATGAAAATGTGAGGAATTGTCAAGCAATAACTTCAAAAATGGAAATTATAACAGCAATCATTAATAACTAATGGAAATGCATGTCTTCTATACGCAACCAATCATAAATTCATTAACACACTTATGCGTTTATCCTTGGCTATTGTAAAAGAGATCTAAATCATAAGATGGAAATCAAACTTCGAACTGATACAATTACAGAACGAGACAGTAGCTCCTTCAGATTGGGCCCTCGGTCTTCAGAAGTGCTACTACGAGAAACTCAGAGCACAGAAATGATAAAAACACTCAAAACTTTCATTGATTCCATGGTTGGTAAAACATTTACGAAAAACTGCTTGCACAGAACAGTTCTGAATCTAATTACTTGAATGCGTTTTTTTTTTCTCATTTTTCTGGATCTATTATCCTCTTATATATTAGAATAGTTTGGGTAAATCAAGCTATCCTGAGGATCGAAATATCCTCAGGATTGCTCTACTATTGTAAAATCACAATATAGAAAATGTATTATCTTCAAACTGCTTTGCACCTAAAAAGTCTTCAACCTTTAATAGCTTGCGTATAGCCAAAATCTCTTTGGTTATCTTTGGAAATTATCTATCCAATTCTGTAACAAAATCAAACCATTCCATTCATAAATTAGAATCTATTTAATAAAAATTAAATAACAACCCTAAGAGACATATTAATCATATTCTTTCCTATCTATCCCTAACTATCTAAAGAATCAATCAAAATCATATCATGAACTGTGGGAAAAACGAAGATATTTATACTTTTTTCGTAACCCAACAATTGGTCCAATGAAAAGGAAGCAACAGCTCAGGAAAGTTCCGGCCATAAAGTGATGTCTTCAATTCTTTTACACATCTGCCAAAGGTGCAAATCTACATCATGTGAATAAAGGAGTTGAGGTCGAACACAATGAGACATCATTTGATTACCGGTCATTGAGGTATATTGTTAACAAACGTGAGACAACCTACCAATAATGAAAGTAGGTATCAAGGCACTAAGCACATTCCTACAAGTGTGAATAAAGGAGTCAATGTTGAACACCTGAGGAATCCATTGATCAGGAGACATTGATGTATTCCCATCTGTCAATGGTGAGAGAGCCTGCCACTAATGACTGCAAGTTTTAAGGTACTCATAAAACTCTAGGTCTCAGATCCAAAATAAATGAGCTAAAGTTGATGGAAAGAGTCCCACTGAAAGGAGAGCACTAAGGCATCTCTCATTAGTCAGCATGAGGAACAAAGCAGTAGCTTCATAATTTGGTGGATATCGAATGAAGAATATGTTCACGAACCAATGACCCTGTGCGTCTTTCGCGTGTGCCAAATGAAAGCAGTACATGAAAAATACCCTCTGAATAGAAGCCAATGATGAAAACTACTGAAAAAGGTGAGGAAACGACCAATAAGGCTAATGGAATCCAAGACACTGCATGAATCCCAAAGTGTGAATAGATGTCCTATCGTCAAACACAAGGGAAACCACCCAGTCACTGACTAATGATGAAATGTCGACTGTTGGGTTCAAGGTGACCTACCAATGATGAAATTAGGGCCAGGGTGCATGATAAGACCATAGTATCATGTGATTCTGAGACAAATTGAGGGTATGGTCGACATGTAAAGTCAAGAGTTATGAGGAATGGCCAACACAGGTTGATAGACTTCCTTTGAATAAGAGCATGAGATATATGGTAGACTCTAGCAGCATAGACTCAATGATGTAACTATTAGATGCAGGAGGCATCAACAATGTTCTCTATAGGTAATGGAAGAGTAACCAATCGGTACAAAAAAACTTTGTAATGATATCATCTTCCCAAGGCCATGCTAAACCCAAAATTATGATGACACAAGGACTCAATAACTTTGTGCTCTGTTCAAAGGTGACACGACTGCTGCCAATTATAATATAGTACTCCCTTCCCATCCATCTTTTTTTTTTCATAACAAATGAATTCTATGATACAGAGGAGGAAACGAGTGTCGTAAATAAGAAAAACTAGTTCCAGCAGTGGAACGTACCTATTCTCAATGCAAGGAAATGCATGTGGGATATGGACACTCGGGGTGATGTTCCCTCCAGGGTATAGGGTGTCGAATTGCAAAGGATATAAACAAGGCTTTGCTTGGTTGAGGATGAAAAGATTGCTTAGGCAACGGTTTATAACACAAAGCGAGAACTGGCTAAAGTTTCAATACTGCATGTGAAGGCATGAGATGCAATCACAACTTAACACCAAAAAAATATCCTTTTTTATGTATTTTAGTCTACTTGGTGTGAAAAAGGGATAAACTTGTGCCAAATAGACATATTTCAAATCCAATTTACGAGTGTCAAAAAGACAATTTCACTCGACGATCTTTTCTATTTTTGGGAACGAGTCGGAAAAGAGCTTAACTAAGACCTATGACCTTTCAAATCCAATTTAACGAGTGTGTAAGGGACAAATCACTCGGCAATATTTTCATTTTTTAGACGAGTCGGAAAACAGATTAACTAAGACTCATTTTTCTGTTCTAATCGACATGTAAATGGGTAGGCCAAGGCTCTCGTACCAGTCTTCTACAGAAGGTCAGTATCTTACAAATAGCTGACAAAATCTTGGGAAAACCCAAATATCTCCAAGTTGAGGAGGAGAAAGTGATAACGGATTATATAGTTTCTATGATGGTTCGAATAATGTCTCTTAATGGAAAATACATAGGTGGGAGTATGGGATGCCCCATCAAGTCGTCCCAATCAAAGAGAACCTCATCAGGACTTGGAGGGAGAGTAATCAGGGGAAGAATAAATCTCTCTCGTTCAGAAGGAGAAGGATCAAGAATGTTGATGACATGACTGAAGGTTGCATCGCCCTTTACAAGGAGAGTGTGATTGACAAGAGATTGCAATGGTATGACCCCTTCTTCAATTCTAGGTTGAAGAGGATTCATGATAACAGGGATAGGGGACACATCACCCTCGACAATGGGGGTGAGTTCAAGAGAATAAATAATCGTGTCGATCGAAGGAGGTACAAGGTGTGGGGAAACCACAAATGTCTCAGAATCTGATGGGCGCTTGGGAGAGCTCCATGCTTCTGGTATCTCAGCAGTATCTGGACACAAACACATAAGATGACTTCCTTCACAAGTTCTACAAAGGAATTTAGGATTACGTCTGAGACGTCTAGGCCTCTCGATGCCCCCAGCATTGTTTACAATGGATGGTGACACGCTCTCCTCATGACTAGAAGAGGTAAGAGAGTCTTCTCCTATATGATGAATAGAGTTTGGAGATGTGACATGGTTGTGACTCGAGGTGAAAAGGGTAGTTCCCCCTACATAATTGGCAGAGGTTGGGTGCGATCTATCGACATAATTTGTAGAAAATGTTGACCCATCTTCAATGTGACTAGCAGAGGTCGATGATGGAGCACTAGTATGACTGAAAGTGATTGGGCTAGCGGTAGATTGTGGCATTTGATGCCAATGTCCAGGGAAATATTGGTTTTGAAACATTGCAGGCTATGAAGGATCCTGGTGTACCCCATGTCTCTGCCCAGAAAGGTGGTGGCTTATGCCAAAATGATACGAAGAGTTTTGGATGGGCATCATCATAGAGGTTTGCAAAGAGACCGACGTAGGATAAGAATTATTCAAGTGATGATATATGTTTCCCCTTGTGAAGGGGTCCCGTAAAGAGGGTAGCCCAAACCGTAAAATTTATTTTCCCCATACGAAATACCTGGAGGTACTTGAGGGCCAGTTGTGGAAAAAGTGTTCGACGACACTGACATGGAAAATGAAAGATACATGGATGGGGCGTAATAAGTGGGATAAGTACCCATCTGGGCACTATCCCCTGGAAGAGCGTAGCTAGCATTGGATCCATAAGGGGGAAGTTTCCAACCTCCCATAGGGACATGAATTATATCAAACGAAGAAGTAGGCATTGGAGCCATGATGCCCTCAAATCCAATGCTAGGATTCATATACGTGGGCCAGGGAGAGGATTGCATGGGTGAAGGCATATCAACTGAAAAATGACTAGAGACCCAAGTTGCAAACTGTGTGTTATAGTTCTACATAACATTGTGAAAAGAGGAAGGATCCGTCCCCATGAAATGAGTAGGTATCATGGGATGGGTAGCAATAAATGAGGGAGAAAAAGAAACTTCACTACCCATGATGATGGAAACCACAAGAGACTTCTAAGGCTAACTAGTAGTCAAATATCATACCAAGAAGTCAAATGGACAATATGTATGCAAATGGGCTAAAGTGGCTAGGTGGCCTCCCTCGCTAAAGGAGGTATGTCTCGTCCAAGAGGGACCTGAGATTCCCCGATAAATTTTGGAGGTAACGGAATTAGTTATAGCCCCATGGGCTTAACAACCAATCGGTCAGATCCCCCCAGAGAGGTAATCCTCCATAAAATTTGTGTGTTTTCCAACCCCTATCTAACCCAGGGTACAAGAAGAATAACCCATGTAAGTAACCTATGAGATACCTAAGTCAAGAAACTTTTAAACCACTTTATAATTGATGCAAAGGCGAGTAGTCATAAGTATGGATTACCGTATGGGAAAGGTAGCAAAGCCCAAAACCTTGAAATCACAGCCTCTCACAGAGGTATGGGTACTAGCAAGATCCCCAAATACGAATAAATCGACAGAAATATCTCTGACGCTAGGCGAGTATCTGAGGGTTATCCCTTAAACTAACTTCGTGTGACCTCGTGATTAACTCCGGTGTGAGCAGAGCCTCCTAATCTTACCAATTATACAATGGACTTATCAACTCCCTGTCTCAGACACATATGTTGATTTAATTTCCTTGGAGAAGTTTACTCACAAAATCTTATTCCAAGGCACTAAATCCTAGACTAGTTTGTGCACCCTAAAAATAAAATCGTGACTAATCAATTTTAGTTTAAAGAAAAACTTTTATTGGCTGTGATTACTCAAGAAGGGTATGGAAGTGAAACTCGTGATATTATGACTCTGCAAGAAAATAAATATAAATATAATGCAAATTCTAATTTTAATTTTTCAATGAATTATATGTGTATAAAAATAGTGCAAATTTCAATTTCAACTCTGCAATTCAGAAGTAAAATACAATATTTCACTAAATGCACTACGCTAATGATAAAGATTTAGAAGAAAAAAATGTCAAGCAATGTAAAATACCTATTTTTTTGTATTTTCAATATATTAAAGAGAAAATGCATGGACTCAAAAGCAACCTGATATACAAAATATACTTTGTATAAATGGAATGACTCAAGCAGAATACCAAGCATCCAAGCAAAATCCCAGATTTCAAGGACAAATCAAAAATGAAAAACAATGAGAAAGACTACGCCCAAGAATTCAACTCCAAACAGGTTTCATGACAACCCATAGAAGCTCAACAGGCACAATAGAGACCTAAGAAGGCTCAGCAATCATCAAATCCCACCCAGCAATCACAAAACCAAGCAAACAAGAAAGGAAAATTGGTATACATGACTGTTCAGAAAAACAATCCGTATATACGCAACTTGCAGTACAACAGCACACGTGTATACGCGAATGTCAAGGCAAAAGGTATTTACAGGCTTGAAAACAAGGCCAGGCAAGTGCAAAAGGCTGAAAACTCAGACCCAGAGTGAACAGAATCTGTCAAGCAATGATACGACAAGAAACTCAAAGGAAAAAGAGAAATTCAAGGAGAAAAAGTACTTCAACCCTTAGAAATAATATCTCTCCCCAGTGGAGTCGCCAATTCTATTACGAGGGAAAAAATCTCTATGGCCAGGGTAAACCACAACAGACAGGTATGACTGTAGAAATCTACTCAACTCCAACATATGCTATATAAACCAATATGCAAGCGAGATAAGAAAGAAGCCTACCTCATTCCAATGTTTGATGATGTTCCATTGTTGAGTACTTTGAACCAAAGCTTTGTACCTGCAACAAGTTCTCAACAAACAAGCAGAGCAAGTATATAGTGATAATATAAAGGGGTTAGTACATTAGATAGCATAATCCATTAATAAACATTACAAATATTCCCATGGATAATAATCATATATTTGCACGATACCAATTGGACGGGAAAGGAGTATTTCTATTAATAAATGATCCGCAAAAGAGAAAACATTACAGACTTTCATGTCAGCACGGTTTGAAACCAAGAAACTAAGTTCCTTCCAACTGGGCCTCCACCACTTCAATCCTCCACCAAAGGAAATCTCATAGAAAAGAGACAATGAGGTTCTCTCAACAGTAGGGAAAGATCTTGGGGGCTGAACACTATGTTTAGACTTAAGGGACAAAGGGATGCAGACTCAATATGAAGTAATTTCTCCATAGTAACTTTTCTCTCAAAGTTGAATGCTTTCTCCTTTTTCTCCATAGCTCAGAATTGTGTTCATATAGCCTTCAAAATAAAAATAAAGGGTCGATTTAGAACATTTCCAGTATATGGAAGGCCAAGGATCAGAGATCTATGTCATGACATGGAAACCCAACTTCATTTTTGTATTTTTTGGCACAAATCTCAATGTATGGGGGTTGTAGTGGAGCAACCTGTGTATACGCATGTTGTATAGTAGATAGGGCATGTATATGTGGAAAAATATGTATTTTTAGCTCTGGATTCATCAAAGAGGGATGGCAAGTCTGCATAGGGAAATGGAAAAATTCCCTCTGTGCAAGATAGCAATGGTGAGGCAAATATTTTTATAACACATGGCTAGGGGTGCCACCCTTCTAAATTGCTCAAAAAAAGGTCGATTTTTCCAAGAAAAAAGGTGTATTTTGACCTTGAAATGATGGGTTTCTTCCTCCAATATTACTTAGGGGTCATGGAAAACTATTTTCATGGTGTGAATGGGTGGTGACACCTCAAAACATGAATGTGACACTTGGGAAGTTTCATACAACACTTGCGACAGTGCATGTGATAGTTACCAAGGTGCATACGTCACTTTACGACACTTGCAACACTTAGGGTTAGATAAATAGGTGTGCGATTTTGGTGTGTAACATATACATCAATGATCCAATCAGTTGTTTGTATAGTTTCAAATCAATATTGTGGAAATTGGAAGAAGACACGCTTAATTTCTTCAGATTCGTCACCATTGGTGTAGCCACGGGCTTATAGTTTAGCATCCCAAACTTATTCAATATCTCAATTGTGTACTTCCCCTGAATAAGGAAGATCTCATTAGTTTCCTTCCACACCTCTAGTCCTAAGAATTAGTGCATCATATCACATTCCTTTGTTGCATGTATGGGCTTACCCGAGTTCTGCCTTAATTCTCCAACAAAACCCTTTTCACCATCGGCCCTTCTAGTAAACCAGAAGGCTACATCATGCACAGAGTGCACAACACAATCTCACCCAATATGATTTATGGGTGACAATAGGACACATATTTATGCATTCATGGAAGGTATTGGGGATGTTCTTCTTCTTATTTTTCTACTTTAATATGCATTCTACCATGATATTCATTAGATATATCAATATATCCATTCAACAACATTCATCGTATTAGTGTACATTGTAAATAAACCCTAAAAAATGCATTTGTATAACCATTCATTCATCATAAAGTATATGAAAAGAATACATCACACACAAAGACACCATTTTACTGTGGTTCACCCCCTCCTAGGCTACGTCCACAAAGATCCTTTGCTTATTTCTTATTCTCCATCAAAATAATGTTGTGTGCATTACATCATAAAGTTTAAGAGTAGTACATGTGTAGTGAGGTTGACCAATGTCGCACCAAGCTCCACATATTTTTATATAACCCTCATTTACATCTCAATATTGACTCTATTTTATCTCCACAACTCTCAACCATACAAAACTCGAACTCAAAAAGGACTCTCCAAAATAGACTTGTCGCGCAAAAGTTATAATTTAGCTCCTGCCAAGATATGATAAAAAAGATACCTCAATATACCTTATACCTCTTCTATTTATACTACAAAATGGGTTAAAATCCGTACATTATGACTCCAAAACCCTAACCCTAAGTGGAATCCACTTTCCCACATTCCAACTACCTTCTGTGTGGTTGGTCTTCATCCTTTCTTTGACTTTCTTATTTCTGGATGCACTGCTTCCTTTGTCCTTTGTCATGCTTTATATTTCTTCTTTTCTGATGCATTCCACTTCCTTTGGTCCATTATGCACTTAACTCCCAAAAATGCTTGCTCCAACAGGCCCCCAACACTAAACCGTGGCTTGTGCCAAGTCACTTAGACTTAGTTCACTTTTTGAAGCACTACCTCCAGTGCATGAAACTTCTTTGCCAAATTTTCCACTTTCTCCTTTTCTTGTGCACTCTTTCTACCAGTGTCTCCACATACTGCGTTGTCATGTGCTCATTCAACACTTCCCTTCTTTATGCATGTGCATGTGCTAGTCTTCTTTTTTTGTTTGCGATTATTCTATCATTTTTTCGGCCTCTTGTTGCAATGGCTCCAATTGAGCCTACCTTGCTTGTTTTCCTCCTTGTACTAACTTCAGTTCTTCTTGCATGTTGTTCATTCTCTGTGCACTCTTCAACCTTTCTAGGATGGCCATTGATTTATGCCTTTGTTTTAAATCATGTACTTCTATGGTCATCTTTTCCTACATTTGATCCAATTGTTGTATCCTCTCATCTTTTTCCAGGATGGTCCAATTGTGTGCATTCCTGTCATACAATTCCACAAATTCTTTTACTTTGTACACTATGATATTTATATGCGCAATAGCCTCCTTCTCTCTCAGTTCCCTCACTTACGGGGGTGTGCTTGGAGTCATTTTTTCTATTAACTATGTTATCTCCTCCTTATATCTCTCCATTGTCTACACAATATTTTGTATATTTTCTTCTGTTGTGACCTCCAGTTCCTATGTGCATTCTAGTTTGTTTATGAATTGTTTCTCCTCCCCCTTCTCCAATTTTATTTTCTCACAAGTTACCTTCAATATCTCCTTAACCTCCATGTCGATCTCTAGGTTGGTGGCATCCGCCTAGCTCTAGACTGGACCTCCTACATCACACCTTTGTGGGTATGTGTGTGAGAATAAACTCTATATGTTTTATGTCCTTAACCTATTTATGCGCTATGTTCTCATCTACTTCCAACATGTCATGTATGACCTTAAACCTGTCACTGCCCTTTACTATTATCTATATTGTCGCTTCCTATTCTTTTTGTATTGGTGCTTCATGTGCTTATTATTTCTACTGCTTTGCAGGATGATGCATTGTACTTATTTGCAGCCTCTAAATAATGTCATGCACTTGTACTAACCTCTCCATAATTTCCTCTATTTGTTCTTTTCCTGCAAGTATTGCATTCTCCCCTCTATCTTGGAGTATTGGGGGATTTGTGTTGTACTTCATTTTATTCCTTTTTTCTCTCTCCTGTTTTCCAACCCTCTTCTTGGTTTGGGTTGAGGTATGTGCCTTAGTTTTCTTCTTTTATGTTTCATCATCATGTACCTCCTTTTACGAGATCTCTCTCCCTTTACCTGCTCTCCATATCCTTTCACTTCCTCCCTTGACACGATGTCTTTCTTCCTTGTCTTCTTGGCTATTGTGCTACTCCCTTAGGTTTGACTACGCTCTATAGCCTTCCTTTTATTGTATGTTGGAATGTTTGTCTTCCTTGATGGATCTGCTTCTGTTTGTTCCTTAGGTTTTGTCCATTTTTTGTGTTATTGGAAATTTCCACTACGCATGTCAATCCTTCATTATCCATTCTACTTCCTCACATGTTGTGTAGTACCTCATTTCTATCCACTTCTTCCTTGGATCTCTTCTAGTCGGAATCTACATGTGGTTTCTTGAATCCTTAAAGTTAGAAATTCCTTCATTTTCATTGACTACTTTAATTGGTATTTTCCACATGTTAGTTGTCTTCTGGTCCATATATTCTAGGAACATTGCAATAACTGCATTGTTCTCATATTTTTTCTTAGTGTCTTTTGCATGCCATAAGGTTGTATACCGCATTTTGTGACATTTCCCTCTTCTATCTAGAAAGGATTTCAATTTGGGTTCCTTCCAGCCTACCAATTCTACCAATATTGATAGCCAAGAGTAATGAAATTTTGTCCCATTATCCTATGCATCCCTACAGTGTATCAAAAATTGGTTCAATAAATAGGGCGCCCAACTTAATATTATATCCTTTATGCACTGCACAACTACTGCTATGACTCATGTTGGGGCCTCTTCCTTTCTACACTTACTCAATATTTTACAGGCCATAAGCTTTGTGCCAAACCTCATCACAAGATCGTTGATGTCCTTTATCCCGAACTGTGCTTTAACCTCTTCTGGGATCTCCTTATACCTTGATTTGTTCTCCAAGTAATCCTCTTATTTTATGTTGCTAATGGGAAACCCTATAATTTTTCTATTATGTCTACATCTATATGGATCGTCATTTCCATCCATAGGATACCTCCATGTACCCTTTCCAGCAGTTGTTTCACTCAGTTTCCCAAGTTCTTATCTCACCCAAAATGTGGTATTTCCAACAAATTCATAATACCTGAATTATATACTCTTGTGATCCATTGTGCAGACTCCAAAATTGGATCTCCTGAGGGTCCTAACTCCTCCTTGTTCTCTAAATAGATTTCCTGCGAAAGGTTAGGAAACTTTGTTGTGTCTGTTATATCATGAACTACATACTTCAATTTTTCCACTTTTCCTAGCATGTCTTCAACTACAATTATGGTGTCTTGAATATGAGGTAGCATGATATCCACTGAGGTTTGTTTGCTTGGAGATCCTAGTGTTTTCCTTTTCTGGCCAATGACTGGGTTTTCTTACGCAAGTTATGTCTCAACTTCTTCTTATTCTTTGCCCTCTATTTCTTGTTGGCTTGTAATGTCTTCAACCAGGACTTCTTCTATGATGGCTTTGTATTTTAGGGTCCCCTCACTCTATTTTTCCATCTCCTCCACTCTTGTAAATTTTTTTGAATTAGGGTTTTCCCCACCATTAGGGTTTTTCGATTTTTGTTGTCCTGCAATCTTATCCACTTCCATCTCTTATGCGGCTAATTTTTCTTCTCCAATCTTTGTTGGAATGATGGCTTCAACCTCCGGTGTTGTAACATCCTCCACCTCCATGATATTTTTTGGTTATGTTATTCTTTCCTTTTTCTTGCCTGTTTGTCGGGTCACACTTGTGAATCTTCCGGGATCGCCAACTTTGGGAGGTGCCATATTGCTTGCTTTGTGTATGAATTATTGTCTCTATTTCTCAATTACCCTCTTCTTTCACTCTTAAGTTCTTTTTTGCTCAAAAATCACTAAGAGTTGAAATTTTACGAGCTCTTCCATTTTTATAGTTGTAGTTATTAATGTTTTCATCCTTTTTCGGTTTCCCGGTAGTCGTTTTCCTTTTTCCAGTATTTTTCCATTTCCCTACACGATGTGTTCTTTCTTCAACGTAGTGTTTATCCTCTTTGTTTTATTTTTCCTGTGCACAGTATCTTCATTTCTCGTCACCCTGACTTTCTTTCTGTTGAGCACTGTCTACTTCTTTTTGGTTTTTTCTTCATTTTTCTAGTTTTTTCTTCCATTTTCTTCCTTTAACTCCTACTATTTACAATATGTACAAGTCTACTTGTTGTGCTACAACTTCTGAGGGTTAGTGGGATGACTAACCCTATACAATTTCAGTCAACTACCATTTGCTAGTCCTTGGATTTTCTTGCATGTTAAGTCTTATAGTTGTTCAACACATCTATCTCTGATAGAATTTATCTAATATGGCCCTAGACAATTCATTCTAAGCTTCCCTGGATGCTGCAAATACTTACTGTCGTAAAGGAGAACCAAATCTCCTTCCTTAAAATTCTTCTTCTTGATATGTTTTCCATGCCATGATTTATCTTTTTATTTTTGTACCTCCTGATGAAAACCTGCTATGATTCAGTCCTCTTCTAATCCCATCAATTGAGACAATCTTTCATGCGATGTCCCATTTCTGTCATATATGTAATTGTTGCAATGCATAGACTTGGTATCAAATAATCTAAGGGAACTATTGCTTCCTTTCCATACACCAATCTAAAGGTTGTCTTCCCTATTAGCTTCTTGTAGGTAGTTCTATAATCCCAAAGTATTGTTGGTACCTTCAAATCCCAATCATCTATGTTCACATTACAAATATTTATCAAGGAATTATCCAAAATCTTATTGAAGGCTTCCATTGTTCCATTATCTTGAGGATGATAAGGAGTGCTCTTCTGGTGATGTATCTTAAACTCTTCAAGCATTGCCTCAATTTTATAGTTAATGAAGTGAGTCTCATGATTGATCATCAATATTCTTGGACATCCAAACCTTGTCACTACATGTTCAAATAAAAAGGGTGTTGCAGTCTCTGCCCTGCAATCCTTTATTGGTGTTGCCTCATCCCATTTGGTCAAATATTATGTCACTATAATAATATATCTGGCTCCTGATCTTCTTGTCGGTGGATTAATTGGACCTACAAAACATACTTCCCATTTATCAAACACTTGTAAAATTACTTGAGGTCTCAATGGAATTTCATCCCTCCTGGATGGTTTCCCAACCCTCTGGAAGACATAACACTTTTGATAGTTTTCCTTTGAATCCTTGTGAACTGTTGTCCACCATAATCATGCGCACAATACCATCTGTGTGGTATATTTTCCTATGCAGTGTCCTACAACAATCCCTTCATGTGCCTCTGCTAAAATGATAGGCCTTTCATGCTCCATCACACATCTCCTTAGGATGATATCTTCTCCAAGTTTTTCTAAATGACCAGCAATCAACTGATAATCCATGTCTCTGACCACCAAGTTTTTCTTCTGCATAGTAGTAAATTCTCTTGATGCAAAGAATGTACTCAAAAACTCAGCAATGTCAACAAAATACTCATCATCTATCTATACTAAAAATAATTGTGCATTTGGAAATTTGTCTTCCAAGGTATTGGGTTATTCTCCATTAGTTATCATGGATAAGTGATCTAGTCTTGCATTCAATAAGTGATCTCATCCTGCATTCAATATTCCATGATTCACCACTACTTCAAAACAAAATTCTCAAAACAAAAGTATCCATCTGCATATCCTTCCCCCCAACTATAGCTTATTGACTAAATATCTTAGAGAAGAATAATCTGTATACATATTGAAATGTTTCCCTAAAAAGTAATGTATGTATTTTTGAAAATCATACACCATAGCTAATCCTTCCCTTTCTATAGTGTTATAGTTCTATTTTGAATATGATAACTTTCTGCTAGAAAACACAATAGGTTTATCTACATCATCTTCTCCTAGTTGGGTTAATATTTCTCCTAATGCTTTTGAAGATGCATCCACATGCACATGAAATTATTTTTCCCACTCTGAAAACACTGAAATCATTACAGTAACCATCTTCTCCTTCAAAATATCCAAACTTTGTTGGCATTCTCCATTCCACGGATACTTAGTGTCTTTCTTCAATAACTTCTCCATTGGTGTAGTAATCTATGCATATCCTCTTATGAACTTCTTGTAGTATCATGTATGGACCAATGTACTCTTTAATTGGTGCACTGACTTTGGTGGTGGCAAGTTAACTATGACAACAATTTTAGCAGGATCAACCAACAAACCCTGTTTACACACCACATGCCATAAAAAAAATACCAAAAGGTACATTGAAAATACATTTATTAATATTTAGTGATATCTATCATTGTCTGCATATGTCTAACATCATCCTTAATACTTCCACATGATCCTTCAATAGACTTAACATTGTGCAGTCATCTAAGTAAACCTCCAAAAACTCATGAATGAAGTCCTTAAAAGCTGCTACTACTACCCTTGAAAAATTTGTTGGTGCATTCTTCAATCCAAATGGCATAATTGTAAACTTAAATGATCCCCACTCTTTAGAAAATGTAGTCTTGTGTCTATCTTCTGGTGAAATCATAATATGATGATATCCTAAAAACCCATTTGTGAATGAATAAGTTTCTTGACCTCCTACATTCCTCAAAACTTCGTCTATAAATGGGGTAGGAAAAGGATCATGTAGGAAAGCATCATTAAATTTTCTCAAATCTACACAAATCATGATCCATCCTTGCTTATTTTCCTGCACCACCATAGTAATAATCCATTATGACTCTTCTATAGGTTCTATGACACCAGCTTCTAGCATGTTGTCAATTTTTGCCTTCACCTTCTCTTTGTATATTGGATTCAATATGTAAGGTATGTGTCTGATAGGTCTTGTTTCTAGATTCAAAGGGATATTCATCTCTCCTATCTCTCCTGATAATCCCTTCATATATGAGAATATCATTGGGAATAAGTCATTGTACTCGTGCAATAATTCTGTGATCCTTTCTATTGTCTCATTATCCCAATAATCTCCAATATTTGCCATTTTTTGGTTTTTTGCAGTTCCAATGTTGACCTTCTTGATCTTTAATGGTGTAGCATAATATTATGAATCTAACTTGGGACCATCTACTTCCTTTTCACCTTCATCTTATGGGATCTATATCTTGTGTGGCTTATCTTATGTTGGATCTTCTTTTGGGAGGTGATAACAGTGTAACAATTGTTTAACTATTTTTCTAGCTTGCTTCTGGTATGTTGGGATTATTTCAAAGTATGGTTCTTCAAATATCCTATCTCTTACCACTTTCATCGATGTATCTATTTATGCATTGTCATGCTCAAAGGAAAATTTAACTATGAAAGTATGTTGTATCTCTTCCCAGTTAGCAGTTTCTCTGTATTGTTCCTGTACTGTGTACCAGTTCTTCGGAATGCCTTCTAGTGTGTGAATAAAATGGTGTGGTCATTCTTCTAGTGGTACTAATCTCCATTAAACCATGCACTTATCTACATGTTCTTTAGGTTTTCCTAATACCTCATATTTCTCCTCATATCTATGCTCCTCCTCTATGCCAAATCTGATGTGCGGTAACCTTTTGCACTGAAACCAATTGTTGATCTTATCCTTGTGTGTAGCCCACCATATTGCAGGTGTAGCTTTTAAAGAAATATCTAATGTTGGTAATCTCTAATTTTCCATAACCTCTACCTCAAACTTCATTAAAAAAAATCTAATTCATTCAAACCATAAAATTTAGGAGGTTCTCTTACCTCTGTACCAACCCATCTCAACGCATGCATCATTCTGGCACATCTTTTGGTAGATAATTCATGTAGTCGTTGCTTCCAAATTTTCAAACTTGTGTTAGAGTCTAAAGCACAAGAACTAATACTCCTCTAGTTGATCATGCCATATGTAGTTGGGTTGATATAATCTTCTTCATGCGCGGTTGTTTTGTATAATTGATTTACATCTTCTGTAAGAGTATTGTCTATCGTAGGTTCCACATACTTTCATCCTTCTTAGGGATCTAATGGCACAATAACTCTGTATTCCCCTTATTCAAAGATGATATTCCTTTTCATCAAGTTGATAATATTCTTCTTATCAAAATCCCAATCCATGCCCAACAAAGATGGATATGGTGAAGTATTTTCTATGATGTCAATGACCTCAAAGTATGCCATGGTGGGCACACCATCTAAATCTACCAAAATCCCCTTCAACCTACCAATTGGCACCACTCTGTGTTGATTTTCCAACTTCAACTGAATAGGTGAATACCCCAGTTGAGATTCTCCCATAGCTTCCCAAATCTTTTTTGGCAAAACATTAACTTCAGACCCTAAGTCTAGTATGATATCCCTCATAATGAAATATGATCCTATGTTGGCATTCATGATAAAACAAAGAATCTTTGATACTAATTTATAAAATACACATAATAATAACAAGCTGACGGAAAAATCATACTAGCCAACACTCTAATGTATTCACTCCAATGTTACATATTTATAGTACAATGGGTGATGCCACCTCATAGATAGATTTGCTCTAGATCCTAAAATCATGCATGATGACTAGGATAGACTATCTTAACTAAATCATTAGTTATCACTTGAGGATATATTACTAATATCCTAAATGAATAATACAAATATAGGTTACAATCCCCCCCTCAATCACAAGTTTGATCAATAATACCAACAATAAAGCATAAACTACTATCAATATCAAGTCTTCGTACTGAAACTCTTGTGCTAAGCCTCAATGAAGAACTTCCTGAAAAACCGCCAATCTAGATGTTGAATGGTTCATTTGAAATGAATTGGAAGAGAGCTGAGATATTGAAGTGAACAGCTGCAATATCTGAACATTCCTTGATTGCTTGACAATTCGATCATTTTGCCAAGTACTTGAGCTAGAAGAATCTAATGTCTTCTGCTAATTGGTGAACATGTAGTATCACCACTCTATTATTAGTGTATCACTGAAGTGCTCTCTGAATCTGTGATTTGGGATAACCACTGATAAATTGATACCATGCATCTGATGGTTTTTAGATGACCACTAACCAATTTTGACACTTTTAGGTGTCCAACAGCATCCCAATGTGTCATGTGTATGATTCAATTGCAATACATTGAACCATAATCTTTCCAAAGTCTACCATTTATGGAAAATCTCACTATGTAATCATGTGAGCCAGGATGTATGCAATTTGTTCACTTAATGTAAACTCCAATATGATGAGAGTGAACCAAGAGAAGTGAATCAGCTTCTAGTCTGACACATCCCTGAAAATTCCTAACAACTCAATCAAATGCCAAGTTTCAATGCAGAAGGATCATATTTTCCTCTGTCGGGTCAAATGACCATCTATGTGAACCAAACATCCACATCATTGCTCTCAAAATAAAAACCAACATCCCGATTATATATGATTCAACTTAAACTTATTGAACCATAATTATGCTAAAGTTTGTCATCTACAGACTGCAGTTTCCCATTTGGAAAATTTCATGCCCATCTGGCATAATTGATTTTTGTTGTTGTCAAAGCTTTTTGTTGGACAACCATCTTCAATTCCATCATCAATTCCCCCCTTTGTCAGCTGAAAGGAGAGACCATAAGTGGTTTCATGAACCATCATCACTAGAATTTTGAACTCCCCCCATTAACGTGCATGAGAGTTACATCACTTCAATCCCTCCTTCTATGCTCAAGAGAGTACCATACTTGTTCCATTTGAGTACAACACAAAGTGGGCATGCAATAAAAACCACGTGTTATCTCATCCCATGAAGGCCATGATCGAAAGCTACGCCATAAGGGGACCACTTATATGAACTACAAAAATATTATGTGCTACAAGATTGGTCTTTACTCAATATTGAATTCTTCGATAAGACTTATATAATCGCTTGGTTGTTGATGACCACTGCCAAGGATCAATCCACTCATAGTGAATCTTCAATCTTCCAGGTTTCTTCGGTGTTGAACATATGTCTAAAGAATGGTTATGCTTGCCACAATGCTGGCGAGGATGGAGATCAAAACATTGATTCTCCATGTGACCAACTTGATTGCAATGTTGGCACTTATCATTCTGATATTGAACTTGAACAGGTGAAGTTGAAGATTATTGAAGGAATCCAACACTATGGAACTTTATTGGTATGGAATAATCAAGAATATGAAAGGTAACTTCCTTGTCATATCAAAGTCTTGTTCTATTCTTGTTGTAAATGATTTCTTCGCAAGATGTAATGATGGGCTTGGAAAGAGCATTCTGAACTTGTTTCTTTGAAATCTGTGGAAGTTGATTTATTGCATGTTTTTGCAGCATTGAAATGTTTTCTTCACTGAAGTCAAAAGAAAACTCTTTAATTGTAGGTTCATGAATAGATTCATCTTCATCTGCATCTAGAGGTATCTTACTAAGTTGCCCCTTCACTGACTGTTGATCAAAATCATCATCATCATTATAGAGAGGGTTGTGTTGAACAAAAACTAGTTCAGAACACTTCACTCATTGTTGATTTTTGAGATCTATCAACTCATCATTCAATAGCTAGGATAGAGATTAAATAATTCTAACTTTATCTTGTGTCACTTGCAAACAACTCAGCACCGATTGAATAGTTTCTATGTTCAGTGTCATTGTGTTGTCTTTAATGGTGTTTATTAGAGTATTTAGAAACTCTAGTAATTCATGACTTCACTCCATTTGAACACACTCGCTTGAACCTCACATTTACTTTCTCTTCTCGCTCACTTGAACTTTCTTCCAGGAAGTTGAGGATGTCGGTTACCACTAAAAATGCATCCCAAAGTATGATGTTTACAATTACTTGAGTTTAAACTACTCAACTTTGTCAATTTCAACTCAAAATTACAATGAATCTATGGTGTCGGGATCAATCAAGAATGCACCTAAAAATTACAATTCAAATCAATTTAAATTAAATTTCACTCTTAGAAATAAACAATTGCAAGTATCAAATGATATTCAATTTTGAATGCCTTATTAACTTGATTTTCCCTTTCAATCATTGATGTAGAATCATTGTTGAATGTTGATGTTGACAATTAAAAAACTTGAATGTTCTTTGCGGCTACTTGATTGCACGTGCTTTGATTGCATTAATTGTGTGCTTGAATTTTCTTAACTTGTTGTGTACTTGATGTGTGTATGGTCGTATGTAAGTGTAGTTATGTCAAAACTAGACATAAAATATTACATAAAACAACTATGGAAACATTCATGGAAGCATTCGCCATCGCACACAAGCCAAGGTGTTCCAAAGATCCCCTTATTCAATTTTGTTCAGATCTAGGACACAGAGAAAAAGACTTTATTTTATTAAGATTTCTTCTTGTCACATTGCCCAAATAAAATTAGCTCTTAAAACTGAAAAGCAATTTTATTTTTTTTCCAATGAAAGATCAAGCTTTAAATCAAGATACTCGTGACAAAAATCTTACAAAACTTTTAAAAAAGTTGTACCAAACTCTCATCACAGCTTCAACCCTTTTTACATAATAAATCTCCCTTGCAATAACAATGTCATGGTATTTATAACCATACTAAATTGTGAAATAATATCTTAGAAAATCTTCAAAGTACTTTTCTAAGCTTTTAAACAAAAGCTAGATTAAGTGGATGCTTGAAACCTTTTTCACTTGAATGGAAAGCATATGTGGGACTTCAATATCCATGGATAAGATAATTAAAGAGGCATTGAATCCTATATTGGATAATAACACAATTGTTGTCGCATTGATCAGTTGATGGATATTGGGTAGTTGGAGATTGCATTGTTGTTGGAGATACAGGTCTCTTGTCATGATCTGCTTTCCTTTTGCTTATGACATGTGGATACAAAAAATTAGATCTTTGTTGTGAAGGGTGAATCATCGGTGCTAGTCCGAGGATAGATCACCATGGATCTCTTGCACTTCATTCAACATTCAATTTGGGATAGGGAAAATTTCCATTATGGACGCCCTTATTGCTTGACGTGTTGAGCTCAAATCCAATCGTTAACTATGTGAATCATTCTGAAATGAGTATTCAATCTTTGATCTCAAACATAATGTAACACCCTGTTTCCCCCAGTTTGTAAATATAACTGGACTGGCCAAGGACTATGGCAAACTCATAAAAATGGATATGTGATGTAAAAGGGAACTTGAGGAAAAGGTCAATAAAGGTGAATGACATTTTGAACTTATTGCAGGACTGCTGAGAGGGGATGTGCAGAAAAGAGACCACGATGGCGGTGGAAGGCACCTGAAAAGGTGGCATTAACTTCCACCGAGAACTAATACCGTATTTGGACTCCACTGGCCCGGAGAACCAAAAGAGGCTCGCTGGCCCCCAAATTTAATGTCTCGTAGGCTGGTAGGCAGGTGTCTTGATGAGGGATGGGATGGTGAACCGCCCATCTGTAGAGCCATCAGGCCTGATCGGCATGAGGGTAATCATGCCACGCGCAACCTCGTGAGAGGATAAGGCGTATGGAAGAAGCGATTGTGGGGGAAAACACGAGGGGAACTCTGGCATTACGCAGAGTGAGTGATAGCAAAGAGGAAGGATTGCAACCTTCGCTCCTAGTCACTGGTAGACAGAGAGACGCAGTCTCACGGCGTCGTGGTCTCAGCTCGGGGGTGGCTAGTGGTAAATCCACTGGGAGTCACTACGCCTACGGTTGGGTGGAAACGGGCACCCCTCTCAGTAGTCACACCCATTTCTGGTGTTATTTCTGATAAGTGTTTTACATATTGCATCTTGAAATTCACAGAATGATATATATATATATATATATATGTATGTATATGCTCATAGAACTGTGAAATTGTGAATGATGTCTATGTAAGAGTGTCTGTGCAGTGTTTGATAAGAATGAATAGATATATGCTCATAACAGAGGAAATCATGCATGACGTACGTTGATAAAGGAATCTAATTATGCCTAGGTCGAACTAAGTTAGGCTTCCAGCCCGTTCTCGGGAAGCTGTTTTCCCTTACCCGTCTCCAGGGATGCCCCGGAATAGAGCTCGTCACAAAGACTTTCCCTCCTTATAAAGGTTCACCAAGAACCCAGAAAAAGGACTTGAACGCGCAAGTCTTAATAACCTTGTACAAGGAGGAACGACCCTCTTCATATTTTGAAGTAGCAACGTAGGGATAAGTAACGAATCGATGGATGACATCTTGTCGGAAGACCCATGGTCATTCATGACCATCATATTGATGGAAGTAGTAAGAGTGTTACTCCTCTTTCCCTTTTTCCTCTATCTTCATGAATAGCGAGGAAATTGGGATCGTAGGTCCCCCCAAGGTCCATGAGAACATTTGGACCGTCGATCCTTCCACACCTACGAAGTAGTGGAAGAATTCCCAAGGTGGGACAATCTAAGTCGTTGGATCTCATTCAGGAATCCCTTCGGTCGTTGGATCGGGTTAAGATGCTTAGAGTTTAGTCTTTGTAGTGTGCGCAGGAAGGACGGATCTAGACCATTAGATCTTGGTCCAATTAGTCGTCAGCCATCGGATCGGTCTGGAGCTATCCGAGGGTTACCATCGGGAGTCCATCCATCGGCATATCAGGATTCTCAAGGACAAGAAAATCGAGACACTTCAAGTCTTGAAACGTCGGGAAGATCTAAACCGCCCGTTGAGGATGCACATGGTGGAGATCGAGGTTACTATCGGGGGTCGGGATATTCGGCATCGGGAAATCAGAGTTCCCGAGGCCATGAGAATTGGGACATCACAAGTCTCGAAATCCTGGAGAAATTGGGACCGTCCATCGGAAGAGGACGCGTGGCAACAATCGGTGTCGACGGGGAAGGTCCCGACCGGAGGCTTTTGATTGGATTTTGTGTCATCGGGATATCGGGAATCTTGATGACAATTTATTTATGCATTTTGGAAACGTGACGNGAGAATTGGGACATCACAAGTCTCGAAATCCTGGAGAAATTGGGACCGTCCATCGGAAGAGGACGCGTGGCAACAATCGGTGTCGACGGGGAAGGTCTCGACAGGAGGCTTTTGATTGGAGTTTGTGTCATCGGGATATCGGGAATCTTGATGACAATTTATTTATGCATTTTGGAAACGTGACGCTCGAAACCCCAATGAGTGGAAGCCAGTCGTCAGTATATTAGAGAAGTAGGAAGCGCCATTATGGGGGCTAGCTGTCAGCATAGCGGGAAGACGGGATTCGAAGGATCAGGAATCCCGTGAGCCCATACATTTTGGCATTGAAAACCCCGTATCCCCGACAAGGGATAATACTGTGGTCACGGGGATCGTGGTCATGTGAGATAGGAGCCTAGCCAGAAGAGCTAGTGTGTAAAGGATGCATCGGGATTCGAGGAATCACGAGTCCTGGGGATGTTTGCATTTCAACATTGGAAAGTATGAAACCCCAATGGGGGACAAGGATGTGGTCTTGTGAGATAAAGGTCACGTGGACTAAAGACTTAGCCCGGGAGGCCAAGGTAGCAAAGGAGCATATCAGGAATTGGAGATCGATGAACCAAATTGTTGGGACATCACGAGCGTCAAAAACCCCGATGAGAAGGTATGGTTGCGGTCATATAAAGGGAGGTCGTATGGACTCAAAGGACTAGCCCAAGGGGACTAGTGGAAGTTGGAGTGAGTCGGGAATCGGGGAATCGTGGATCCAAAGGGCATATACAGTTTGGCATTAGAAAACCCGAAACCCCGACGAAAAGAAACAATATAAGGCTGTGATCTCATGAGCACGGTCGTATGGACCAGGGCATAGCCAGGAGGGGCTAAGGCCAGAAGAGAGCTCATCGAAGATCAGAGAATCGAGGGCATAGGAACCCTCGACATTAGCAAGGACAAAACCCTGAAAACTTGAAGTTGTCATCAGGAAAAGACCACGGTTAGGTGTAGAGAGCCGTATAGGTGAATGAAATACCCGTTGCTCAGGGTTGGCATGACGCTGATGCAAGCTTCGGGGAGTTCTCATTGTTGAGAACTAAAAGAAAAAAGTTTGATATAGGTAGTGGGTATGTTACAAAGTGGTATCAAAGCATGGTTACAACACTCGGCCTGATTGGGCTCATGCACGAGTCACGCATAGACTCCGTCTGAAGCACTCCTATGAGGAGTAACCCCCTGACTTAACTCTCTTGTCCAGGATTAAAAACTTGGAAAATGAGAACCTGACTATGTATGCATGTGAAAGAGTTATGAATTTATGCGCAAATTATAAAAATGAATTTTGACTAATAACCAGCGTTTGTCTTTTCACTCAAGCAGATGATCAACCGCGGGAATCTAAAAACGGAGAGTATGGTGACTCACCAAGAGGTGGGAGAAGGCTCCCACAACAGAGATGAAGAGTCTGATGAAAGAAGAGCAATAGGAACCCCTCCATACCTAGCTGAGACTGTGAGGAGCCTCATTGTTGAATTGCAAAGTTGCAAGGCCGATAATGAAAGGATGATGAAAGAAAAAGAAAATAAAATTGAAATTAATGCAGTTCTACCGTAGAGCTTATCTGACCTACAACGACAAATGCAGCATGAACCTGAGATGCAGAATCATGGGCGTGCCAATGGCCACACTGAGAGAATCACATCCATAAAGGTCCACCCCAGAGGTAAAGGACTAGTGTTAGATGATTCCACTGAGAAGGAAGCTAGTGATTCAAAAGGCTCTTCCAGCAGCAGGACCCGTTCCTATTCTTGCAGAAAACAAAAGAAGCAAAAGACTTCCAAGAGTCATAAATTTGAAGAATTTAGGAAGGCCAAACCTCCCTCCTTCAACGGTGAGATAAAGAAGGGAGAGGAAGACGAGGCCTAGCTACTTGGACTAAAGAAATATTTCAGAGTCCATGATTTTTCAGAGAACTTGAAGCCCGAGTGGCCACTTTCAATCTGAATGGAAAGGCTTCCATCTGGTGGGAAGACCTTAAGAATATGAAAGGGGTCCGCGAGGAGGACCTGTCTTGGAAATGGTTTGAGAAGTACTTCCGGAAGAAGTATTTGTCGGAAAGGTATTTCGACGAGAAGGCTAAAGAGTTTTATGAACTCAAATTGGACAACTTACTATGGAGGAGTATGTCAACAAACTCCTTGACTTACTGAGATATGTACCCTACATCAAAGAAGAGAAGGCGAAGGTACAACACTTCATCAGTGGGTTACCCAAGGAATATCGGAACCGAATCGAATTCGATGAGCCAAAGACTTTAGAAGACACTATTTGGAATGCAACATATTGTCATGAACAATATGGACATCGGGCAGAGCCTCGTGGAGACTGGAAGTAGAAGAGTGGTTCGAGATTTTAGAAGAAGGGGATCAAATCCTCAGGATTTAAAAACTACAAGAAGAACCCAAGAATGAACTATCCAGTTCGGAGTGTACTCCAGTAGAACTTCCCCTCAGTTGACAGAAATAAAACTTATGGACCTATACCAGTGAAGACTAATAACCCAAAGAGAGAACCTCTGAAATGCTGAGGTTGTGGAGAAGAGCATCTCCTGAGAGACTATCCACACCGGAAACAAAACATTCGTAAATTTTATAACATTCAGGAAGCTACCATAGTCAATGATGTGGCAAGGAGTGTGCTACAGATTTATGCAGCCTTCGATAATAACCAAGCTGACCACCAAGCTTCAGTGGTGGAAATAGAAGGTATGATTTTCAACCATCTGGTGTCTGTTTTGATTGACCCTGGTTCAAATTTGAGTTATATAGCCCCTAAATTTGTTGATAAGTGTAAGCTACAGCCACGAAAACAATAATTCATGGCTGGTACAGTTAGCCACAGGCACCAAAAGAAAGGTGGTAGAGGCCATACCAGCCTGCCAGTTAATGTTGGGTAAATTCCCCACCTAAGAAACCTTTAATGTATTACCCCTAGGATCATTCAACCTGTTGATTGGTATGGACTGGCTGGCCGCCCATAAAGCCAAATTGGACTGTTACCATAAAACCTTGGAATGTGTGAGCAAAGAAGGAAAAAGGATAACCCTCCAAGGGATTCGAAAAGCGGTCTCGGTGAGACAAATCTCATCCCTGCAAATGAGAAAGTATTGCCGAAATGGATGTATCCTATATGCAATACAGGTGTTGAAAACAATCGAAGGCACTAAACCAAGCCCCGATGATCACCCTATCCTGAGAGAGTACAGAGATGTATTTCGAAAAGAGGTGCCGGGTCTACCTCCGAGAAGAGACATTGACTTCTCGATAGAACTCACACCAGAAGCGGTGTCGGTGTCTAGAACACCCTACCGGATGAGCACACTTGAGTTAGTTGAACTCAAATT
>JZKD02S1821962.1:412377-425154 GCA_000966675.3 Picea glauca
AAATAATAAAGTGAAGTGATCAATGTATTATAATTCAAAGTGAATACAAAATAAATTATTTCAATAATAAATTTAATGGAGAAATTAGAAGTGGACCCAACCCTAAAATAAGGAAGCTACTTGGAGAGTATAAATAAGAGGGAAGGCTCACTCATTTGAATCATACTTGAGAATATATAATATATATATATATATTAGGTAACCAAGGATATATAAACCAGAATTATGAGTGAAGGTGAATAAAAGAAGGTTGAAATGCAAGGAAGGATAAATTCTTTTGATGGTGCTTTCTAAGGTATGTTATTTACAGGTTATCTCACCATCTTCACTATAAAAAAAATTCTATAATGATTCAGACCATGAAATTTCTATGCAAGTGAGAAAACATATCCAAGTATCTGTGGTAAAAATTTCATCTTGTGGGTTGTTGTATTTTGGGAGTTACACTCCATGGAAAATAGGGTTTGTGGCCAATCTTGAAACTAGTCAAAATTAGGTGTTTCAGGTTAAAACGTCATAACTTCTTCATAACAGATCCAAATTCAATGAGAAAAAATGTGTTGGTTAGGGAATAGTCTNAGGCTCTCTCATTTGAATTACACTTGAGCCTATTGAATATCTATATGTTTCTGAGGTAACCAAGGATATCTAAACCGGAATTCTAAGTGAAGGTGAAGAAAAGAAGGCCAAAATGCAAGGAAGGATAAATTCTTTTCATGGTGCTTTCTAAGGTATGTTATTTACAGGTCATCTCACCATTTTCGATATAAATTTTTGTATATAATGATTCAGACTGTGAAATTTCTATGAAAGTGATAAAACATATCCAAGTATCTGTGGTAAAACATTCAGCTTGTGGGTCGTTTTATTTTGGGAGTTACACTCCGTGGAAAATAGGGTTTGTGGTCAGTCCTGAAACTAGTCAAAATCAGGTGTTTCAAGTAAAAACGTCATAACTTCTTCATAACAGATCCAAATTTAGTGAGACCAAATGTATTGGTTAGGGTATATTCTTTAGTATTCTTTGAAATATTTTCATATCAATTCTTCAAATATTTTGTGTGGGTCACTCTCTACAAGGTCGCTCTCTAGAATAAGCCAGAATTCAGCAAGGTGTGTCATTTTTTCTATAACTCCTTTTCTGAGAGGTTCCAAGCAGTGAAACTTGGAGGAATTGCATAAAACACACTGAATAAAATTTTGTATCAGTTTCAAATGTTTATACATTATAGGTTCAAATTTATGATTACTTCAAGTTAGGGTTGTTGACTAATCCAAAACTAGGCATGTGAAACTAAAGAAAAGTTTGATGAAAATGTTAGTCTCTTGTTTTTAAAGTTAAGGAAGGTTTGCAAGAATGTGATCATATACACCAGGTGTATTACAGAGATACAAATGAGATTTGGATGATGAAATTGATGAGGGATTTTGGTTTTGGTACATGTTGAGTACATGGTTGAGACAAGTAGTTGATGAGTTGGCGCAGATACATGAGGTGTATAGTTGATGATGTTGGTACATATTGATAAGTCATAGTTGATGAGTATTTGACACATGATTGGTACATGGTTGGATGCACTTGTTTATGGTACAGGTTGATTACAGGTTAGTGCATGGTTGATGCACTTGTTTATGGTATAGGTTGATTACAGGTTTAGGTACAGGTTGATGCATGGTTCAGATTTATTGGTACAGGTTTACAGCAGTATATCTCATAGTGATAGTGTGAAAGTGGTTCCATCATTCTACTTCTACTTTAGGGTGGTAGGATGAGGCAAGGACAGGTGGTTTTAGCCACCTTCCGGTTGTAGCCAGAGAACATTGGGGGTTGTAGCCTCCTTTTGGTTGTAGCCAGAGAATTGGGGAGTTGGAGCTTCCCTCATGTTGTAGCTTGAGAAACTAGGGGGTTGGAGCCTCCTTCCAGTTGCAGTTGGAAAATAAAGGAATTTGGTGCCTCCAATGAATGTAATTCTTCAAGACATATAAGAAAAAGCATTTTGTGGTTTTCTCCCGATTTGGATTTCAACGTAAAACACTGGTGTACTGTGTATGTGTGTGATTGTTTATTTCTTACTGCTCATTATTGGATAATAATTCTACATTGATATAAAATTTGAAGAAAAAAGATTATAATTACGCTTGTTAGCATTAATTCTTGTAAGAAAGGGGGGTGTTTTCTCTCCTTTCGATCCCGTGGCATGAACTGTGAAGAAGTGGGGCTTAAAAGCCCAAAAAATTCATTTTGTCCAAGGACGTGGCTATGAGCACAATGTGCAGTGTATAAAATCTCCATTTCAAGCTTAAAATGTTAGCAAACGAGCAATCCAATGTTCAACATGAGGATCGATCGATGGAGCAGATCGTCGGTCGGTGGGTGGTTGCAGTCAACGGAGTTGCACCAAGTATATCGCAGGAGATAGCACTCAGTATTACCGAAATGATTAGGGTCTTCTGATCAAGGAGGAACATGTGGTGCCTAATCGTCCCTCGGTTGTGATTTCAGCTACCAGAACTTTGGTAGAGCAAAGGATCACTCCTCCATTGCATCGAGAATCACTGAAACCCAAAACTCTGAAAGGGCCCAGGCCAGAAGCGGTCCCACATTTAGATATTCATCCGAGCCATCCATCTCAGGGACACATCGCGCCCAATTGGCTCTGGTTGGCACTTTAGCTACCAAGGTTTTGAAATATAAGGGATGACTCTTTCCCTTGCATCTGGAATCGTTGAATCCCAAAAATATGAAAAGCGCCTTTGGAGACAGTGCCCATCTCAGCATTTCAGATACTGGGACTTCGAGAGAACAGAGAGTTGCTCCTTCTTTCATTAGCAATCTCCAAAATGAGAAATGAAAAATCCCTCCGTCTTGGGCTTGTATTCATGGCGCTCGATCACATTCAGCGAGCACAGGAGACTGTCAAAGCACCTATACTCCCAATCATCTCCAGGGTCGTCCGAGTACAGGGGACGCGAGGCATTTCTTGAGACTTTTGTGGATCTGGTGTCGGGGATTTCGAAAGAAAAGAAGCCATATCTCGCAGTGGGAGAATGCCCGAAAGAATATGGATCGTTGATCAAGGAGCACCATTCAAAGAAAGGTTTCCATGTTGTCCGAGTGAAAAGTTGATTGGGGTTGTCCTCCATCCCAAAGAAGTAGTTATTGAGGTGGTTGGTGGTGGTTAGACATCGTCTCCACCATAAATGGAAAGCCCAGAAAGGGACTTGAGACAGGTCAATTCTTCTGCAGGTGCCAAGATTCTGATTGCATCTGATTTAACCACACGACCATCTAGAGACTACGGGTGAAGTCTGCTAATGAACATGCAGACATAATGTTTTTAATGTTAAGCCTCGATTTTGTTGTTTTGATTGGCTTTGAGTATATGTAGGAAATTTTTCCATTATGTAAGGGGGGATGGTAGAGCTAAGCTCTCGACTATAAAGCTTTAACAAAGCCTCTAGTTCTCTGGTTATACAATGATATTTTGAGATTTCCTGTTTAATGGCAACCAGCCTCTTCCTTTCCTTGTTCCTCTGAATTTGAAAGCCCATGTATGGATGATCCAGTCGAGTGTTGTTGTAACTATATAATGCATGTTTGATTGTATTAGTTCCGCAACGTTTGAGGTTTACTTCGAAGTTTCTCTAGTCTGAGAGGATCTCATATCTGAGACTTTTCCCCTTTCTTTTCTTTCACTTACTCACCACTATGCAAACTTACTAGCTCAATTTGAATCAAGACCTCACATGTCCTTGATGTTCCAACCTAGTTTTCTGAGTGAGCGATATTGTTCTAAGTTTACTTCCATTCAATCACCCCCTTTTAACAAATCGTGACATAAACTGATGGGCATCAGGCTCTACTTCTGTTGCAATCTAGGAGTGACTTCTAATGGCAACATTTATGGCGTCGTTGCTAGGGACGAAGTTGAAAATTTTCCCTGGGATTGAACGACATCGAGCCTCTGATTTTGAAGGTGCATCAGGCATCAGAGCCCTATGAGATTGCTACTGTGCATTTGGAGACTCCATTGTGACGAATCCACCGTGGCAAACTTGTTGTTTTAGTTATGGCTTCCATAGGTAGACACAGGCGGTCCCATCCACAGTTGCCTCTAGCTACGCCTGAAGTTGATTTGGAGGTGATTATCAGAAAGGGAAAGGCCTCTTAAGGAGAAACTTCCACTGTCGAACCTGGTAATCTGCCATCTTCTTCTGTAGGAACTCAATTTTCTTCTTCCCAGCCTCCTAGCAGACCTTATTCTAAAGTTTCTCATTTCCTGAATTTTGAGAGTGTTCCTACTGAGTTTTCCCCCCCACGGTCTGGGATTGGAGGGAGAAATCATTGTCACTCCCCTCTCCCCTGAAGTTGTACCTTGGCGTAGACTCGGGACCATAGAAGATTTCCCCACTCCTAGCTTTACCACTCCTCCTCTTTTTATTGTTGCTATTGCACAAAGAAAAGCATCTATTGACTCAAGCCCTTTAGCCTTCTCTCTGAATCCCTCATTGTTTCCCCTTCCACCGGGAATCTCTTTTCTAGTTTCCTCTGTATTTCGAGCCCCTTCTCCTCCAATCTCTCCTCCACATAATATTCCTATGGCAGGAGAAAATGCCCCCATGAATAGAATGGAGGCTACAATAGCTGCTAGGTATGCTCCCCTTGTGTTACCTCAGCCTCTCAATGCCCTTCCAGTAGATGGCTACCTTAAGCATATGCCCAAGTTTACAAGCAAAGGGGACATAGCTATAGAAGAACACCTTGAAGCCTTTTATAGTTTTACATATGATCATGCTATTATGCATGCAGACATATGGATGAGGATTTTCGTCCATATCCTTAAAGGCGAGGCTATAAAGTGGTTTAGGGGCCTACCCATTGGATCTATTGATGGGATTGAGGCTTTGGATAATGCCTTTTTGAGACATTGGGGAGACAAAAAAGACTTCATGTATTACATGACAGAGTTTGGGTCTTTGAAGAGAAAGGAAGGAGAGTCTGTCTCTAACTTCTCCAAGATATTCAACAAAATGTACAATAAGATCCCCGCTGAAATAAAGACCTCAAAAGCCTCGGCTAAGATCACTTATGATAGTGCTTTTGATCCTGATTTCTACCTCATGTTGAGGGAAAGAAGAGCTACTACTCTGGCCCACATGCAGGATGCAGCCGTGGAAGTAGAATCTAACATATTGGTTGTTGACTGACTCGGGAACAAGGCTGATAGAGACATACCTAGGAAGAGACCTGAGGCCTCCCCATCCAATTCCTCTCCCCTTCCCTTTCAGACGAATGAGCTAACTAAAATGATAAAATCTCTTTCGGCTAGAATGGAAAGGTAGGAGTTAGAAGGGAAGCCCATGTACAGGAATCCCCAAAATACTGATAACAGAGGCTTCAGGAGGCCCAGCAATAATATGCCACAAGCATTGCCAAGCAAACAAAGGAGAAAAGACAAAGATAAGAAGAGGATCCAAACCCCTCTCCAAAATAACCTAGTTGCTCATGAGGAAGGAGAGGAGATTGATGAGCTCGACCCTAAAATTCATTGTATTGAAGACACTTTCCCTTTTCCCCATTTGACTCAATCTATATATGAAGAATCCCTTATGAACAGTCAAGTCAATGAGTTTGGTAAAGGGGAAAAGGTCAACAACACTCCTAATAGATACAATCTCAGGTCAAAGAAGAAAGAAGGGAATTTTGGTAGCCAGGATCAGCCCCTCATAGCAGAAAAACCTACTAAGCCTGTAACAATCACTACTAAAGAGAAGAAAACTCAGAATATTTTGCCAACCACTAAGGAACCTGTCTTTGAGGTAAGGGAAGCTCCTCATCCTTTTTCCTCCTTTAGTTTTGAGCACGAAATTCAAAAGATTAGGATTCATGTACCCCTCTCAGAGCTGGTTAAAAATGAAGATTTCAAAAGGTCCCTCTCTAAACTGCTACAATCTGAGTCCCCCCAGCTTTCCACAGACTCAGTAAATATTCAAGATGAAAATCCAGTAGTTTTCCTAGGATCCATGGTAGAAGACAGAGATGATTCATCCCCTCCATTCTACACATCCCTGAACATACATGATAAAGTCCAACATAATTGCCTCATGGATTCACGAGCTTCCCACAACCTTATGCCCAAAATAGTCATGGAAGAATTGGGACAGGAAGTGACAAAGGCTTATCGTGATTTGTACTCTTTTGATTCAAGGAGGGTGCAATGCCTTGGAGTCATCAAAGACTTGGTGGTCTCTTTATTTCAGCTGCCAATGAAGAGTGTGGTCATGGACATTGTAGTAGTTGATGTTCCACCCAAGTTTGACATGTTGTTGTCAAGATCTTGGATTAGAAAACTTGGAGGAACATTACAGATGGATCTCACATATGCCACCATTTCAGTCTTTGGAGGGGAACACAATAGGTTATACAAAGAAGCTCAGCTGGCCTACATTGTTAGTGATGAATAAGACCCCACTAATCACCCCATCTTTGCACTTGACACTGATTTGGGGTCTAGTTTATTGCAGATCAGTGAGACTCCTGAACCCCCTTTTCAAATAAGAAAGCAGCCCATATGTAATCACGGGAACCTCCTCCAACCACCTCTGTTTGGAAAATGTTCTTCGACAGAGCTTCTTCTAGCGAAGCCACTGGCGCTGAAGTGGTTCTTGTGTCCCCTTGGCAGCAAACCATGTCCCTGTCATACAAGATGGAATTTGAAGCTACCAACAATGTGGCAGATTATGAAGCTCTGGTTCTGGGTTTAAGGGTTGCAAAAGAAATGGGAATAGAGGAGATAGCAATGTTCGGAGATGATGATTTGATTATCCAGCAAGTCAAAAATTCTTATCGGCCAAGCATCCTCGGCTCAGAAGTTACAGAAATGAGGTATGGGACCTCATTGATAATTTCTTCTCGGCTTTCAACATTTCTTTCATTCCCAGAGAGGAAAATACTTTGGTCGATTCCTTAGTTGTCTCAGCTAGTTTTTTCAAGATCCCTTTGCCACCTAAGATCAAATATGAGGTCGAGATAAGATACATGCCATTTGTTCCAGACAATATCAAGCATTGGAAGGTATTCGAAGATGATCTAGAAATCAAAAAATTTCTCCAGTCTGTCGATGAATTTTTTGCCTTGCACATTGATCAGGATCCTGATCTCGAAAGTCACCCTCACCCTGTGGTATTTCTAAATAAAATTTCTAATCACCATATTATTCATCTTCCTAGCAATCACCTTCTGAAGGGACTAGTCCCTTTAGAAAGACTGTTCGATGGGAATGATGTGGCACTAAAGGGTAGGGTTTCCGATGGAGACGCTAATACAAATGAATGCAACATTGGCACACAGGAGGAGCCTAAGTTTTTCAAGTTGTCAAGCAGCCTAACCAAAGAATAGAGGGTCGAATATACTGAATTATTAAGATAATTTGTTGATGTGTTTGCATGGACCTATGAAGACCTCAATACATATGACACATCTGTCATTGAACATAATATCCCACTAAAGGAAGAGGCTAAGCCATTTAGACAGAAGCTAAAACAGATAAATCCCATGTTGTTTCCTGTCATGGAGAGAGAAGTGAATAAATTGTTAGATGCCCAAATCATTGTCCCCTTGAGATATTCTGAGTGGGTGGCCAATTTGGTCCTGATGAGGAAGAAAAGTTGAGAAATCGGGATCTGTGTTGATTTCAGGAACTTGAACAGGAGCTCAAAGAAAGACAACTATCCCTTGCCCAACATGGAACACATATTGCAGAGGGTAACTGGTGCATCTAGGATATCCATGATTGATGGTTTTTCTGGCTATAATCAGATATCAATCATGCCTGAAGACAGAGAAAAAACAGCCTTCACCACTCCTTGGGGCACATTCATGTAAGCCAAAATGCCTTTTGGATTGATGAATGCAGGAGCAACATTTCAGCGAGCCATGGATATATCCTTCATCGGGGAGAAAGATCAGTTTGTGGTGATCTATCTGGATGACATCATAGTCTTCTCCAGGTCTGATAAAGAGCACTGCTATCACTTAAGGAAAGTTTTCTTGAAATGTAGAAAGTTTGGCTTTTCCTTAAATCCCAAGAAATCTTTGTTTACTATGAAGGAGGGGAAGTTGTTAGGCCATATAGTATCAGCAGATGGAGTGAAAATTGATCCCAACAGGGTAGAGGCAATTCAGACCCTGTCCCTTCCCAGGTCTAGAAAAGAAGTCCAGGCTTTTCTAGGGAAGATTAACTTTCTAAGGAGGTTCATCTCACATTTTGCTGAGTTGGTGAAACACATCACATCCATGCTCCGAAAGGGAAATGAAGTAAAATGGACTGTTGAGCCCAGGGAAAATTTTGTCCAAATAAAAAGGGCATTGACTGAGACATCTGTGTTGATCAGTCCTAATTATTCTAAGGATTTCCTAATTTTTTCTTTTGCTTCTTTTGATACAGTAGCAGTGGTCTTATTGTGGAAAAATGATGAAGGGCGAGAGAAACCCATTTCCTTTTTCAGCAAGGCATTAAGAGATGTACAAATCAGGTATGAGATCATGGAGAAACAAGCCTATGCCTTGGTGAAATCTCTCAAAGTCGTCAGAGTCTATGTCTTGCACTCAAAAGTGATTGCATACGCTCCTTCAGCCTCTATGAAGGACATCCTTATACAGCCTGGCATAGATGGGAGAAGAGGTAAATGGATTACCAAGATCCTGGAGTTTGACCTGGAGATAAAGCCCACCAAGTTGGTTAAAGGGAAGGGTTTAGAAAAGTTGTTGGCTTAATCAAATTGCAAGGCCTTGGGGGTTAGCTTCATCAACACTTGCTCGGAAAATCAGCAAGCTGAGTCATCCATCCAAAGCTCTTAGGGTGACTTATCACTAGTAGAATGCAACTGGTACGGAGACATTTTGTACTTTCTGCAAGAATTAAAGCCTCCTGATGGGATGGGAAAAAGAAAGGTAAGAGATTTAAATCTCAAGGTGGTCAGATATTGTCTTATTGACCATGTATGGTACTGGAGAGACCCTCTAGGAGTGTTTCTGAGGTACCTGAATCCACAGGAAGCCCAGAAAGTTATCTTTGATTTCCACAGCGGCCTTTGTGGAAGGCATCATTTCAGGAAGACCACAGCCCACAAAATTGGTTGGGTATGACTGGCCCACCTTATTCACTGATGTCTGCAGAGAATTCAGAGCTTGCATCAAATTCCAAAGATTCTCAGAAAAGCAGCAGCTCAAATCTCTACCTCTTAAGCCTATAGTAGTTTCAACACCCTTTCAACAGTGGGGGTTGGACTTCATTGGAGAAATTCATCCTCCTTCAAGTGGCCAGCACATATGGATCCTGACTGCAATAGACTATTTCACCAAGTGGATAGACGTTGCCTTCACCAGGAGTACTTCACACAAAGTAATTATCAACTTCCTGGAGGATATCATAGCCAGATTTGGCTGTCCCGGTAGAATTGTCACCGATAATGCTGCTTCTTTCAAGTTTAAGCCTCTGATTAAGTTCTGTGAGTAGTTCAAGATTTCACTAATTCACTCCACTCCCTATTATCCTCAAGGAAATGGACTGGCAGAATCTTCTAATAAAAGCCTAATCAAGCTCATTAAAAGATTATTGGAAGACAATAAGAGGGTCTGGGATTCAAAGCTCAAATTCTCTCTATGGGTCGATCGAGTGACAATGAAGAATTCCCTCGGCACCTCACCTTTTCAACTTGTTTATGGGACGGAGGTTGTTTTTCCCACTCAACTCACTTTATTTGTAGTGAAATTCTTTCAAGGTCATGAAGGAGAGCTAGACCATATGGTCAAAAGAATTCATCAAGTGGTGGAAGTGCAATAGATTAGGGAGCAGGTAATGGACAGAGCTTACGGTCATCAGCAGAAGATCAAGAAGGCCTTTGACAAGAAGGTCAGGAAGAAGGAATTCAGGCTGGGAAATTTGGTGCTTAAATGGGATGCACCTAGGTAGGATAGAGGCAAACACAGCAAGTTTTGATGAACTTTGGATTGGGCCCTTCAAAATCTCTAAAGTATTCTCAAATAACACTTACAGGTTGCAATATTTGGAGGGCGAAGAAGTTTTTAATGGCCCAGTAAATGGGCATTTCCTGAAGAAATGTTTTTTTTTAGCCGTAAACGACTCCTCCATTTTTGTAAATATTGTTTTTTGTTTATATTCGGTTTAATAAATAATTCCATAGCCCAATAACAAGGCACTGATGCTACAAATGAGTTCTTAGAGCATCACACGAACAACTCTATCCCCCATGGAGCCTAATGTTAGCATTAATTCTTGTAAGAAAGGGGGGTGTTTTCTCTCCTTTCGAGCTTGTGGCATGAACTGTGAAGAAGTGGGGCTTAAAATGCCAACAAATGCATTTTTTCCAAGGACGCGGTCGTGAGCGCAATGTGCAGTGCATAAAATCTCCATTTTGGGCTTAAAATTTTAGTAGACGGGCAATCCAGTGTTCAACAACAAGGATCGATCGATGGAGCAGAACGTCGGTCGACGGGTGGTTGCAGTCAACGGAGTTGCACCAAGTATAGCACAGGAGATAGTGCTCAGTATCACCGAAATGATCAGGGTCGTCCAATCAAGGAGGAACATGTGGCGCCTGATCGTCCCTCGATTGTGATTTCAGCTACCGAGACTTTGGTAGAACAAAGGATCACTCCTCCACTACATCGGGAATTTTCAAAACCTGAAATGCTGAAAGGGCCCAGGCCAGAAGCGGTCCCACATTTGGAAATTCATCTGGGTTGTCCATCTCAGGGACACGTTGCACCTGAATAGCTCTGATCAGCACTTCAGCTACCGGGGTTTCGAAATATAAGGGGCGACTCTTTCCCTTGCATCTGGAATCACTGAATCCCAAAAATATGAAAAGCGCCTTTGGAGACAATGTCTGTCTCAGCATTTCAGCTACCGAGACTTCGAGAGAACAGAGGGTCACTCCTTCGTTCATTAGAAAGCGTCGAAATGCGAAATGCAAAATCCCTCCAGCTTGGGCCTGTAATCATGGCGCCCAGTCACATTTAGTGAGCACAGGAGACTGTCAAAGCACCTATCCTCCCAAGCATCTCCAGGGTCGTCCGAGTACAAAGGAAACGAGGCATTTATTGAGCCTTTCATTGATCTGGTGTCAGGGATTTCGAAAGAAAATAAGCCAGATCTCCCGGTGGGAGAATGCCTGAAAGAATATGGATCATTGATCAAGAGCAGCAATCAAAGAAAGGTTGCCATGTTGTCTGAGTGAAAAGTTAACCAGGGTTGTCCTCCATCCCAAGGAAGTAGTTATTGAGGTGGTTGGTGGTGGTTAGACATCGTCTCCACCATAAATGGAAAGCCCAGAAAGGGACCTGAGACAGGTCAATTCTTCTACGGGTGCCAGGATTCTGATTGCGTCTAGTTTAAGCACACGACCATCTAGAGACTACAGGTGCAGTCTGCTAATGAACATGCAGACGTAATATTTTTAATGTTAAGCCTCTATTTTTCTATTGTGATTGTATTTGAGTATATGTAGGAATTTTTCCATTCTATAAGGGGGGATGGTAGAGCTAAGCTCATGACTATAAATCTTTAACAAAGCCTCTAGTTCTATGGTTATACAATGATATTTTGAGATTTCTTGTTTAATGGCGGCCAGCCTTTTCCTTTCCTTGTTCCTCTGAATCTGAAAGCTCGGGTATGGATGATCCAGTCGGGTGTTGTTGTAACTATATAATGCATGTTTGATTGTATTAGTTCCACAACGTTTGAGGTTTACTTCGAAGTTTCTCTGGTCTGAGAGGATCCCATATCTGAGACTTTTCCCCTTTCTTTTCTTTCACTTACTCACCACTATGCAAACTTACTGGCTCAATTTGAATCAAGACCTCACATGTCCTTGTTGTTCCAACCCAATTTTCTGAGTGAGAGATATTGTTATGAGTTTACTTCCATTCGATCACCCCCTTTTAACAAATCGTGACATAAACTGATGGGTTTCAGGCTTTGCTTCTGCTGCAATCCAGGAGTGACTTTTGATGCCAACAACGTTATTACTAATTCACCCCCCCTCTCAGTAATCCAACAATTGGTATCAGAACAGGTTCCTTTAGAAATCAATTTAACCACTGAAAGGTAGATCATGGAGAGTACCAACTCGTATAAAAATGGAATACCACAATTTGATGGATAGAAGTATTATTTTCAGAGCATAAGGATGAAAACATATATACAGGCACAGGGATTTCAAGTTTGGCAATCAATTGTAGATGGATACACAACACCAGYAGTTCTACCAACAAATGACAAAGCAGTGAAACTTGGTGAGAATAATTCCAAAGCCATAAATGCACTTTTGAATTGTCTCAATGATACGGTATTCACCAAAGTTGCACATTGTAAATCTACTAAAGAGATTTGGGACAAGATTCAAAATATTTATGAAGGAGATTCAAAAGTCAAAGCAACAAAGCTTCAAACTTACAGAGGTCAGTTTGAACAACAAAAAATGAAGGAAGATGAAGATATCGTAGCCTACTTCTTACAAGTCGATGAAACAGTGAATGCAATCATAGGATTGGGAGAAGAAAACAAAGAATCTATAATTGTTCAAAAGGTACTAAGATCTCTTCCTATGAGATTCAACCCTAAGATATCAGCACTAGGAGAAATATTGGATCTAAACTCAATAAGCATGGACGAACTGCATGGAATCTTGACAGCATATGAGATGAGAAATGAATAGAAAAATCCAGATGTAAAAGAAGCAGCCTTCAAAGAA
>JZKD02S1821962.1:429939-442637 GCA_000966675.3 Picea glauca
TTCTGGTTGTAGCCAAAGAATTGGGGAGTTGGAGCTTCCCTCAAGTTGTAGCCTAAGAAACTAGGGGGTTGGAGCCTCCTTCCAGTTGCAGCTGGAAAACAAAGGAAGTTGGTGCCTCCAATGAACGTAATTCTTCAAGACATATAAGAAAAATCATTCTATGGTTTTCTCCCGATTTGGGTTTCCACGTAAAACGTTGGTGTACTATGTATGTGTGTGATTGTTTATTTCTTACTGCTTATTATTGGATAATAATTCTACATTGATATAACATTTGAAGAAAAAGAATTATAATTACACTATTATTGATTTACCCCCNCCCCTTTCAGTAATCCAACAGTCTGCTCCTTGTTTTCTTAATGAATTTCCCCAACGAGGTTAGGGTACAAATAATTGGGTCTCGAGCTTATTTCTATTGAGGAAAAAATCTCTCGCAAGACCAAATGACCTCTCATGGAAAGAGAAAATAAATATTATGGGACAGTAGATCCTTTCAAAATGTTGCTTGAGGAATCCCTCATGCAACAGAGGAACAATATGATGGATAGTTTCACCCAAATCCTTTGGCGGCTACCAACATGCGACGCATCTTCCTCAAGCGGAGGCGTCGCCCCCTTCAAGGTACAAATAATTTTTTATATTCCTATATTTGAAGGTCATATAGACACATATGGTGTAGACAAGTGGTTGAATATCCTGGAACATTTTTTTTTTGTCCATAACTTTTCGAATAGAGAAAATATTACTTTTACACTCCTCAAAGTCGTTCCCCATGTCAAAGATTGGTGGGAAACTTTATGTGAGCAAAAGGAAACATAGGAACCCTCATTATTTATAGCCATGGCCACCTGGGAATCCTTCAGGGATTCTATTAAGGAACAATAATACCATGTCGGAAGTTATGATAACTTGTATACCAAATGGACCACACTGCGGCAAGAAAGAGACCAAGCAGTGCCAAAATTCACAAATATATTCCATACCTTGCACACCAAGTTGGGTATCAAAGATTCAGAGTGACATATGGTGCTCAAGTATCGTGGTGTTCTGCATAGATACATCTAGACTAAAATATAATTTCTGGACACCTCGTCCTTGGGCACGACCTACTGATATGTCATCAAAATCGAGCAGAAGCTCAAACAAAAGATGCAATATTTGGGCTTGGGAACCCCTCATAGAAAAATCTAGGAAGGGGTGGCCCCAACCCACAGAACAAAGGACAAAGCAAAGATGGACTGTATCAGGACAACCAGTCCAAGCCGCAAGTAAAGAAGGACACCGGAAAGACAAATAAAGATATTGGGAAGTGGTGTGACTTCTATAAGAGCCATTGGCATAACACCGTTGATTGTCTCTCAAAGAAATCATTCGTGGCCGAAGTGAAATCCTTTGAATCAGATGCGGGTTCTAACTCTAAGTTAGAACTAGAAAGTGGAAGATGGATCATTTACGTGGACCTAATGCCACAATTGCTACCACCAAGATCCAACCTGGTGAACCAGACGAGCCAGAATAAGGAGAGTGTCTCTTCCATTCACAGATGTGGGTAAAAGGCACCTTGTTGCACTTCATCATTGATAGCGGTAGCCAGAAGAACCTCATCTCAGTAGAGGTAGTCAAGCAGCTGGCCCTACCGAAAATGTTGCACCCACAACCCTACACCATTGGATGGCTCCGCCAAGGAAGTGATCTATGTGTCAACCAATAGTGTCGACTGTTGTATGACATCGAGCCCTTCAAAGATGAGGTATTGTGTGATGTTTCTCCTCTCAAAGTTTGTAATGTTCTTTTGGGCCAACCTTATTTATGGAAATGTCATGATGTATATGAGTATGGGCCTCGTAGTGTTATTATTACTTTGAACAAGAAATTGTAGAGGATACCCGAGGTAGTCTCTCCTAGTGTTATTTCCTTGATCTCTTCCAAGCAATGCAGGAAGTCATCTCTAAGACCGGGAAATTTTTCTTCTTCATGATTCGCTCTTAGAGTGAGCGAAAGATCATAGCCACATCTGGGGCCTCCGCAGGCGATCTCTCCACACAACATAAGCAAGTGGATAAGGTCATGGAATAATACTTAGATATATTCTCCTCTCCTACCAGGGTACCTCTGGACTGCCAGGTCAAGCATCACATTGATCTGACCAGGTCCCAATAGAATAGACAGATGTATGGAAGATCGCCTTCAAGTCAAAAGAAGGTATTTTTGAATGGTTGGTCATGCCCTTTGGTTTGAAAAATGCTCCAGCAACGTTTATGAGGATGATGGATGATATCCTACGACCTTTCACCAATAATTTTGTAATGGTGTATCTGGATGACATCCTCATCTACAACAAGACTTGGGTGGAACACTTGCAGCATATTCAGTAGGTTTTGCACACCCTGCAACATCACAAACTATATGCAAACTTGGAAAAATGCTCCTTTAGCATGGACAAGGTCCATTACTTATGCTACATCGTTGATCATCATGGTGTGCATGTGGATCCATCCAAGATCCAGGTCATCCGTGACTAGCCAGCCCCAACCACACTCGCTGAACTTTGAAGCTTCTTGGGCCTCACCAATTTCTATCATAGGTTTGTGTTGGGATTCTCTCATATTGCATGGGCCCTCATCCAAGTAACCAGGGGTGGAGGTAAGGAAAAAAAATTGTGGGGCTTGTCCCAACAACAAGCCTTCGATGACTTGAATAAATGTTTTTTCTCATCCCCAGTAATTTCATTATTGGACCTGCAACATCCCTTTGAGATCGAGACAGATCCTTCATACTATGTTGTGGGCGTCATTCTCACTCAATACGGCCACCCCGTGGCATATCATAATGAGACATTATCATATGTTGTCCATAAGTACCCTGTTTACGACAAAGAAATGTACTCCATTGTGAAAGCCTACCACGAGTGGAGACATTACATTTTTGGGAAGGATACATTCATCCACATTGATCACAAGCCACTACAGTTCATGTAGACCCGAGAAAAATTTCAGAATGACCACCATCAGAAGTGGTCCACATACTTATAGCAGTTCCACCTCAACATCAAGTATAAAATAGGAAGTACCAACCGAGTTGTTTATTGCCTCATCTGACCTCCAGTCATGGCACTCACCATGGTGGTAGACTCTTACGGCCACGATACTCTATATGGTCCCACCTCTATGAGACAGAGCCTGACTTCTCCACCACCTACCAATTGTTGGGCGCCAACTCAATGATTGCTAATTTCCATCTTCAAGATGGGTTTTTGGGTCATCTGGTCCATCTCTGTGTTCCATTAAGAGAGCACGCAAAGCTAATTTGGGAAGCTCACTACGGCCGAGTGGTAGGACACTTTGGTGTCGAAAATATAGTGGTAGTCTACAGAAACATTTATATTGGTCGAAACTTCGACAGGATGTCGAAAAGTATATCAGTTCTTACATTGCCTGCACTATTTCCAAACCGACCACTAAGAAACGGGGCCTGTATACCCCTTTTCCTACTTCTGACAGGCCATGTGAATCCATCTCAATGGACTACATGTCGGGCCTCTCATCCACCAAGAGGCAAAATGACCTTGTTTTTGTGGTTCTTGATCGCTTTTCCAAGATGGTGATTCTAGTCGCTTGCAAGAAGAACATCACAGCAGAAGCCACTGCCAAGCTCTTCTTTGAACGAGTATGGGTACATTTTGGGATCCCATAAACTGTTATCTCATACCATGACAGTTGGTTCCTTAGCACATTCTGGTCAAGCCTCTGGTCATTGATGGATACCAAGCTCACCAAATCCACTGCCTTCCACCCCCAAACAGATGGCTAAACTGAGGTCGTCAATCGGATGATTGTACATATCCTGTGCATATACAATGTGAAAGACCCTCTCACATGTGATTGGATTCTTCCCTATGTCTAGCATAGCTACAATTGATCCCTACATATCTCAACTGGACACAACCCCTTTTAGGTGGGGATGGGATTCCAACCATTGGGCCCCATTGATGTTGCACTACCCCTGGTGACCACCTCGGTCGACTCGTCCCCTACTCCACCAGAATCTAACAAAGCCACTTAGTTCATTGAGTAGATCCAGCACATCCACCAACAGGTTCAAGATATTATACATAAGTACAATGCCAAGTACAAGCAGCACCATGATGAACATTGGGTGCCACATAAGTTTCAGTTGGGAGACAAAGTTTGGTTGCACTTGCAGAAAGGATGTCTTACAGGGCCCCATCGAAAGCTTCTCCCACTTTTTTATGGGTTTTAAACCATCACCAAGGTTGTGGGTGACAATGATTTTGAACTCAACATTCCCCCTTTCCTTGGCTTGCACCCAGTCTTCAACGTGGCTCTCCTTCGACCATATTTCACACCATTATTCAACACCTCAGAGATAGAAGTGTAGTTGACACCAACAGATCACAACCCTGACTGCATGCAATAGTAATCCACTGATAATATTGTGTACACACATATCAAGGGCACTTGACAGCAAAGGATCCATCTTTATCGAGTCTTCAAAGCAAGGCAGCTCCTGCACCAAGGCAAGTGCCTTACTCGGGGCCAAATTTAGCAGAAATTTCCTCATCTTATGGGGGAACTCAACGCAATGGAGAACATTTCTTCCTAATTATGGAGGATTGATCCATGTGGATATCGGTGGCCACCCACCTTTTCCAACTCGCTCAAAACAATTTTCTGGCAATTTTGGCAATTTACTATTTTTAGCAATTTTTAATTGCCATGGCCATTTTGAGGGCCTAAATGAATTTTTTTTAGGATCGAGCTCCTCAATATTATTTTAAGGCTCTGTTTGAGCCCCAAAAATGAATCTCCTTGAAGATACCTTTCCATCGGGCTATCGTTCACCTAAAACGGAGATCGTATGCAAAAGTTACAACTCCGAGAAGTTGATGTACTAACTTACCCAAATGGGGCCCACATGACTTTTGGCGCTTCATCTCCTACGGTTAGGTTTTTGGATTTATAGGGTTTTTTTAATTCTTGTTTATTTTAAAAATTCCTTTAGAACCTCATTGTAATCATCTTCTTGTGAATGAGTGCAACCATCACATCACTTCTCAGATATAAGCCGCCACCATTCCAGCAAGCTTGTTTTCCACTGCATTTTACAGTTTCAGCTTATTTTCTTATTGAATAGAAAACCAGTTTTACTGTATCTCTATTTTTATGTGTTAAGCATATTTTAACAATCTATATTCATTTCGTTCTACTCATAAAATCCGGATCATTTCATGTCAGTACATCTTGTTGTACTTCCAGGGTTGTTTTGGAGCCCCAAACAGTGTTTTTTTTTGCTCGCCACAGTTAAATTGTAGAGAGTCAGAGTTTGATTCTGTAATGTGTATTTCTCTAAAATACATTTCCAAAGGGCTATAACGCACCTAAAATAGAGTTTGTATGCAAAATTTACGACCCCAGGAAGTTGAGGTACCAACTTACACATAGGGGCCCACATAACTTTTGGCGTTTCATCTCCTAGGGTTATGCTTTTGGATGTCTAGGGTTTGGGAATTCATGAGTAATTTTAAAAAATCCTCTGAAGCCTCATTGTAATCATTCTACTCAGATGGATATGCATAGCATCCACATCTCTTCTCAAAGATAGCTACCACCATTCGAGCAAGTGTTTCAGTTCTGCATTTTTACAGTTTCAACCTATTTCATTTATTCAATAGAAGATATTGTTCACTGGATATTTGTGTTGTTCTTCGTATCTTTGTGTTTATTGTATTCAGTCTGTTAATCAGTTTGTTCTACTCCTAAAACCAGATCAAGATGGTTTATAAGTGACTGTAGGATGCATATGTATACAGTCATGGAAGGGATTGGGGGTGTTCTTCTTACTACTATTCTACTTTAACATGCAGTCTACCGTGACATTCATTAGATCTATCAATTTATCCATTCAACAACATTCATCATACTAGTGCGCATTGTAAATAAACCCTAACATGTGCATTCATATAACCATTCATTCATCATAAAGCATATAAAAAGAATACATCACACATAAAGACATCATTTTATTGTGGTTCACCCCCTCCTGGGATACATCAACAAAGATCTTCTGTTTATTTCTTATTCTCCATCAAAATATCATTGCGTGCATTACATCATAAGGTTTAAGAGTAGTAAATGTGTAGTGAGGCTGATTAGCGTTGCACCAAGCTCCACATCTTGCGACCTAACCCTCAGTTACATCTCAATATTGACTCAATCTTAGCTCCACAGCTCTCAACCATACAAAACTCAGACTCAAAAAGGTTTCTCCAAAATAGACTTGTCGCACACAATTTCTAAGTTAGCTCATGCCAAGATATGATCAAAAATATACCTCAATCTACCTTATACCTCTTCTATTTATACTACAAAATGAGTTAAAACCCTTACATTAAGACTCCAAAACCCTAACCCTAAATGGACTCCACTTTCCCACATTCCAACTACCTTCTAGGCGGTGGTCTTCATCCTTTCTTTGACTTCCTTTTTTCTTGGTGCGCTGCTTCCTTTTTCCTTTGTTTTGCTTTATCTTCCTTCTTTTTTGGCGTGTGCTACTTCCTTTGGTCCATTCTGCGCTTAACTCCCAAAAATTCCTGCTCTAAAATATTTCATCTCAAACTCAGAGGCCAACGCATACTTACATTCAACAATAAGGCTCTTTGTACCGGTGAGGAATAAATCACCAATGTAGAGGACCAAAATCAAGGACTCGCCATTAACAATTTTATAGTACGGGTTGGCATCAAAAACACTTTTGTTGAATCCCAAACCCATCAGGTGTACATCAATCCTTGCATACCAATATTGAGGTGTCTACTTGATTCCATACATGGCCTTCTTCAACCTGCACACATGAGACTCCTTCTCATGTATCAAAAAACCATCTAGTTGCTCAATGTTTACTTCTTCCTCAATCTCTCCATTGAGAAAGGTTTTCTTCACATCCATCTGATGTAGTCTCCAACCCATGGATGTTTCAAGGGAAATAATATTCTAGATATAAGTGTATCGAGCAACGGGAGAAAATGTCTCCTGATAATATATTCCCTCCAGTTGAGAGAATCCTCTAGCAAAAAATATCGCTTTGTGCTTCTCGATGGTCCTGTCAGCTATGTGTTTGATCTTATAGATACATTTGGAAGTTACTACATACTTCCCCTTAGGTCTCGAAACAATATCCCACACATCATTCTTCATGATGGATCGATACTCCTCTATCATGGCATCTCTCCATACTGGCTGACTATATGCCTCCTCATAACATGAAGGCTCAGAATCAATGGTGTGGCTCATAACTGCGGCATAGAACAAATATCTCTTAGGTCTCTTGCTCTCTCAAAATGTACCACAAGGAGTTGCATGTCCTTCTACCTCCTGCAGGATTTGAATATTCCATGCAAGTCTCATTCAACCTACTGCAATATCTCTGGGAACATCAACTAGATTTATAGGATCAATGGGATCAATTGGATAAATAGGTTCAATTGTCTCCCTCTGAACTGTTGGAGGGTGAGGGGGAGAAGCCACCATCTCTTCCTGTCTCTCAGTATCAATATCCATGTGACATCCCTTGGATATCCTGAAGGATACCTCCTCCTCAAAGGTAACATATCTTCTTACCTCAATCTATCTCTGACCAGGGATGTAGATCTGGTATGCCTTTGAAGACTCATTGTACCCAACAAATGTACCCTTTCTTCCTGAAGGTTCTATCTTGGTCCTTTTCTCCTTGGGTACATGAATGTATATTGGACACCCAAATATCTTGAAGTTTCCAACCTCAGGCTTTCACTTCGGTGGAGGCCTCCTCGGGAGTCACATTCCTCAAAGTCTTATGCGGAATTTCATTCTGATGCCTCATGGATGTAGTCATGGATGCCTCTACCCACAGAAAAATGTTGATCATTCTAAGTCATCTTGGACCATACTTGACATATCAAGGTTCCCTCATGAAACCAATGTCTAATACATATCAAGGTTCCCTCATGGAAGCAATGTCTCACAATACATATCGAGGTTTCCTCGTACCAATGTCTCGATTCCTTCATCTGACCATCTGAGGCACGTCAGGATGAAGTCTACATTCCCCCCTAATAGTCCAAACAGGACCCTCTAGGGAGAATATCTCATGATGCTACCTCAAACATCTCTAGGACACATCAAGGTTCCCTCATGGAACCAATGTCCCCCAAGACATATCGAGGTTTCTGAGTGAAGCCAATGTCTTGGTTCCTTCATCTAACCATATGAATTTTTCTTCCCCATTTTCTAACGTGAAATTATTCGATCATATAAATATCCCTCTCGATGAAAATGATGATCTCTACAACAACTACAATGATGATTTTATCTCAACCATGAATATTATCATCGTCACACTGATAGGATCATTTTTATTCATAGTGTTTTTTTCCTCTATCTGCTTCCACAAATGCTCCAATGAAGATGAGAACCCGAGAGAGCTAAGACAAGGGGAAGGGGAGGCCAATGCAAAGGCTCAAATGAATGACTAGGGAAATCGTGGTATTGATAGAGCCATCATCAAAATCTTCTCAGTGTTCATCTACCATCTCGTAAAGGACCCGAAGGCGGAGATGAGAGAAACGCATGAGTGTGCGGTCTGTCTCAACAAATTCAAAGATGACGAGCAACTTCGCTTGTTGTAAAAGTGGGGACACGCCTTCCATTCGGACTACATCAATATTTGGCTCTTCTCACACACAATGTTCCATGTCTTATGAATCATTCTGGTTCCCACGGACGACGGGAACTCGATGGGAACCAACTACGGAATCATCGAACCACCTGAGATAACTATGCCATACGAGGTAGTGGTTGTGATGAACGGAGCAAAGAACGAGAGAGCTTGCAAGGAAAACGATGTTGAGATCCCTTTGGCACCCGAGATTTTCGATTCTCAAGAGATGAACCTCTATCTCGGTGATAAATTCCATCACTTATACTCCACGGGGAATTCTTTGATGAGGTTGTGCAAAGACATAGATTTGTTGGCCACAGAATGGTATATTCGCACGGCATAAAGGATAAAATCAGATCTGCACAAGAATTGTATCCTCGGTGCATTGTCTCACTCGCGCTCTCAGGTACTATCCACCTATGAAACCCGCCTTGTGTTGAACCTTGATCATCGCTCTCAATATTCACTCCTTTCCCATTGAAGTCATCCGTGGCAAAGAGTGACCCCATAGATTTTCCAAGTTCAAAGGAATAGAAAAAGTCATCGAAGTTTCAAAAGTTGAGATTGATATTCCAAAGTTTGGAATGATGAGTTAGACTCTAAAGTCTAATCCTGAAGGTTTAAGGTTGAAGGTTGTTCACTCCAATAATTGAAGGAATATTTTTTTGTGTCACAAAATGCAAGCTAGCTCTCTCCTTTTCCTGGGCCCCTCTGTGAGGGAGTTAATCCCAGTCCCGATCTGATACCATGTTGAATTTTTATGTGAGATGATATGTGAGATTTATTGATATATTATTACAATGATGAGTGTTCCATATATAGAAAACATATCATGACCAATCCATGAAATGATGTGTCCCTTGGATAATAAATAACTACTTATATATATATATATATATATATATATATATATATATGGAAGAATGTCTTCCCGCTGTTGTCCACACATAAACAAGTGTATGAAAAAGAAGCGCAATTACCACTACATTTGGAATTGAATTCCATTATTCTTATTGGAGATGTTGAAAATAAATAAGAACAATCATCGTTTCAAAAATGATATCACAAACTTTTGAAACTTGAAGAACAAAGAGAACAAGTGATGTTGGCAATAAAAAGAAGACAACAAGTGGTTAAAAAATATTTTGACGAGAGTACTACTTCAAAGGATTTTCAAAAAGATCAATTGGTTTTGTTATGGATCAAAGCAAAAGAAAAACCATCTTTTCACACAAAATTTGAAGCTCTCTAGATTGGTCCATATCAAATTGAAAAGGTAATTGGTTATAATTCATACTTTTTGAGGGATATGAAAGGAACAATTCAAACGTTGCTTGTGAATGGGAAATACCTTAAAATTTTCTTTTTTTTAAATCCCCAACTCAAAACATGTACATAGTTGTTTTTGGTACTCCTTTGTATATCACTCATCAGTCTATTTTATTTTTCTTTTTGACTCCATTAACCCAATAGAAGAAGATTCTAGATTCTCAGCAACCCATAGGCGGTCGATGTCCCACAGTTATAGAGAGATGTTGATCTGCATTCGTTGATCAATGTTAGTACATAAACACCTATCCTTAATTTTTTTTCTTTTGATTTTCTTTGCTTCTTAACTTTCCTTACTTATCCATTTTCTCCTTTCAAATGCGGTTTGCGAGTCACACTACTATCAAATTTTCAGGTCTGCAAACCCGCAAGCTTGTGTATCTATACTTAGTCATTTTTTCTTCTTTTGAAACTTCAAAACTTAATTGTTTTTCAAGTGATGTGAGAGTCTAACATGTTCCAAACCTGCAATTCCCCATGTCATGTATCCCGCAATCATGTTACCCTCAATTTGCACCTCTATATTCACATCCTCCAAAATAAACCTTCTAACTCTATACTTAATCGATTTCTTAGAATGCGGATGTGGGAAACCTATCTATTCCACTTGCCTTTTTTCCCATGTCTTTTATCCTGTAATATTGCATTTTACAAAGAAACCCTCTTACTTTCACAACCTGCATAATGACTATTTCCCATACTTAGACAATTATCTCATTGTGAATGCGGGATTCATTCCCTTTTCACTTTTTCTACTCTCCATGTCTTGTGTCCCACACTTGCAATCCCGTGCTCACCATAATGCACTTTACATTCCTCTTTTTGCACCTCCATACTTAACGATTATCCATATTCCACGACATCACATCACCATTTCCCAGTTTTATTTATTTCCCATGCCACATCAGCCACCACTTGTGTGAACATAATGTTGTTATTAAAGTGGCGAAGATTTTGTAAGCCTTGTAATAAATTCAAAATCTCATCATGCATGTCGAAAACTTTGAAATAAGAGCTACAGTGATTAATCATCGGGACAATACATGGTTAATATATGCCAAATTGTAAAACATTATATTGACAGTAGCACCACCTATTGGTAAAAATAGAAATCAATGTAAATAATGTCAAGTAGGAGAAAAGAGTTGTCTTATGGAGATACACTAAACACGCTCGAACATGAATATCAAGAGTTCCGGTGGTTGTGAGCTTACAACTACTACAAATCCCTCCCTCCTACTGAGAAAAATATGTACCAGGTCTGGACTTCATGTATAGCCTTGGCCAGTTGTGTTCCAGAGGTAATAAATTTCAAAGAGTTAGATCAATGATGTGCAAATAAATTCAATTCAAACAAGACAATAATCCATCTCCAAGGACAATAGCCTATCTCCTTAACTCATTCAATGTTCACAAGAATGTTACAACTCTTGAAGCCCAACATGCAATTCAAGGGTGAAGAAGCCATCAAATTCATCAAAGAACACAGAGGAGGAGGAGAGCTCCTTGAGAAATATTTGGTCAGCCTGAGAAATAATATTAATGCTTCTAAAATTGAGGTAAGTTCCTTAAAGTATACCTACAAGGAATTTGCCTGGTTGTTTTCTCATATCATTGGTTTGGAATCCACTGCCTCTATGCCAAGGAATATCATCTATATCCTTGATTTTTTTGTGCATGAAAATACCCTCATTTATTGGGGTCGCATTATTTCTAATGAAATCTCATTTCAATTGAATAGTCTGAAGAAGACCCAAAAATTTTACATGACATCCCATCTTATTTTCGCCATAGCCTACCGCCATGTTTTTTAGGACTTTTCAAGGGCAAGGATTGTCGACTTTAAGGTGGAACCAGTGTTTTCCTAGTATCCATCTGTGTGGAGGCACAAATCTCAGTATCATTTCTACCTAGTTCACAATAATTTTATCTCATAATTTAAAAAAATAATTTTCAACTCTAACACGTCAAGACTGTCACTTGAAGCTTCCACCTTTCTCTCACAGAAAGGAATATTTGAAATTATAGAGGAGTTCAGTATTATAAGTTTATTCGTTTTTTAGGAGAAACATATTCTCCTCCCTTTCTATGTATTAGACAAACATTTTATTATACAAGTTTGCAGGAAATACAAATATTGGTATCATTTCTTTAATGAGAAAAGAAAAAAAACAATTCATCCCACTTCCTTGGAAAGTCGGAGAAGTTGTTGTAAAACACATCTCACATTTGGATGAACATTCATGTTAATTTGACCAAGTTGGACTTAGTGAAGTTGAAATTGTTGAGGGTTTCAACCCTAATGATTTATTTGTTGCACATATATCCCTAGTCGCTTATTCCTCTTATTTTACCACAATTGAATAGTTTAAAGAAGGAGGTGGGGATAATTTGAATCTCCCTAAGACTTCAGCCTATTAACACGTAAATTGTACGTTGGAAAAAGCTCAAACCAATCCATAATATGGTGACAACTAGGAGAATACCTACCCACTGTCACCTCAGGTAGGTATTCCCTTCACTTTAGAGGTGAAGTGATCACCTCAAGGGGGGAATATTGGGTGACCCTAAGGAGAAATGAGATGGAAAGTGACACTTATGAATGGATTCCCCTATAGATCAAATTTCTAAGTGGAATATGGATTTGATGACAC
>JZKD02S1821962.1:443441-456091 GCA_000966675.3 Picea glauca
TATATATATATATATATATATCAGCAAGCAAATAGTTGTTGCTGCTAAAGAAATGAGAAAAGTCTACCAAATGATGCAAGAGATAGGCTAGTTAAACACTAGTATAACTCTAGTATAAAATCACGAGACCTTAGCAGTGAAACAAAGTTGTAATAAAAATGTATTGCGGAGATATCATTCAGCCTTACGGATATAGCAAAAAAGTTGTTACAATTTAAAACTAGCCACCAAAACTTCTCAAAAATCCACCCAAAAGATGTGTTAGGACTAGTATATTATGTTGGCAAATTATTAGCAATTTTTTACAGTTGAAATGTGAGTTATAAGTAAGAAAAGGAAAGATTTTTTGCAGCCCTAATGGTTGTAGCTTTTAATGATCTATAGCTCCAATAAGAACAAGCCAATCAAGACGCCCTAGTGGCCTTGACAAGCTCTTAACATGTACAATGTAATACCTATGTTTCCCCCAATTTGTAAATATAACTATAACTGGCCAAGAGACTATGGAAGACTAGATATGTGTTGTTGACTCCATGTTTTTCCTTCTCTAAGTATATTTTTAAACATGCGGATCATATAATTCATACCTCTATTATTCCTTTTTGAAGGTATTATTAGGTTTCTTCTATCAATTTGTTATGGATCAGCATAAGGTATGTGTCGTATTCATTTTTTATGATTTTATGATGATCGAATGAGAACAATCCATCAACATTTGTCTTTTAATTGAAACAGGTCAAAAACACCATCCATCCCTCGATCCAAGCCTTGATCCAGCCCTCGATTTGACCCTTGATCTTGCCCTCGATCCGGCCCTTTTCCAGGAAGTGAACTTCTATCTCAATTTGTGGGAGAACGAAGTGGAATCAGAAAAATCCAACACATGGGTTTTGTACCTAATATGCCTAATTAGGTCCCACATGGGTTGCTTCCTAAAATTATGGACTGATTGAGAGAATTTTGTGGCCCTTCATCCAGTAGACAAATTTATATCAGACAGATCTGACCCTCGATCCGGCCCTCGAAGCGCAGTGCAGATGTGGGTTGGAATATCGGCGGGCTCTTCTTGACGAATATAAAACATGGGTTTTGTACCTACTCAAGCTCTCCATCTATGGAACTCATTACATTTAGATTCGAGCAGTTGCGTTGGCCTCTATTTTGAGCACACAAAGTTGTTAAGAATATGTTCTCTGTTGTCAAGCTTTAATGAATTTGTGTTGTAGGAGAGCGTTGACCCTTTTAGTGGTCAACCTCTCAGCTATGTTTACAAACTATATAAGTATTGGGAGTCTCTTGGGATGATTAGACACGATTTTTAGATATACAACTATTATATTGAATTGCTCTATAAAAACTCAGTTTTGGTGTTAATATGAATGATATGCTAAGTTTGTGATTATATATTAAGTTGGAGTAGTGCCACGACTATCTGGGTGGGCCACCAGTGGTCTGGGTATCTTAATTTGTTGTATATTCATATTTATTTATTTAACTCTCTTGTGTGCAGGTTGCTTGTTGAAGTTGTATTTATTTCCATATATTGCTTACAGGTTACTCGTAATTGCTTATATCTAATTTTCCATACCCTTAAATCTAACATCTCTTATGCAGGTTGTGTTTTACTAATGTGTATATGTTCATAGTCATCTAACTATGAAATTATATAAAAGCTTTCTTTCCTTGTTTTATAAATTGTAGGTTACTTTGCAAATTGGTTATTTAGGCAGTGTCTATAACAACCACCTATGCTTCATTAAGTTATGATTTTGAATTACTTTTTGTAGGTCTACATAAATTATTAACTGTGTATAGAATACTTCTAGCATCAGAGTGATAGGATAAGGGCTAGTTTAAATCTCTTTTGAACAATGTTTATAGACTGTATTAATTATAAGAACATGTATCAATTGATATTTTCATAATGGCAAATATTTCCATAGACTATCTTATTCATACTTTGCATATCTCTGTAGAAATTAGCATTGAATTGATTGTGCTTGAATTATCAATAGTGTTAAGATGCCATTGTGACATAATCTACCACCATAGACATAACCATTACATTTGAATATCATCATGATGCTCTTTACTTTCATTTAGTCGAACTAGTGTAAATGATATGGTAGAATAGAAGTAATTGTGAGTCTTTGGGATAAATGTTTTAAGAATAGAGTTCACTGTAAAGAATTGTTTTTAACAGATAGCTTGTTTTTATGAGTTCATTGCCCATAATTATAGATTGTTCTTAAAGAAAGATAGTTTGCTTTTATTCAAGATTTGTTCACTTAGAATAATGAATTTACTATTCCCAATTGTAGATTACTCTGTATATATGAAGTAAAGTTCATTGTCTAAATATAGTTCATCTTGTTCATAATCTTTTTTTAGAATTGGAAATAAAGCACCAGTCCCTAGGATAAACTTTTATTTTTGCCTAGCTAGATTCACTTTCCAAACCTCACAAGTAGCTAATCCTTACTCTATCTTGATACATATTGTGTTACAACTCAAAGTTTACTTAATCTCTTTATTATCTGAGTGTGTCGTCGGCATTAGATTAGATTAGGCTAGACTAGGCTAGATTAGAGCTCTAGACCTACACATACAGTGCTATCACCTCGAAGCTTATGAGCCATGGGTTGACAATTTAATGTCGAAATAGATAGCATATATTTCAGTCGACATTTTTGGCACCATTTCCAAGGAGGTGCTAAAGGGATCAGATCTCAGGTAGGTAGGTTGTCTTTAATTACACAACAAGGGGGAGGAGAAACTTTAAGACAAGAGGTAAGAACATGTGCATCCATTTTAATGGGTTGCTCCAAAGCCTTGTTGTTCCCTTTCCGCAAGAGTGTTTACTTTTATTGCAAGTTTGTTTATTTTTCTTAGTGTGTTTACTTACTTTCTTGCAATTTAATTTTATGCAAGTGTGTTTTTCTTTATGTAAGTTTGGGTGTGTTTAGTTTTCGCAATTTAATGAAGGAATGAGTGTGAGTTTGATTTCTTTACTGGAAGCGTTTTTTCATTTCCCCCAAATGTGTGTTTGATTTGTGCAAATATGTTTTTGTGGTAAGTAGTCTTGATTAGAATCATCAAAAGCACATATAAAATTTTGGGTGTTGTAAGAACCCCAGACACTGATATTTGTGTGAACCACATTTTATCAAACAACAAGATGAACTCAGAAGAAACCATTAGCTTGAAGGAGCTTTATCAAATCCTAGCAGTAGTCGGGATTTCTTTTTTTCAGGAAGAACATATTTTGGCAGCAACCAAAAGTGTATCTACCTCTCCGGAAATATTAGAAGAATCAAGGTCCTATGAGCTACAAAATGATTTTCCTTGCCAAACTGCAAAGGAAGCTGAAAAATTATGGACTACTTCCAGTGGAGAGTGATCACTAAGACCTAATATTGAGGAGTTCTCAACATCCATCTCAACGGATCCTTTATGTACTTCAGAAATCAATCATTCAGAAGAAGAGCACATGCATAGCATGATGAAGGAGAGAATAGAAATTATTGTTGATGAACATCAAGATTACATTGAAGTTTGGTTTCAAGAGGTCATTGGGCCACAATAATATTCTCTTCTTCAACACCTTTTGATGCCAAAAAAAGTAGGTTGGTTGGTTCTTCATATCCAGGTAATCATTGTGGTAACTTTTTCATATGTGGATATGGGTATGTTTATTATCTTTCTTCACACATGGTTACATTGGAAAAGTTCTTACAATTGAATAAAGATTTTCCTTTCTTTTTAGGTAGAGTAGGATAATAATAAAAGTTGCATGTTGTTAGTTTAGCTTAAAGTATAATGGAGCCACATTTTACATTTTATTTTTAATAAAAGAACTATGAGATACATGTGTATGTGAATTGATCTCATTGATCTCATCAAACCTAGATGTTACTAGTACAATCCATACAAATCACTGAGTGGGTGAGTAGAGTATTTTTATAAAAGAGTAGCAAGAAGGTCTACCTGACAATTAAGCCATGGACGCATCAATTTAATTTCAATGGAAGAATATGAGTGGGACATATATTTTTGTTATTTTCCAATGGTTCCATCCACTACACATTAAAATTCTCAATTGTGTCATATCTTCAGATTGGTTACACTCACTTAAGTATCCCTTACATCAGGACATTCTGTAAAGGTAATATATATATAAAAGAAAATAATCCTCCAACCCATATACCGTCCCGGTCCATAAAAAGGTTTTTAGAGCTGCATCCCCATCTTCTTGTAAAAAGTAGCATTCATATACAAATCTTAAAGGTGAGGGTAAGGACTAGTCTCTTCTATAAAAATGGTGTAAGAGGCTAACCCGCCGGGATACTGACCAGGTCTACTGGTAGCGGGTATCGGCATGTGGTATGACTAGGTAAACCTGTCAGAGTACTGAACAGACTTGCTGGAAGCGGGGCATTCTACCTGGTGGGGATGATGAATTAAAAACATTAAATACTAACGCCTTGATTTTAAAACTTGTCTTGGTGTATGGCACTACTTGTGGGTATGACTGAAAGGGAGTATGCATGGTTAAGTAAAAGTAAATGAATGTCATTCACTTTCCATTGGGGGTTAACCTAAAGATGATCTTAACATACTCTTGTCTAATTCTTCCTAGCTATATGTGAGATGTTTTGTCTTACAGGTGGGGCCTTAATCTTAACCATTTTGCTAGGCTAACATGTGAAATTTACCTATACACTTGGAAGCCATAAATCTTAGGATATTGGAAGGATTGATCGGTTTCCTATATGTTTGATTGAGAAGTGTTACAATGCTTAAATGTGGGGGAATGGCTAAATGTTGTTCATTCGTTTAGCAAGTATATGTGAAAGGGACATATAATTTATGTCATAAAGAGACACATTATGAAACTTCTTTATGCACAATATTACAGGTTGTCATGTCATTGATTGTTAATACTTTTACATTAGCTAATTAACTATATATTACTAGAATAATCTTATGATGACGAGCTTGTTTCTTCCATCATAGTTTCATTTTCTGATGAAAAGGAGGATTGATTAAGGCATTTTATTATTTGTTACAGTTACATGACAAAGGAAACCAAAATGAATACTTCGTTCCATCCTCTCATCCACCTTGGCATACATGATCCTTACAAATCCAATGACTTTGGAAATTACAAGCTTATTGTTGACTGTTGTGTAATTTTCAAATCGGATGGAATGTTGGATAAGGTACTATAACAAATATTGTAACCTATAAGGGTGAATTACAACACTTCAGGTAAATATCAACTGGACCCAACATGGTTTAACATATAAATTGGGATCATATGGTTTAAATATAATTTAACACATACAAATTATTTATGCATGATAAATATTTTAATCATAATGTCCAAGTCTTTGACTTGGACATTGATCAAATCATTTCAAGGATCACCATAGCGATTTTAAAGACAGCATGCATAATCATTAATGATGGTGTTCCTTTTCTCTCACTAATCCCAAATAACCCATGATTTCAAAAGAAACACTTGCTCACATTTCTGATTTAGGGAAATGGGATACTCTGCATCCCCTCTATTTTTACTCTGCATTTCCTTTGTTTTTCCTTGCCACCATACCAAACCACCACAAAGCATCGGAAGAGGCCTAAGAAGAAGTCTTTAGGACATGAGGAAGAAGCCCCTAAAGCTTAATCCATATCCTATCTCAAGATCATGTCACTACCTCAAGAGTATAGTTATGTTTTGGTAATCCATTTTTCTTTACAGAGGGACCTGCAAAACCTCAGGCATGGGAGGGATGTTGACTCCATTTTTTTCTTTCTCTAAGTCTCTTTTTGAATATGTGGATCATATAATTTATACCTCTATTAGCACTTCTTGAAGGTATTATTTTAATTCTTCTATCAATCTGTTATGGATCAGCATAAGGTATGTGTTGTATTCATTTTTTGATGATTTTATTATGATCGAATGAGCACAATCCATTAACATTTGTATTTTAATTGAAACATGTTGAAAACGCCATCCAACTCTCGATCTGACCCTTGATCCAGCACTCGATCTGACCCTTGATCCATCCCTCGATCTAGCCCTTTTCCCTGTAGTGAACTTCGAGCTCAATTTGTGGGAGAATGAAGTGGGTTTTGTGCCTAATATGCCTAATAAGGTCCCATGTAGGTCGTTTCCTCAAATTATGGATGGATTGAGAGAATTTTGTGGCCCTTCATCCAGTAGATGAATTTATATCAAATAGATCCAACCCTCAATCTGGCTCGCGATTTGGCCCTCAAAGCGCAGTGCAATTATGGGTTGGCATATCGGCAGACTCTTCTTGGCGAATCTGAAACATGGGTTTTGTACCTACTCGAGCTCCAACTATGGAACTCATTACATTTAGATTCGAGCAGATGAGTCGGCCTCTATTTTGAGCGCACGAAGCTATTGAGAAGATGATGTATGTTGTCAATCTTTAATGAATTTATGTTGTAGGAGAGCGTCGACCCTTTCAATGGTCAACCTATTAGCTATGTTTACAAACTCTATAAGTATTGGAAGTCTCTCGAGACGAACAGACATGATTTTTAGATATACAACTATTATATTGAATTGCTCTACAAAAACTCATTTGTGGTGTTAATATGAATGATATGCTAAGTTTGTGACTGTATATTAAGTTGGAGTAGTGCCACGACTGTTTGGGGGGCCCACCAGTGGTCTAGGTATCTTAATTTGTTGTATATTCATATTTCTGTATTTAACTCTCTTGTGTGCAGGTTGCTTGCTAAAGTTGTATTTATTTTCATATATTGTTTACACGTTACTCGTAATTATTTATATCTAATTTTCCATACTCTGACATCTAACATATCTTATGCAGGTTGTGTTTTAATAATGTTTATATGTTCATAGTCATCTAACTGTGCGATTATATACAAGTTTTATTTCCTTGTTTTATAAATTGTAGGTTACTTTGCAAATTGGTTATTTAGGTAGTGTCTATAACAACCACCTATGCTTCATTAAGTTATGATTTTCAATTACTTTATGTAGGTCTTCATAAATTATTAACTTTGTATAGAATACTTCCAGCATCATAGTGATAAGATAAGGGCCAATTTTAAATCTATTTTGCATAATGTTTATAGACTGTATTAATTATAGGAACATGTATTGATATTTTCATAATGGCAAAGATTTCCATAGACTGTCATATTCATACTCTGCATATCTCTGTAGAAATTAGCATCGAATTGATTCTGCTTGAATTATCAATAGTGTTAAGATGTCATCGTGGCATAATCCACCACCATAAACATAACCATTACATTTGAATATCGTCATGATGCTCTTTACTTTCATTTAGTCAAACTAGTGTAAATGATATGGTAGAATAGAAGTAATTGTGAGTCTTTGGGATAAATGTTTTAAGAATAGAGTTCACTGTAAAGAATTGTTTTTAACAAATAGCTTGTGTTTATGAGTTCATTGTCCATAATTATAGATTGTTCTTAAAGAAAGATAGTTCATTTTTATTCAAGATTTGTTCACTTAGAATAATGAAATTACTATTCCTAGTTGTAGATTACTCTGTATATATGAAGTAAAGTTCAATGTCTAAATAGGGTTCAGCTTGTTCATAATCTTTTTTAGAATTGGAAATAAAGCACCAGTCCCTAGAATAAACTTTTATTTTTGCCTAGCTAGATTCACTTTCCAAACCTCACAAGTAGCTAATCCTTACTCTATCTTGACACATAGTGTGTTACAATTCAAATTTTACTTAATATCTTTATTATCTGAGTGTGTCATCGGCATTAGATTAGATTAGGCTAGACTAGGTTATATTAGAGCTCTAGACCTGCACATACACTGCTAGCACCTTGAATCTTACGAGCCCCGATTGACAATTTAATGTCGAAATAGATAGCATATATTTCACTCGACATGTGTGAATATTTAATTTGATGAACCTTTGTATAAAAGGTCAATGTATGTATTTTTTGTTATTAATAGAAAATGGATAAGTGTTGCATAATTGTTGAAAGGGGGGTTTTCCAAGATAGGCCATGGATGCTATGAGAGAGATGGTGAGGGGAACCAAAAATGGTTGAGATGACCCCTCACCAAACTAGTACCTTACTAGAATTAATGGCTCAGACCCAGAACAGTTCTCTGACACAGAAATGAATTACCAGTCAGAGTGGTATTGGAAGAGTCCTCCTTAAGAGTTAATGAGGAGATGGGGCAGAGTACCTATCTGCAAGACTTCCAGACCTGACCACAAGCTAGGGATTCATACCCACGCAACCTTGTTGAGGAAATCAAGAAAGAGGTAATTTGTGGGTAGAGGCAAGAGAGCAAAAAGGAGAAGCAGATCTGCAAAGAGAGAAAAGTCAAGAGACCAATCTCGAGAAGAGAAAAGAGTGTATGTAGCTCTCTTGTTAGAGGAGGAACTGAGAAATAAGCTCGTTCTAGGTTCCAAAAGGAGTTGGCATGGTTTTCGTTACAAGTTGATAAACGAGAATGACGAGTGACCATGGAAGTACTCGTGCAGACCTCCTTGCTTGGTATAGAGAAAACTGGTGGCCAAGATCTTGTGGGAGGAGGAGAGTAACCTTCGTCCCTGGGGGTCATTGAGAAAGAAGAAAGAGTCTCTCTCAAAGCATCATGGTCTAACTCGGTGGTGGCCAGCGGTAAATCCGTCAGGAGTGGTTGTGCTTATGGTTGGGTGGAAACAGGCACCCCTTTCAGTAGTCGCTTCACGGTTTTCAGTTTCTGATAAGTATCTTCATACTCTTTGTATTGAAATGGAAATGATGGTTGAATACATATATTTATCTATCTATAAATGATTAAGATAGATGTATGTATTATCTCCCTGTGAACTCGTGCTTTTGAATGTTTATCTTCTTACCCCAGTTTAGCAATTAAAGAGTCGTGGAACATAATCCTACAAGAGGATCGAGTAGGATTTATTGGAATGTTTAAATCCTATCGGTCTCTAAAATCTACCCTCGCAGGAATTCCAAGTTCAAACCTTATGAGAGAAGGGTACCTCCTTTAGAATCCTCACTGTATGACAGAGGGCTCATGCCCATGTCCTTAACCCATTCACGGCTAAAAGAATTAGTGCGTAGCCCATAAGATTTTTCAAAGAACCCATGTGACCAAGGTCTAGGAACCCTACACTAGGCCCAAAAGGATTTAAGACTTCTGGCTTCGAAACTTTGGGAGTTCAGAGCTCCAGAGTGTTTCGACCCTATCGTTTAAAAACCGGCCAAAGGAAACTAATGGTTGCGGCTACCCACAAGGTTGATTGGCACCTGGTGGTTTCCTTATTCAGGACAAATATATTTGCCCCACCATTAAACCTTGATCTATTCAGTTATCGTGAAGTAATGTGAACCACCAATTCGAGGGTATTCAGAAGTGCCCTTGGTCATTGGATCTACGCCGAGGAAACTTCGACGACATCCTACTTCGGGAGAACATAGATGTTATAGCATCAAACTCCTCGAAGGCGAGAGCTACAAAGTGACGAGAGTCGTGGGATTGAGGAGTTCGTTAAGAACCCCTCTTAATCTTCCAATCATCCAAAGGAGGGACCCACGTATGGTACTTCGGTGAAGTCCTACTTCAGGAGAGTGGAGTGGCCATAAATCTGAAACCCCCGAAGGTCGGAGCTGGGAAGTAACAAGAACCGTAGATCTAGGGATCCTTCAAGATATTCCTTGGTCGTTGGATTTATTCCAAGGTCAGCTTGACGTTGACCACTCTGGGAGCAAGGAGGTAGTCACACCACGAATCCCCCGAACGTTGAAGTTATGAAGTAACGGAGGCCAAAGATATAGGGGTTACATGGACACATCATGATCGTAAGATCGAAGGACTTGGAAGGCGATCAGTCTAGGGTGATGTGGTATGCTGACATCACCCAAGGTGACGTGGACCCACGTTTGACGTGCCACATGTCACCTGGATCCAAATGTTTCACTGACCCTATGTTCCCATTAATACGTGACATGTGTCACCCAATGTAGGGGCCATGTGTCCTCTCTGCTTTGACGCGTATCATCTCTAGAAATTACCTATTTGGTCCATGTGCGGGAGAAGTATTTGAGACCCACCGGTATTGTTGTCGCATCTAGTATGTCACCCCGTACGAGAGTGGACTCTTCAGGAGTCCTGGACTTCAGGACTCTGAAGGTTTGGAATACAGTATCGAGGGAGATTCGAAAGGCCTGAAGGTCGGAGCCAAGTGGAGATATTTTGGGATCCTTCGGGAATTCGGGACTCCAGAGGACATGCGTGCAGAAAACAAAAGCGATGATCAGTGTCGAAGTGTCGAACGTCGAATTCTCCTCTAGCTTGTGTGTTAGATGAGGATTAAGTCTCATTGTTGGTTTGGACAGTGGATGGACCTTCCCTCCGGGAGGTAGGAACCTGGAAATGGTACGAATGAGATGGATCCATGTGGGCACCACGTGGCCATCAACCAACAAATGCCCGAAGGACTTCGGGAAGCCATAACTTGTAAACCAGAGGTGGGATTAGAGCCTGGAAACAATCGTTAGAAAGCTACGGGTGAGTAGAAGAGGATGAATCATCTCGGAGAGATGATTTAAGATGATTTGAGTAAGAATAATTTTATTCCCCATCCCTAGAAAGGGTACTTAGGGGTCAGGTGTGTTACATAGAAAATTTTCCAACTTGAACAAGATCAATATCTCAATAAATCACGTTTACCAAGGAAAACAATTTATTTCTCCAATGTAAAGATTATGTGAAGGAAGAATCCGACAATAGGAGGGGTCTCATGTTTATCTAAGGTGACGGTGGATAAAACATCCCATCGTTATCATCATCTAGTAGATTGGGTCGGGCTTTTCCCAACCTACATTTTGTGCAATAACACAGTCGACCAGGCTCTTAATGATATGGAGGAATTAGCCAAAACTAATGAGTGTTATCGACAGCAAGGTAGATAAGTAACGAATAAAAATCCCAATTCATCGACTGTCTCAAAAAAATTAACCCAATAGGAATAAAATCTAGGAGCGGTGGTTTGGAGATAATGAAAACACATGTCATAAGCTTAAATGATGGTGGTGACAAGGACCCAAGAAAGAAAAATCTTGCACTATATATACCTTTGCTAAAAGAAAAAGGGATATTGTTGACGAGCGAAATTGACCGCTCGTCGACTGGAGGAGTGAATCCGGTCTGGGGTTGTCTAATTAACCCAAGTCGTTTGGATTAATCCACTACGACGGGTTTAGCGGCTCCGTTGGCCAATTCTAAGTCCTAAAGAAAGCGAAAAAAACAAAACTAAAGAAAATAAAATAACTTAATGAATAACAATCGTTGAAAACTATATATAGATCTAATATGTATTTACAGTTTAAATAACTAATATTTATAAAATAACTATAGTTATTATATATACAATATATACAAATGATTCTATTTCTAATATATATATATATATATATATATAACATTTACAAAATACGAATTTTAATCTAAATCCGCGAAAATCGAATATCGATTGATTTTTTAAAACAACAATAACGCTATTTAATCTTTTTGATTTATTTTCTTATAATGTTCATAACTGAGAAATAGAATGTCAAACTGTCTAATTGAAAAATGAAATCACAGATAGTAGAAGATGTTTTAGCTACAGGAAATTTATGTATTCATTAAACTAATGAAATTAAACTAGCAAACTGACATGTTATCGCATCCAATATTTGTTCAACGTATAGCATCCAATCTCCCTGTCTGGTGAGGTAGACCCACAGCAGATCCTACAATTGCTTCTCATAAATGTGAAGCAGTAATGATTGGATCCGAATAATAGAACATATAAGAGATATAATCACAACAATCTCATAATTTCACAAGTAGTCACATTAAGATAAATCCTACTGTGAGAATTTGTGTATAAACGTTCAACAAGGAATAAAGATAAATCTCTTAATTCAATGTTTGAACAAAAAGATTGTTGTATGTTAAATCTGGAACGTAAAACATGGATAATATATAATTTTTTATCATACCAATCTGTAGTAAACCACGACAGCTAAAGCAATCATAATTTAATTACAAATCGAAATAATCATGACTTGAATAAAAATACGATATGGAGAAGCTAAAGCTATGACAAATATCATATTCCATTCAAGTCTATAAATGAGAAATCCATAGTTTTTTGCTCCAGGCAAAGATGATCTCAAGTTTACAAAATAACATGCTTATATAGGTCCCAGGAACAAAACGTTTCCTGTTGATAACATCAAATCTGTTCCAAAATGTGGGGGATGCAACCCCCCAAATTTTACTTGATATCAAAAAACTAACAACCTAATCTATTTACTAAAAACATAAAGATGGTATGGCTGGGAGATCCCAACAGTGCTTCATATCTCTTTGAAAATCATGAGTTCCTGAAAACAAATAAAAATAAGGAGATTTTAGATGTATTTTCAATTATCAAAACAAGCAATTCGAATTTTTCTAACTGGCTACAGAATCTCACGATTTTGTAGCTAGTTATAACTATAACTACAATCATATTTTATTCAACAAACAAAACAAACTAAAAAGTAATCTATGCAAACAAATCGTGTATCCTAAATTGAGAAAGACA
>JZKD02S1821962.1:456141-477743 GCA_000966675.3 Picea glauca
TTGATTTTAAAACTTGTCTTGGTGTATGGCACTACTTGTGGGTATGACTGAAAGGGAGTATGCATGGTTAAGTAAAAGTAAATGAATGTCATTCACTTTCCATTGGGGGTTAACCTAAAGATGATCTTAACATACTCTTGTCTAATTCTTCCTAGCTATATGTGAGATGTTTTGTCTTACAGGTGGGGCCTTAATCTTAACCATTTTGCTAGGCTAACATGTGAAATTTACCTATACACTTGGAAGCCATAAATCTTAGGATATTGGAAGGATTGATCGGTTTCCTATATGTTTGATTGAGAAGTGTTACAATGCTTAAATGTGGGGGAATGGCTAAATGTTGTTCATTCGTTTAGCAAGTATATGTGAAAGGGACATATAATTTATGTCATAAAGAGACACATTATGAAACTTCTTTATGCACAATATTACAGGTTGTCATGTCATTGATTGTTAATACTTTTACATTAGCTAATTAACTATATATTACTAGAATAATCTTATGATGACGAGCTTGTTTCTTCCATCATAGTTTCATTTTCTGATGAAAAGGAGGATTGATTAAGGCATTTTATTATTTGTTACAGTTACATGACAAAGGAAACCAAAATGAATACTTCGTTCCATCCTCTCATCCACCTTGGCATACATGATCCTTACAAATCCAATGACTTTGGAAATTACAAGCTTATTGTTGACTGTTGTGTAATTTTCAAATCGGATGGAATGTTGGATAAGGTACTATAACAAATATTGTAACCTATAAGGGTGAATTACAACACTTCAGGTAAATATCAACTGGACCCAACATGGTTTAACATATAAATTGGGATCATATGGTTTAAATATAATTTAACACATACAAATTATTTATGCATGATAAATATTTTAATCATAATGTCCAAGTCTTTGACTTGGACATTGATCAAATCATTTCAAGGATCACCATAGCGATTTTAAAGACAGCATGCATAATCATTAATGATGGTGTTCCTTTTCTCTCACTAATCCCAAATAACCCATGATTTCAAAAGAAACACTTGCTCACATTTCTGATTTAGGGAAATGGGATACTCTGCATCCCCTCTATTTTTACTCTGCATTTCCTTTGTTTTTCCTTGCCACCATACCAAACCACCACAAAGCATCGGAAGAGGCCTAAGAAGAAGTCTTTAGGACATGAGGAAGAAGCCCCTAAAGCTTAATCCATATCCTATCTCAAGATCATGTCACTACCTCAAGAGTATAGTTATGTTTTGGTAATCCATTTTTCTTTACAGAGGGACCTGCAAAACCTCAGGCATGGGAGGGATGTTGACTCCATTTTTTTCTTTCTCTAAGTCTCTTTTTGAATATGTGGATCATATAATTTATACCTCTATTAGCACTTCTTGAAGGTATTATTTTAATTCTTCTATCAATCTGTTATGGATCAGCATAAGGTATGTGTTGTATTCATTTTTTGATGATTTTATTATGATCGAATGAGCACAATCCATTAACATTTGTATTTTAATTGAAACATGTTGAAAACGCCATCCAACTCTCGATCTGACCCTTGATCCAGCACTCGATCTGACCCTTGATCCATCCCTCGATCTAGCCCTTTTCCCTGTAGTGAACTTCGAGCTCAATTTGTGGGAGAATGAAGTGGGTTTTGTGCCTAATATGCCTAATAAGGTCCCATGTAGGTCGTTTCCTCAAATTATGGATGGATTGAGAGAATTTTGTGGCCCTTCATCCAGTAGATGAATTTATATCAAATAGATCCAACCCTCAATCTGGCTCGCGATTTGGCCCTCAAAGCGCAGTGCAATTATGGGTTGGCATATCGGCAGACTCTTCTTGGCGAATCTGAAACATGGGTTTTGTACCTACTCGAGCTCCAACTATGGAACTCATTACATTTAGATTCGAGCAGATGAGTCGGCCTCTATTTTGAGCGCACGAAGCTATTGAGAAGATGATGTATGTTGTCAATCTTTAATGAATTTATGTTGTAGGAGAGCGTCGACCCTTTCAATGGTCAACCTATTAGCTATGTTTACAAACTCTATAAGTATTGGAAGTCTCTCGAGACGAACAGACATGATTTTTAGATATACAACTATTATATTGAATTGCTCTACAAAAACTCATTTGTGGTGTTAATATGAATGATATGCTAAGTTTGTGACTGTATATTAAGTTGGAGTAGTGCCACGACTGTTTGGGGGGCCCACCAGTGGTCTAGGTATCTTAATTTGTTGTATATTCATATTTCTGTATTTAACTCTCTTGTGTGCAGGTTGCTTGCTAAAGTTGTATTTATTTTCATATATTGTTTACACGTTACTCGTAATTATTTATATCTAATTTTCCATACTCTGACATCTAACATATCTTATGCAGGTTGTGTTTTAATAATGTTTATATGTTCATAGTCATCTAACTGTGCGATTATATACAAGTTTTATTTCCTTGTTTTATAAATTGTAGGTTACTTTGCAAATTGGTTATTTAGGTAGTGTCTATAACAACCACCTATGCTTCATTAAGTTATGATTTTCAATTACTTTATGTAGGTCTTCATAAATTATTAACTTTGTATAGAATACTTCCAGCATCATAGTGATAAGATAAGGGCCAATTTTAAATCTATTTTGCATAATGTTTATAGACTGTATTAATTATAGGAACATGTATTGATATTTTCATAATGGCAAAGATTTCCATAGACTGTCATATTCATACTCTGCATATCTCTGTAGAAATTAGCATCGAATTGATTCTGCTTGAATTATCAATAGTGTTAAGATGTCATCGTGGCATAATCCACCACCATAAACATAACCATTACATTTGAATATCGTCATGATGCTCTTTACTTTCATTTAGTCAAACTAGTGTAAATGATATGGTAGAATAGAAGTAATTGTGAGTCTTTGGGATAAATGTTTTAAGAATAGAGTTCACTGTAAAGAATTGTTTTTAACAAATAGCTTGTGTTTATGAGTTCATTGTCCATAATTATAGATTGTTCTTAAAGAAAGATAGTTCATTTTTATTCAAGATTTGTTCACTTAGAATAATGAAATTACTATTCCTAGTTGTAGATTACTCTGTATATATGAAGTAAAGTTCAATGTCTAAATAGGGTTCAGCTTGTTCATAATCTTTTTTAGAATTGGAAATAAAGCACCAGTCCCTAGAATAAACTTTTATTTTTGCCTAGCTAGATTCACTTTCCAAACCTCACAAGTAGCTAATCCTTACTCTATCTTGACACATAGTGTGTTACAATTCAAATTTTACTTAATATCTTTATTATCTGAGTGTGTCATCGGCATTAGATTAGATTAGGCTAGACTAGGTTATATTAGAGCTCTAGACCTGCACATACACTGCTAGCACCTTGAATCTTACGAGCCCCGATTGACAATTTAATGTCGAAATAGATAGCATATATTTCACTCGACATGTGTGAATATTTAATTTGATGAACCTTTGTATAAAAGGTCAATGTATGTATTTTTTGTTATTAATAGAAAATGGATAAGTGTTGCATAATTGTTGAAAGGGGGGTTTTCCAAGATAGGCCATGGATGCTATGAGAGAGATGGTGAGGGGAACCAAAAATGGTTGAGATGACCCCTCACCAAACTAGTACCTTACTAGAATTAATGGCTCAGACCCAGAACAGTTCTCTGACACAGAAATGAATTACCAGTCAGAGTGGTATTGGAAGAGTCCTCCTTAAGAGTTAATGAGGAGATGGGGCAGAGTACCTATCTGCAAGACTTCCAGACCTGACCACAAGCTAGGGATTCATACCCACGCAACCTTGTTGAGGAAATCAAGAAAGAGGTAATTTGTGGGTAGAGGCAAGAGAGCAAAAAGGAGAAGCAGATCTGCAAAGAGAGAAAAGTCAAGAGACCAATCTCGAGAAGAGAAAAGAGTGTATGTAGCTCTCTTGTTAGAGGAGGAACTGAGAAATAAGCTCGTTCTAGGTTCCAAAAGGAGTTGGCATGGTTTTCGTTACAAGTTGATAAACGAGAATGACGAGTGACCATGGAAGTACTCGTGCAGACCTCCTTGCTTGGTATAGAGAAAACTGGTGGCCAAGATCTTGTGGGAGGAGGAGAGTAACCTTCGTCCCTGGGGGTCATTGAGAAAGAAGAAAGAGTCTCTCTCAAAGCATCATGGTCTAACTCGGTGGTGGCCAGCGGTAAATCCGTCAGGAGTGGTTGTGCTTATGGTTGGGTGGAAACAGGCACCCCTTTCAGTAGTCGCTTCACGGTTTTCAGTTTCTGATAAGTATCTTCATACTCTTTGTATTGAAATGGAAATGATGGTTGAATACATATATTTATCTATCTATAAATGATTAAGATAGATGTATGTATTATCTCCCTGTGAACTCGTGCTTTTGAATGTTTATCTTCTTACCCCAGTTTAGCAATTAAAGAGTCGTGGAACATAATCCTACAAGAGGATCGAGTAGGATTTATTGGAATGTTTAAATCCTATCGGTCTCTAAAATCTACCCTCGCAGGAATTCCAAGTTCAAACCTTATGAGAGAAGGGTACCTCCTTTAGAATCCTCACTGTATGACAGAGGGCTCATGCCCATGTCCTTAACCCATTCACGGCTAAAAGAATTAGTGCGTAGCCCATAAGATTTTTCAAAGAACCCATGTGACCAAGGTCTAGGAACCCTACACTAGGCCCAAAAGGATTTAAGACTTCTGGCTTCGAAACTTTGGGAGTTCAGAGCTCCAGAGTGTTTCGACCCTATCGTTTAAAAACCGGCCAAAGGAAACTAATGGTTGCGGCTACCCACAAGGTTGATTGGCACCTGGTGGTTTCCTTATTCAGGACAAATATATTTGCCCCACCATTAAACCTTGATCTATTCAGTTATCGTGAAGTAATGTGAACCACCAATTCGAGGGTATTCAGAAGTGCCCTTGGTCATTGGATCTACGCCGAGGAAACTTCGACGACATCCTACTTCGGGAGAACATAGATGTTATAGCATCAAACTCCTCGAAGGCGAGAGCTACAAAGTGACGAGAGTCGTGGGATTGAGGAGTTCGTTAAGAACCCCTCTTAATCTTCCAATCATCCAAAGGAGGGACCCACGTATGGTACTTCGGTGAAGTCCTACTTCAGGAGAGTGGAGTGGCCATAAATCTGAAACCCCCGAAGGTCGGAGCTGGGAAGTAACAAGAACCGTAGATCTAGGGATCCTTCAAGATATTCCTTGGTCGTTGGATTTATTCCAAGGTCAGCTTGACGTTGACCACTCTGGGAGCAAGGAGGTAGTCACACCACGAATCCCCCGAACGTTGAAGTTATGAAGTAACGGAGGCCAAAGATATAGGGGTTACATGGACACATCATGATCGTAAGATCGAAGGACTTGGAAGGCGATCAGTCTAGGGTGATGTGGTATGCTGACATCACCCAAGGTGACGTGGACCCACGTTTGACGTGCCACATGTCACCTGGATCCAAATGTTTCACTGACCCTATGTTCCCATTAATACGTGACATGTGTCACCCAATGTAGGGGCCATGTGTCCTCTCTGCTTTGACGCGTATCATCTCTAGAAATTACCTATTTGGTCCATGTGCGGGAGAAGTATTTGAGACCCACCGGTATTGTTGTCGCATCTAGTATGTCACCCCGTACGAGAGTGGACTCTTCAGGAGTCCTGGACTTCAGGACTCTGAAGGTTTGGAATACAGTATCGAGGGAGATTCGAAAGGCCTGAAGGTCGGAGCCAAGTGGAGATATTTTGGGATCCTTCGGGAATTCGGGACTCCAGAGGACATGCGTGCAGAAAACAAAAGCGATGATCAGTGTCGAAGTGTCGAACGCCGAATTCTCCTCTAGCTTGTGTGTTAGATGAGGATTAAGTCTCATTGTTGGTTTGGACAGTGGATGGACCTTCCCTCCGGGAGGTAGGAACCTGGAAATGGTACAAATGAGATGGATCCATGTGGGCACCACATGGCCATCAACCAACAAATGCCTGAAGGACTTCGGGAAGCCATAACTTGTAAACCAGAGGTGGGATTAGAGCCTGGCAACAATCGTTAGAAAGCTACGAGTGAGTAGAAGAGGATGAATCATCTCGGAGAGATGATTTAAGATGATTTGAGTAAGAATAATTTTATGCCCCGTCCCTAGAAAGGGTACTTAGGGGTCGGGTGTGTTACATAGAAAATTTTCCAACTTGAACAAGATCAATATCTCAATAAATCACGTTTACCAAGGAAAACAATTTATTTCTCCAATGTAAAGATTATGTGAAGGAAGAATCTAACAATAGGGGGAGTCTCATGTTTATCTAAGGTGACAGTGGATAAAACATCCCATCATTATCATCATCTAGTAGATTGGGTCGGGATTTTCCCAACCTACATTTTGTGCAATAACACAGTCGACCAGGCTCTTAATGATATGGAGGAATTAGCCAAAACTAATTAGTGTTATCGACAGCAAGGTATATAAGTAACGAATAAAAATCCCAGTTCATAGACTGTCTCAAAAAAATTAACCCAATAGGAACAAAATCTAGGAGCGGTGGTTTGGAGATAAGGAAAACACCTGTCATAAGCTTAAATGATGGTGGTGACAAGGGCCCAAGAAAGAAAAATCTTGCACTGTATATACCTTTGCTAAAAGAAAAAGGGATACTGTTGACGAGCGAAATTGACCGCTCGTCGACTGGAGGATTGAATCCGGTCTGGGGTTGTCTAATTAACCCAAGTCATTTGGATTAATCCACTACGACGGGTTTAGCGGCTCCGTTGTCCGATTCTAAGTCCTAAAGAAAGCGAAAAAACTAAACTAAAGAAAATAAAATAACTTAATGAATAACAATCGTTGAAAACTATATATAGATCTAATATGTATTTACAGTTTAACTAACTAATATTTATAAAATAACTATAGTTATTATATATACAATATATACAAATTATATATATATATATATATATATATATATATATATATATAACATTTACAAAATATGAATTTTAATCTAAATCCGCGGAAATCGAATATCGATTGATTTTTTAAAACAACAGTAACGCTATTTAATCTTTTTGATTTATTTTCTTATAATGTTCATAACTGAGAAATAGAATGTCAAACTATCTAATTGAAAACTCAAATCGCAGATAGTAGAAGATGTTTTAGCTACAGGAAATTTTTGTATTCATTAAACTAATGAAATTAAACTAGCAAACTAACCTGTTATCGCATCCAATATTTGTTCAACGTATAGCATCCAATCTCCCTGTCTGATGAGGTAAACCCATAGCAGATCCTACAATTGCTTCTCATAAATGTGAAGCAGTAATGACTGGATCCGAATAATAGAACATATAAGAGATATAATCACAACAATCTCATAATTTCACAAGTAGTCACATTAAGATAAATCCTGCTGTGAGAATTTGTGTATAAACGTTCAACAAGGGATAAAGATAAATCTCTTAATTCAATGTTTGAACAAAAAGATTGGTGTATGTTAAATCTGGAACGTAAAACATGGATAATATACAAATTTTTATCATACCAATCTGTAGTAAACCACGACAGCTAACGAAATCATAATTTAATTACAAATCGAAATAATCATGACTTGAATAAAAACACGATATGGAGAAGCTAAAGTTGTGACAAATATCATATTCCATGCAAGTCTGTAAATGAGAAATCCTAGTTTTTTGCTCCAGGCAAAGATGATCTCAAGTTTACAAAATAACATGCTTATATAGGTCCCAGGAACAAAACGTTTCATGTTGATAACATCAAATCTGTTCCAAAATGTGGGGGATGCAACCTCCCAAATTTTACTTGATATCAAAAAACTAACAACCTAATCTATTTACTAAAAACATAAAGATGGTATGGCTGGGAGATCCCAACAGTGCTTCATATCTCTTTGAAAATCATGAGTTCCTGAAAACAAATAAAAATAAGGAGATTTTAGATGTATTTTCAATTATCAAAACAAGCAATTCGAATTTTTCTAACTGGCTACAGAATATCACGATTTTGTAGCTAGTTATAACTATAACTACAATCATATTTTATTCAACAAACAAAACAAACTAAAAAGTAATCTATGCAAACAAATCGTGTATCCTAAATTGAGAAAGACAGAATCATACTAAACTTTGAAAAAGATCATACCTCAAATTAAGGGATTAAAACATATCAAACAATCTTGGAGTTTACTATTGTTGTTGCTGCCTCTACATTCTTAAAAATAACAGACCCTGTAGTTTTTAGGCGTTTTTCCTTTGCTTGAGTAATGGATTGGATTCTACTGTTCTCACTTGTCAATGAATCCACTTGGTCTTTCAGAGATTTAAGCCTGGAATGTAGTATTGGCACATCCGTATAATACCGGTCAATCCAGGATCGACATTCATTACATTGTGGCTATAGGGACTGTGCATTGGCACTGATATCATTAACGATTGGAGCATCGTCCACGCAAAAGGTAGGTTTTTCACAGAGTTTGATGCTAGGAAAATCAGGATTGTCCTTTAGACACGGTGGCAGGTTGGTAACATAATCGTAGGGTCTATAAGGACAAATTCCATATGAAAATGGATACTCTTCAGCCAAGAACCTTTCAATTTCCAAATCCAAGTCTTCCCTTATCTCAATTGTGTTTTTTGTGTCTGCACAGGGTTTGGGTTTGTTTCGAGCACATCATGAAATCCAACGAGCGGCCCTATTATTCCTATAATTAACATCGACGTTGCCCTTAAGCTTCTTCCTTGTGGGCTTTTTAACAGTCTTAATACAACTCTTAGGATACGAATCCGATTGAGTGTCGGGTTGAGTAGCATCCGGGTAGGTCGAGGGTTCCAAATTAGAGACAGGATAACAGGGCAGGAGCGGTGGAGGAGAGGTGGCAGGTTTCACAAGGGTTTCTATGATAACAAGTTTGTCAACCTATCCCAACTCACTATTACCAAAATCCATTTCGTAACACAAAAGCATCCTAACAATCGTTGTTTAATTGCAACTGATGCACAATGATCATCTTAATTAAACTGTGATGGAACAAACTAGAATCAGACTTCTGCCTCCTAAACTACTTTCCCATCTTGTACAGACTTCTAAGCAGAAAGTAGGGCATGTTCAATGGGAAGTCAATGAAACTCATAAGCAATCGCAGGTGATACAAGAAAACCAACCCAAATCTTCCTTCACACGTAATGAACTATTTCACAATAGCTAACAGATCATGCCATCTAGGTTTTAAGGATGAGACAGGCATACCTCGGTCGCAACTGGTAATTTTCCTTGAGGTGAACAACAATGACCAAGGGACCTCTTCAACTTTCGTGTTCTTGAACCATTTTTGCCCGATAGCTGGTAAACCCATAGCTTGGCTTAAAAATTCTTCAGTCACCTCCAGCTACACGTCACCTATCTTTGTTCTGCAATCATCGAAGGTCAATGCGAACTCTTGGGCAAATATCAGATTGAAACCCTTAAACTTTTCAATAAACAAACTCCAGTCATTCCTTTCTAAGTCGTCTCTGGCGTTGTCATACGATAACAAGGTTTGGATGCCATTGGGCTCAATCCTTACCACTGGATCCATGGTGAACAGAAGGGAATCGACACCGAAATCAGAGGTAGGGTTTGATAAGAAAACACAGAGTCATAGCCCCAAGTTTCCACAAAACCATGCAATGATAGTTCAAAATGGTAGGCAGAGGCGTTAATCACCATGTGTGGGAATGAGATCGTGAAGCCTGAGGCCATACAGAGAAATAATATCACGATGTAATTCATATGATACCTTGGCATATGGGCACTTATAAGGATGTAAACACTTTGAAAACCGTAGAATGCACATTCATGACTTGATTAAAAGGTAAACGTATCAAATAAACGTTGAATAATTAAAAAAATATATGAATCAAAAACCAAATTGATATTAATCGAATATAAATGAGTGGAGGCATTTCACTTATGTAGCCAAGGCACGTTTAGGACCAAGGAGTTATAAACTAGGAGAAAAATCATGTTCATAGTGAAATACGACAATTCGACAATAGATCGTATGAACAGTTATCCTTTGATCAAAAATCGAAACAAAGTGTGAATTCCAGCTGCGAGTTTTCATGCTTACAGTCATGAAAACAAAAATCGAAAGAAAGATGTGTAAAAAGCGACAAGTGACAAGTGTCGTTTAGTGAGAATGGCCATGACGAGTAACAAGAATTTAAAGACCCTGTGTAAGCAGCTTATAAAAAATAGAAATTATATTACTGCTTCCAACAATGGCGACACACTGGGAGAAGCAGTTATCTCTACCAAATGAACGAGTTCAAATTAGGATAATCAGAAAAAACTTCAAATCGAAAACAACCAAAAAGTTTTCTAAACATCATTGTCAATTATAAAGCATTCCAGTTTCAGATTACTGGTATTTTAAAGAGACGAAAACTGACAACAATCTTCACAGAAGAGAGTCACGATATTAAAGTTAAAATCTTCAATATTGTTGACAGGGCGGCTGCTTCCAGCAGGCATCCATAGCCTTGACAGGGATGTCATTTAACCCACTCTGATGTATGTATCCTGCCAAGAAGTTCCAGATCAGAACGAAGGACATTTAAGGTCAAAAGGAATTCATATCTGAGAATTTTTATATACCTGACATTGTTTTGCTGCCAGTGGGCCTGTTCAATACCCCGGCGAAGTTATCTTGGCATCATGCATGCATTTACCCACTGCCAGCAAACATGTTCAATATCTCGGTGGGTTTACAAGCACTTCCCACAGCTCTCTAAAGATTTATTTAGTTTTAAATATTTTTAATAGAGTGGGATGACACTGAAAATACAGGTTTTTGGACACATCTTAGTAAATTACAGACCTTGAAGAAATTTCTTAGTTGTCCTTCATTAAGATCTAGAAATAGTTTGTTAATCAAACCAACTTTCAAGAGCAGGGAGACATATCTGAGTTGTTCTCTTAAGGAACAGGGACAGTGTAAGAATAATTTTTATGGATGATCGTGAGTAACTTCAGTTACAGGTTGAAATCAAGAAACGCTTTTCAAACAACAAGTTATCTTTAACATGGCTGCAAACTCAGAAAAATATCACAATTGATGCTTAAACAACCTTCAGCAGTCATTTTAGAGGGGAAATTTTTTTGTTCTCTTTGTATGAACTAGCCCATGATGCAAGCATGTGTGTTTCAAAAAGAAAGACTAGTAAGCATAAAAGGAAAAATCAAAACAACCAACAAAGAAAAACCAACAACAAACAAAACAGAAAATATTTACACAGTGTACATGGGAGTGTCATCGGGCGAAGTACCTTTTTAGAGCTTGGCCATTCACCAGAAAGGTGTCTGGTTGTCCCTCTAAATTCTGTAATCGGAAGGAACTGGGACCCAATTTCTCAGCAATTAAAAATGGTCCTAGCCACAAGTTCTGAAACTTTGTATGCTCTCCTTTTCCCTCATGAGGTTTGTCCCATTTTAGGACAAGGTCACCTATCTCAAAATTTTTGTCAGAGGTAGAATTGGAATCAAACCAGTTTTTAACAATGAGTTGATGTTGATCCAATTTCCATATTCCTTGAGCCCTCACTTCTTCTAATTTTAGCAAAGCGTTAATTCGACTCTCCAAAGGGGGACAGTCCTCTTCCTGTACTTTATGCGATAACTGCAGAGATGGAAGGAGGACATGTGGTGGAAGAATCGCCTCTCAACCGTAAACAAGAAAGAAAGGTGAGTTACCCACAGCAGTTTTAGGAGTTACTCTATCATCCCATATTGCATTTAACAGTGCATTATGCCAATTTTTATGGTTTTCGGAGACCGTTTTCTTGATAATTTTGATCAGATTTTTATTAGTTGATTCTATCAAACCATTGCCTTGGGGGTAATAGCTGGCAGAAAACTTTAATTTATTTCCTTTTTCTAGAGCGAAATAACTCATTTCAAGAGACGAAAAATAAAAAAACATTATCAAATACCAGGCATTTAGGGATACCGAAACGAGTAATAATATTTGAATTCAAGAAAGATATTACCTGGCTGGTATTTACAGCTTTTAATGGGGCAGCCTCAGACCACCTGGTGAAGTAATCTGTGGCTGTTATGATATACTTATGTTGTTGCGAGGATGGCAGATTGATTGGGCCTATAATATCTATACCCCATTGTTGAAAAGGGGAGTCTACCGAAACTTGTTGCAGAGGGAAAGTTGGTTTCTGTATCCGTCCAGATGTTTTTTGAAAAATTACACACTTGTGACACAAAGCATGAGTGTATTTAAAAAGGGTAGGCCAGTAATAACCTGCTCTTAATACTTTATGGGCAGTGGTATCTCCACCAAAATGCCCACTAGCTTCTCCTGCATGCAATTCCAATAAGACCTTTTTCTACTTCATCTTTCTCAAGATAGCGCATTAGTACTCCATCAAAATTTTGACGAAAAAAAATACCATTAATCAGCTGAAAAGAAACAGATTTTAATCTTAGTGCTCTCCTTTTTGTGGGATCTAGGTGACGGGGAACTAATTCGTGTATAAGACAAAGTTTTATATCATCATACCAGGGACTAACAGGGTTTTGTGCACAGCAAATTTGATTTTGATAGTGTTGTCATGAATTTAACATATCATTTTCCTCTTGTTGTCCTACAGCTGAATCAACGACCAATTTGCATAACCCTTGGCCTCTTACAATTTGTGCTGGGGTGATTTCTATGTCATACTCTTGCAAGGATGTGACCCAGTTTGCCCTTTTTTCGCCTAGTTCTTTCTGTACTAATAGATTTCTGACAGTTGGGTAAGAGACAATGATTTTCATCCTTGATTTCAACAGATAAGATCAGAAGTGATTTACTTCTTTGAAAACAGCATAGGCTTGTTGATCTACTGCTGGGTAATTAAGTTTCGCCCCCTTGAAGGTTGAGCTCATAAAGGCGATTGGGACTTCATTGTTTTCAGTGTTCTTTTAAGTTAGGATGGCAGTGTATGAATGGTTAGAAGCAAATGTGTAGAGGGTGAAGTCTTGCAAAAAGTCGGGGCTGATTAGAGAAGGAGCGTCTATTATGGCCTTTTTTATTGAATCAAAAGCCTGGCTTTCTAAAGGTCCCCAATGGTAGTGTACATCCTTTTTTATTAGGTTTTGTAATGGTCTCACCATTTCTGAAAAGCTGGGGATGAATCTCCTAACAAAGTTTATCTGACCTAAGAAAGATTGCATGGACCTTTTTGACGAGGGAGGGGGTAGTTTCGAAATGACTTGAGTTCTTTCAGGGTCGATAATCATCCCTTCGCTCAATACAATGAATCCTAGGAGTTTACCTTGTTCTACTGTGAAGATAGATTTTTTAGGATTCAAAGAAATGTCGTACCTACGACATCGTTGTAGAATGAATCTTAAATGAGCTAGATGATCTTCTTTATTTTTCGAGAAGACAGTGACGTCATCCAGGTAAACTACAACATATTGATTGATTAAGCCTCGGAAAGCGATGTCCATCGCTCTCTGGAAAGTGGCACCAGCATTTATGAGTCCAAAGGGCATCTTTCTATAAGCGTAGGTGCCCCATGGAGTGCGTAAGGTGGTTTTGAGTTGGTCTGGAGGGGACATCAGGACTTGGTTATACCCTGAAAATCCATCCAACAAGGATAATCTTTCATAACCAGATACCTATTGAAGGATCTGTTCCATGGGAGGGACAGGGTAGTTGTCTTTATCAGACGCTCGATTAAGGTTTCAAAAATCGACACATAGTCAGATTTCACCACTCTTCTTTCGGACAGGGACAAGATTAGAGACCCATTGTGTGTGCCTAACTGGGAAGATTATCTTAGCGTTCAAGAGTTTGTTTAATTCCTTCTTGACAGTTGGTTCAAGTTTTGGGTGCATTTTCCTTAACTTTTGTTGAAAAGGTCGGGTTTGGGGTTTCACAGGAATAATGTGTTGTATGATGTTAGGATCAAAGGTTTTTAGGTCGTCGTATGTTCAAGCAAAAACATCTTTGAATTCCTTAAACAAATTAATAAATGCTACTTTTTCTGCTCAAAACACCCCACCCCTAAATTAATGCATTGTGGATTATCTTTAGTTCCCAAATTTACCTTTTCATGCGTCAAAGAGGAACTATTCATTTTACAGTTCACTGATTTTCTAAACTTGTCGTGAAGATCATAAAAATTTTCTAATCTAACTATAGATTTTGGGATAGAGTTTACCATGTCTGATGAAGATTTTGGTGATCTTGGATCTGGTATTACTGTAAAGTCACGAAGATTTTCGTCATGGGTTCCTTCATCGATCACCACGCCTTGGAAAGTTTCTTCCATATGCAGAAAACTTATAATTTGTTGATCGTCATCGAAGACTCTCCAATTCGTGATGTTGTCTGGGACGGACGGTCTGAACAACTGTTTGACGGAGAATGCATTCAGAGATAAGCCTTCTGCAGGAAAAAGTTTTGAAGCGACGTTAGCTAACAAATTAGCTTCCGAATTATTCAATCTAGGAATAGAATTTATGTTAAATGCGGCAAACTTGTTCATCAAATTCCATACCTCTGTTTGGTAGCTTTTAAGGTGCGGAGATAAACAGTGGATAGCATTTTTTACCTGTCTAACCACGATTTTCGAATCACCAAAGACAGACAAATTTTGAATATTCAGATCTAACGCTTTTCTGAGGCCTTGCAGGAGTGCCTCGTATTCGACCACGTTGTTTGTACGTTCGAATTCTAACCTGCAAGCAATCATAGTCTTGTTACCTACTGGATCAATGAGCACGCAACCTACACCAACTCCTTCCTTGGATTTTGACCCATCAAAGTAAACAGACCATATTTGATTGTCATTGGTTGCATGTGACCACTGGGCAGAAGCTGTTGGCTACGTATATGTCAAAATTTTACACTGTTGTTCCGGGTTAGTGATGGTGGAAGTTTCGGCCATGAAATTACCGAAAAAAGTATCCATCCCTTGTATTTCGGGCGAATCAGCAGAAGGAGTGAATGGTTCATTGGGATCATTTAAATCAGTCACCGTGAACTTCAAATAAAGTTCATGATTTACCTTGATTATGTTGGGCTTTCCATTCTCGGGTAGCCACAAGTGAGACCAATCCGTCGCAAAATAGTCGTGTAGTTGTTCTGACCAGTCTTTGCTTAAAAAAAAACCATAAACTTATGGGATATCTACAACAATAATATCAATCACTTGATGAACTTTAGGGTTAGACGACAATCTTATAAGCACATTTATTAATTCGCCTATCACTTTAACACTAGTTCGATCAAGATGGATAATTTTTAAGCTAGATGGTTGAACTTCGGCATTAATCTTTTGACAAACAGACCAAGGCAATACGTTAGATGACACATTTGAATCTACCATGCAGTTATGCACAGTCCTATTGAAAATTTCAAAAGTTAACAAAAATGGAGGGACATTTCTACGAGTGCTAACAGTGGAAGTTTGTTGTTTTTTACTCGCAGCCTCTAAAATTGGTTTATCTACATTTGTTACATTATTTATAGGAAGGTCTCTTTTATCATGAGGCTCGGAACTAGTTTTGGTGGAGGCCTTCTGAGGAATTTTGGGGTTGTTTTGAACACCTTTGTTGTTGTTCGGATTGCTATTTTTGTTGTTCTCTGCAATATTTTGTAGCATTTTTTGCAGAAGAAAAGGGAATTTTAATAATTCATAAACAGAAATGTTAGCCCTAAGCTTCTTTAGATCTTCAACCAAATCATAATCTAAACTTGGGTTTACTGAATTATGTTTAGTTTCAATCGATTTAGACTGTTTTGGAGGCAAAGTCATAGTGATTTCAGAAGAAGGCTTGTTTGTTGTCTTGCTCCTAGTATTGTAAGGATGCACTGTTTCGAAATTAGCTTGAAAAATGTTATCCGAAAAATGTCCAAAAATGTTCAGAGAAGATTCATCTTCTTCTACTGTCTTTTGTTCTGCTACTTCTTCAGGAATCTCGGGGGGAATCAAATTATCGTGTGCTTCGAGGATCATCTGAATAGCAAATTGCAGGCTTTCTAGATTTAGGCCTTTAGTATTTGAATTAGGTCGATTGGTTGGGAAAGGCTTCCTAAAAGGGGGTTTGTAAGGCCCTTTGCTCGAAGAATCTTCTTCAGCCGTCCTTTTCAAATCTGTAACTTGGTTGGACATTTTTTTAACGACTTTCTGTAAGTTTTCTAAATCTGAGCTTTCAGGTTGAGCTTTGTTTTGGGAAGGTCTAGGGAGGATTTCGATTTTCTTTTTGAACAATGAACTAGTCTTTGTCTTGTTTCTAGTAGTGTATTTTAAACTGAGAATGTCTTTCTCGATCTGACTTGCCTCTTCAAAGGCTTCTAACAACGTGGCTTTCTTGGATCTCTTTACCCAAATGGATATGTTTTGATGTAAGGCTTTCGTGTAATATGCGATAATAAGATTCTCGGCAGGCATCGAATCTATGGGGATTCGGTTCTTTAGTGTCAAGAACCTTTGATTAAAGTCTTTGATCATTTCTTTGGGGTTCATTCTTAAACTAGAAAGATCCATGACTAGAACTTCAAGAGACTTGTCATCTCCTAACTTCTCAAGGAAACAGGATTCAAATTTCTCCCATGACACAATGGTGTGGGGTTGTTGGGCAAAGTACCAGGTAGATGCATTGCCCTCAAAGGTGTGGGGAAACAATCTACAGAATACGTATTCGTTCTCAACACTACGGAGTCTAATGGCTAACATAAACTTTTTGATGTGATCTTCAGCGATATGTTTGGAGTCCGGGTCAAATTTAGGGAGCCATTTCTTCGGGTGCTTTGGTAAAGGATGTTGAGGCCCAGGTATGGCCATTGCATCTTGGTCGAGCCAAGGTCTGGCGGGATTATTCGGGTTGGCCATAGGTGTGGGTGGTGTCGAAGGCTGAGAGGAGAAACTGCCTTCATCAGAGGATTCCTCTCCAGAGGAAGAAGGAGATGAAGGAGGTGGTGATGGTGGTATACCAGATCCTCCTGCTGCAGGAGTGAGGATTGGATCTATAGGGTTTAAAGTAAGGTCAGTGCTTCCAAGTTGTTCTTTGATATCAGAGAAGTCTAATGGTTGGTTCAAAGGTCAGTTTGGTTGTCTTATACAAGCTAGAGAACTATGTGTTCTTATGAGAGATTGTCGAACAATCTCTTGTCTATCACCACCCGTAGGATTTGGAGTTACTGGTTCAACTGTGACCCGTAGATCATCGTTTGATGTGGTTGTTTTTTGAATGACAATGTTGTTTTCTGAATGACTTCTAGTTACTATAGGTGAGTGGGTAGGTGGTGGAGGAGTCTTACGACCTCCTCGTGCCATTAATAGTTTGCAGGCCCTCCTTCTAGTGCCATTTGTTGACGGGCGAAATCGACCGCTCATCAATTGGAGGAGTGAATCCAGTCCGAAGTTGTCTAATTAACCCAATCCCTTTGAATTAATCAACTCCAACAGGTTTAGCAGCTCCATTGGCTGATTCTAAGTCCTAAAGAAAGCGAAAAAACAAAACTAAAGAAAATAAAATAACTTAATGAATAACAATCGCTAAAAACTATATATAGATCTAATATGTATTTACAGTTTAACTAACCAATATTTTTTAAATAACTTTAGTTATTATATATACAATATATACAAATGATTCTATTTCTAATATATATATAACATTTACAAAATACGAATTTTAATCTAAATCCGCGAAAATCGAATATCGATTGATTTTTTAAAACCATAGTAACGTTATTTAATCTTTTTTATTTATTTTCTTATAATGTTCATAACTGAGAAATAGAATGTCAAACTGTCTAATTGACAACTCAAATCACAGATAGTAGAAGATGTTTTAGCTACAGGAAATTTTTGTATTCATTAAACTAATGAAATTAAACTAGCAAACTGACTGGTTATCGCATCCAATATATGTTCAGCGTATAGCATCCAATCTCCCTGTCTGATGAGGTAAACCCACAGCAAATCCTACAATTTCTTCTCATAAATGTGAAGCAGTAATGATTGGATCCGAATAATAGAACATATAAGAGATATAATCACAGCAATCTCATAATTTCACAAGTATTCACATTAAGATAAATCCTGCTGTGAGAATTTGTGTATAAACGTTCAACAAAGAATAAAGATAAATCTCTTAATTCAATGTTTGAACAAAAAGATTGTTGTATGTTAAATCTGGAACGTAAAACATGGATAATATATAAATTTTTATCATACCTATCTGTAGTAAACCACGACAGCTAAAGCAATCATAATTTAATTACAAATCGAAATAATCATGACTTGAATAAAAACACGATATGGAGAAGCTAAAGCTATGAAAAATATCATATTCCATTCAAGTCTATAAATGAGAAATCCGTAGTTTTTTGCTCCACGCAGAGATGATCTCAAGTTTACAAAATAACATACTTATATAGGTCTCAGGAACAAAACGTTTCCTGTTGATAACATCAAATCTGTTCCAAAATGTGGGGGATGCAACCTCCCAGATTTTACTTGATATCAAAAAACTAACAACCTAATCTATTTACCAAAAACATAAAGATGGTATGGCTGGGAGATCCCAACAGTGCTTCATATCTCTTTGAAAATCATGAGTTCCTGAAAACAAATAAAAATAAGGAGATTTTAGATGTATTTTCAATTATCAAAACAAGCAATTCGAATTTTTCTAACTGGCTACAAAATCTCATGATTATGTAGCTAGTGATAACTATAACTACAATCATATTTTATTCAACAAACAAAACAAACTAAAAAGTAATCTATACAAACAAATCATGTATCCTAAATTGAGAAAGATAGAATCATACTAAACTTTGAAAAAGATCATACCCCAAATTAAGGGATTAAAACATATCAAGCAATCTTGGAGTTTACTATTGATGTCGTTGTCTCTACATTCTTAAAAATAACAAACCCTGTAGTTTTTAGGCATTTGTCCTTTGCTTGAGTAATGGATTAGAGTCTACTGTTCTCGCTTGTCAACAAATCCACTTGGTCTTTCAAAGATTTAAGCCTGGACTGTAGTATAGGCACATCCATATAATACCGGTCAATCCAGGATCGGCATTCATTACATTGTGGCTGTAGGGACTGTGCATTGGCACCGATATCATTAACGATTGGAGCATCGTCCACGCAAAAGGTATGTTTGTCACGGAGTTTGATGCCAGGAAAATCAGGATTGTCCTTTAGACACAGTGGCAGGTTGGTAACATAATCTTAGGGTCTATCAGGACAAAGTCCATATGAAAATGGATACTCTTCAGCAAAGAATCTTTCAATTTCCAAATCTGAGTCTTCACTTATCTCAATTGTGTTTTTTGTGTCTACACAGGGTTTGGGTTTGTTTCTAGCACATCATGAAATCCAACGAGTGGACCTTTTATTCTTATAATTAACATCGACGTTGCCCTTAAGCTTCTTCCCTGTGGGTCTTTTAACAGTCTTAATACAACTCTTAGGATACGAATCCGGTTGAGTGTCGGGTTGAGTAGCATCCGGGTAGGTCGAGGGTTCCAAATTAGAGACAGGATCATAGGGCAGGAGCGATGGAGGAGAGGTGGCAGGTTTCACAAGGGTTTCTGTGATAACAAGCTTGTCAACCTGTCCCAACTCACTATTACCAAAGCCATTTCGTAACACAAAAGCATTCCAACAATCGTTGTTTAATTGCAACTGATGCATAATGATAAGCTTAATTAAACCGTGATGGAACAAACTAGAATTAGACTTCTGCCTCCTAAATCGCTTTCCCATCTTGTACAGACTTCTAAGTAGAAAGTAGGGCATGTTCAACGGGAAGTTAATGAAACTCATAAGCAATCGCAAGTGATACAAGAAAACCAACCCAAATCTTCCTTCACACGTAATGAATTGTTTCACAATAGCTAACAGATCATGCCATCTAGGTTTTAAGGATGAGACAGGCATACCTCGGTCGCAACTGGTAATTTTCCTTGAGGTGAACAACAATGACCAGGTGACCTCTTCAACTTTTATGTTCTTGAACCATTTTTTCCCAACAGCTGGTAAACCCGTAGCTTGTCTTAAAAATTCTTCAGCCACCTCTAGCTGCACGTCACCTATCTTTTCTCTGCAACCATCGAAGGTCAATGCGAACTCTTGGGAAACTCTCAGATTGAAACCCTTAAACTTTTCAATAAACAAACGCCAGAATTTCCTTTCTAAGTCGTCTCTGGCGTTGTCATGCGATAACAAGGTTTGGATGCCATTGGGCTCAATCCTTACCACTAGAGCCATGGTGAACAGAAGGGAATCAACACCGAAATCGGAGGTAGGGTTTGATAAGAAAACACAGAGTCATAGCCCCAAGTTTCCACAAAACAATGCAATGACAGTTCGAAATGGTAGGCAGAGGCGTTAATCACCATGCGTGGGAATGAGATCGTGAAGCCTGAGGCCATACAAAGCAATAATATCACGTTGTACTTCATATGATACCTTGGCATATGGGCACGTATAAGGATGTAAACACTTTGAAAACCATAGAACGCACATTCATGACTTGATTACAAGGTAAACGTATCAAATAAACGTTGAATAATTAACAATTTTTATGAATCAAAAACCCCATTGATATTAATCGAATATAAATGAGTGGAGGTATTTCACTTATGTAGCCAAGGCACGTTTAGGACCAAGGAGTTATAAACTAGGAGAAAAATCGTGTTCATAGCGAAATATGACAATTCGACAATAGACTGTATGAGCAGTTATCCTTTGATCAAAAATCGAAACAAAGCGTGAATTCCAGCTACGAGTTTTCATGCTTACAGTCATGAAAACAAAAATTGAAAGGAAGATGTGTAAAAAGTGACAAGTGACAAGTGTCGTTTAGTGAGAATGGTCATGACGAGTAACGAGAATTTAAAGACCCTATGTAGGCAGCTTATAAAAAATAGAAATTATATTATTGCTGCCAACAGATACCAAAAAATGGGGATACAAATACCTAAAACTCAAGAAAGCCTCGAGGAAATGGACGTAGATGAGATTATCAGAGAACCCAACTAGTATGAACATCGATTGTTGGAAACCCAAGAGATCACAGAAGCTCTGGTCACCTAGGATTTGAAAATATTTGTAGAGGAATTTGTGATATTGCACTACGCAACCTACAATAGAAGTTCTAAAAAAATATTAATTGAAAAAGTAAATATGAAAAATAAGAAAATGTCTAAGAAGTGGAAATAGGAAACTGATTTCCATGGGGTTGCACCTTCGAAGATTGTACAATTTCATGAAGCAGTCAAAGAAGTACTAAATGAATATGTTGGTAACATAGAAAGGTAAAACTTAATTTTAAAGGAAAAAATAAAGGAATTGGAGGTAACTCTAATTCCGAGATCATTGTTTGTTGAACCATAAAACATAGTTCAACCAACACTTACCTTACAGGATATTCCAGAAAGCAGTAAGAAGTGGAAAGGTTCATCTAGTTTATTGTTAGTAGTGAGAAAATACGTTGGAGATGGGATACAAAAAAGAATAGATTTGATCCAAGAAAT
>JZKD02S1821962.1:486266-535375 GCA_000966675.3 Picea glauca
TTTAAATCTCTTTAAGTAAAATTAAAATTGAATCAAAGTAAAAAGTGACTCACCTCATTTCAGATGTCCAAATGCTCAACCCTTTGAAGAAGCCAAAAAATAATTTCTGAAGACAGCAGAGAAGTCTAGAGAAACTATAGAGATTATTCATGATTTCCTGTTCCTGTCCCTCTAGAAAACCCACCTTTGATGATGTCAAAACACAATACTGCAACATCCTCGATAGATAGTTGTGCTTATAAAAAATAGAGAAGAAGGTGCTTATAATTTTTATTAAACTTTGTGATGTTTAAAATTATAAACATAAAAATGTTTGTTTGTGATACATTTGAAAATCCAATACATTAGTTAAAATATGAGAAAACATGGCCGCCAACCTTATTTCCAAAACACTACATTTTTATTAAATAAATCATTGTTGATTCTTTAATATGCTAATCTTTACTAAAAAAAATTATGTTTAAAAATTCCTAGTTAAAATATGAAAAAACATTGTCTCCAATTTTAATTCCAAAATTCATCTTTATTAAGAAAACATTGCCTCTACCCCGAATGGGATGACAAGTGGACAACTTGCACATTAAGGAGTTATATGCACACACCACCACCCTCTCCTCACTACATTGTGGGATGAGCGGCATTCATTGCTCATACGCATTGGTGCAACGACTCACGAACTCTGGTTGAATGGCTTCCTCCGAACAACAGCGATGGCGGGATGGGTATGGGACACACAAGTCTGGTCCTTTCAACTCCTCCGACACCTCACCATTTACAGCGGGTACGCATTGGTTCTTGTCATTTGTTTTTGGAACAGCTCTTAGATTTTGGCACAACCCGTGCTTGTCCAATTTTCTTCCTCCCCTTTTCGCAAGCTCTACTCTTATTAGACATTCTGAATACTCGCCTAGTCATGCCATGGGAAAGTGGCAAGCCCAAGAGAGGACCTTCCTACTACAGTTTTGTTGCCAGACAGTGAAGGTTATGCCTCTTCTCCCCTTCACAGTCGACTTCTCTGGTTCGTCTAGGTAACTATTATGTTACACCACCCCCCTCCTTAGCACAAATAGGGTGTTGGAAGAACCTCCCATGGCTATCGTTGAGGAAGAAATACCTCTTGTCCCGATTCAAATTCCACCAGCTTCTCTCCTATACACGGTTCCTAACCCCCAAGTCTTGCCTTCCCCTCTTAGTTGGTCCACCCCTGGCACTCTCGCTGCTTCAAATTGGGATACCTGCATAATTGAAGAAGTCACACTGGAGGTGCGTCGTGCAGGGATTGTCCCTCCTAAAGGCCACCCTCCTCTCTCCACTGCTTTGGACCAAGGGTTGAGTTTTGCCTACCATCTCTCACCGGATCACTTGGCTCTCATTTTTTATATACATCGAGATATGGAATAGCAACTTCACACGCATACCATGCTCAACAGCCGCTTAGACTTTCTATTTGATGCTCTCTCAAATGTTGGAACAAAAGAAGATGCCCTACCTGTGCACAGTCGTTCATCTTCGCTCCCACCTGGCAAAATCGTGGCGACAACGAAAATCCGAGTCCACCCACTGTCTTATTTCATTGTGTTTCTTTTCTCTGTTATTATGCATTATCATTGTCAATATCATTGTAGGAATTCAAATTGTTCAAACTCCAAGACTCTAGGCCACATGTTCTAGTTTCCATCTGTTTGGCAAAACAAGTGGTGGGTTTTTTGCTTATGTCCATACATCAAGACTCTCAACCACATGTTCCTAGTTTCCATCTGTTTGGCAAAACAGGTGGAGGCTCCTTTTTAGAGATATATTGTTGAGATGGCATTAAGGTAATACAATATTTTTATTTACCCAAAAAAAAAATAAACATTACCTCTAATTTTAATTTCAAAATACATCTTTATTAAATAAATTATGGTTGGTTGAATTCTCTAGTTTGATTGGTTTTGAAATTTTATTGTTGGTGGAAACACCTAAAATTTTTCCATGTTAAGGGTTGGTGTAGTGGTAATCGTTGTAACCCATATTAAGGATTGGTATAGCCCAAACCCATCACAATGCAAGAGAAGACACCTAAAATCTAACCATGTTAAAGGATTGGTATAGCCAAAACCCATCCTAAATCTAATAGCAAACAAAAAAAACACATTCTTGATTCAATTATTTCTTGAAAAAATTATAATCTTTATAAACTTTTCGATGTTTGTTTGATTTTAAAAAATCTAATTTTTTATTGAAGAGTTGAAAATTCATCATACCTTTTAATTTTAAAAACATTTTTTTCAAAACTATAAATAATATTTTATATGTGAATTATTTTTAATTATAAATAGTTTAGTTGTTATGACTATTTTTAATCCATCGTTTTAAATGCAATATTAATACATTTTTTAATTATTCCAGTATACCTTCTCATTAATAAAATAAACCTACTAGGATCTTCTCACTAATCAAATAAACTACTAGGATCTTTTTTTTTCTTAGTTTTGTATTTTCTCTCCTACATAACAAATTAAATATATCTCCAATTTCATAGTAGTAACTATTCCAACGAACATTTGTTTTTTTTCCATTTACGAACATGTTTTCCTTTAAATCGTCAAACATCATGTGGCGAGCAAAGGCGAAATTTGTAAAGATGAAGGAAGCCTCGTGAAACGCATCTTGGCCGGAGTTTAGTCCTTAGAATATACTTAATCAAAAGTAAAGATAATATACTTCATCAAAAGTAAAGATAGTGCGTTCCAGATCCATTAATTTAAAGAGAAAAGATTTAGTTAAAGTTTGAAGGATACGGTGGAGCCGGTAGGTCCGCATATAATTATCTTAAAAATCTGAATAAAGTCAAATAAATCTTGGATACCATTTTTTTATTGCTGTGGTGCACCATGCCACCCACCCACCGGCCGGCACTCGGCTCCGTGCGAGCCAGCCGGGGTGGTATCTTCGGCGCGCATAAATACCGAGGCTAAGGAGGAGGGAATATCGAGTATTATCCACCATATAAAAAATTGAAAGACCACCATCGCCTTCAATTACCCGGAGGTCCTACAATGGAGAAGTCAAGTGGATCGACAAACATCTGCGACTTTTAAGGGCGGGCCGTGCATACTCCAGTGCTGCGCAGTTCAGTGGGATAAGTCTTCGAGTTCACTGTGGTCACTGCTGTACTTTTTTCAAATTTCCAAATCACCGCCATTACTTTGGGTAGGGTGAAACCCCATTGACGTTACTTGATCAAAACCCTAAAAACCCTAACGCACAAGTAACCTCCTGAGACTATAGCCCTCGCAGTCTGACTGACTGATTCGTACAGCTACCCATTAAAATATTGCTGTTTGAAAATACAGCACAGTGCCCAACGGCCTTAACGTGTAGTAATTGTAATTCTAATTCCGGTCTTCACGGGGTTGTGTGCACTCTAGAAGACCACAAACTTCGTTTTAAAAACTCTGCGTGTCGAGCCACGACCAGTCTTCTCCTGCGGCGGCATGAAGCCTGCCTGTGGTTGGGGACGTGCTCTCCCACAACATTTAAAATATGTACTCAATTTTCACAAATCAAAACCTGCATGACTCGTTCCGTTTTAACTGATCTTGATTTTTTAAACAAACAGCATGCCATCTTCGAATAATTAAATCCTTCATAGACTTTGACTTTGCATGGAAAAACAAACATCACGATTCACACTACACTGATTACAGATATCACGAGAAAACACTGAGGGTTTTTCATCTGCTGCACGTGATTCAGTATAATTATTTTAAATGATGAAATCGCATTTAAAACAACCACGAGAAGAGACTCAGTGCCGTGCAAATAGCTTTGAATAAATTAAAAATGTGTGGGAAGAACAGGGAGAAAGAAATTCAAAATAGTTCATTTAATGATATGATGCTCTCCACTGTCCAGCATATAACTTTAATACCAACCGAATGTAGACAAAATTGTGAGGGTTCGCCGACAACCATAAGGTTAAAGAGAGCCGAAAGCAAGCCTGGCGGAATCGATCGTGGATCGACGATCTCAACAGAGATCCACAACCACCGCATTACACAAAAAAGGACCCAAGCTTGAATAATTCCTTATCAATACAGAGGTGATCTGTGAGGGAATCCCTTTCTCCTGCTGATGGAGGGTGGGATCACAGATTTTGGTGAACAAGACACCATCATCCCGCCACCACACCTGTTGCTGTTGCTGCTGCGCATTTTCTTGGGCAATGGGTAAATGACGGGCGCTGCAGTGCCACTGCCTGAGAGCCAGCATTCGTCTCTGTCACTGGCAGAGGACGTTGAAGACAGTGACTCTTCTGGATACATTTCTTCTCCTCCTTCCATCTCTAGTTTTTCTTCCTTGGGGCTTTGGCTTCCAGGAGATGACGATGGCGACAAAAACTCCCTCAGTTGCAATGAATTGCAAGATTGCAGCACACTCGACAGATTTTTCACCGCGTCTACCTGCAATCAAACAATCAATCATCGATATTTCAGCAAATAACTAAATTCCATCACCAATTGAAAACTATTAAATACTTTCAGTGGCAACCTTAAATCAGATTTTCTCCCACAGCATTAAATGACAGCAATAATAGTTGATTTAGTTAAAGTATCTCTTAAATTACTTCACGAAATGATGCGATTAAGTACACATACTATTGAATGAAATGGTTTTAACGGCATGATGCCGTTCCGTAACTACCAAGAATAAATCGAATGAAATAGGCCTAAGACCACGTAATTTGCCCATGCACAGTGTCATCCTAATTTTGATTGATCCATGACCAAAGAAATCTAGCTGTAGAAATTTAGTCGTCCCTGGGTATATTTAAATCAAATATGAGAGTTTCTGCTAAAACCTTGATACAGAAAATTTATCGAACACCCATGAATATACTAGAATGCTTTCTTCCATAGAGTTTCTTCCCACTTAAATACCGCGCTCAAAACATAATTTCCATACTGGCCAGTTGTGGTAGGTAAACTATTTCGGCAATAGAATTTATAAGTGTCTCCGGCTAATTATTTAATTGCCTAGAAGTCAGATAATAATGTTTGAACAGAAAAGCAGCAGCAACATTCACGTTTCTGCTAGTAGTCAGAGAGAAAATTACCGTGTAAAAAAATACTTACGACACCCCGTATGTATAAGAGTGAAAGAAAGTAATTATTTCCAAGACCGTAAAGGATTTCTCGCTTTTTCCCCTTTTTGCACTGGAGGCATATTTAACCAGTGTTATACCAGCATTTCACTGTCATGTATAGGAACTTTTGACGGCAAAAGCCGGGCGGGAAAGGAAATGAGAATATCTATTGTTTGTTTTTCCCGACACTTGACGTGAATAGAAATTGGAGGGGCCACGAAAGCGCCATTTTTATCGGGCGTAATAATAGCGAAATTTAATTTTACATAACCGAAACTAGCTGTAATTCAGCATAACAGAAATTTAACATAAAGAGGGCGACGGACCTTGCATCTGACGGAGCAATAACGGTAGGGTTCCTGCAGCACCCTGTCACAGGTTTCACAAGAATTCCCCAGGCCCTTCGATAGTCGAGACTGCGGCCTCTGGTTTAAGAACACCACTCTCGCACTGTTGGTGATATATGTCTGCAGCGCATAACATTGACATTATAATCAGTACCTAATTACAGTCATTTAACCTACATTTTAAAATTACCGGTAGCCCCAGCAGCTTACCTGTACCAGAGAACAGTCTATTAACTTCTGCATGTCCTGGAGCCGAATAACATCATGGTAGACATACCTTCGAACCTGGAACAGAAAACATTTTTAGAACGTTATAGGCTTGTTTGATGTAGTAATTCATGTCAATTAAGGACCGGTCTTTGAAAGGATTTGCTGATTACCTGCAGAAGGCGATGTGAGCGATGGGAAAAAAGACAGTGTTGACAAATGCTGGCACTGCAATCCACGCAAAAGATATTGACTTCATTCTTCTTGTGCTCCAAATGAATGGAGCAAGGTATAAAGAATTGGTCTGTTAACAGTGCCTTCAGCCATGCCGGTTTTTGTGGAACGGGGAGAGCATATCCAACCTGCAAAAGAGACGGAGAAATCTCAATCCTTGCACAATTTAGTATATTCGAGTTCAACACATTTAAGCCGGAGCCAAGTAAAACGGCGAACATCTCCTAAAAAAATCCTCATGATTTATCAATTTATGATATTCTTGTATTATTATCAATTTATGATATTCCACCTCAATACCTTCAACTCCCTTAAGCTGAAGCTGTTGAAACAAAACGGCGAAACATCTCCTAAAAATGAATTTAAATAAAGCTGAGCTTGTCAAGAAGCTGACTGTTCATTCTGAAACTTTAACTCAAAGCCGAGCTTGTCGAGAAGCTGTGCTCAAACTTTGAAAGATTAACTCAAATCCCAACACATTAAAGATAATCTTGACAACCTATCCTCAAATTTGAAGAATTAAGTGAAATCCCTAATATTAAAGCTAAGTTTGTCAAGAATATCAACTCAAATCTTCAAAAATTAGCTCAAATGCTCGCATTAAAGCTAAGTTTGTCAAGAAAATCCACTCAAATCTTGAAAAATTAGCTCGAATGCTAACATTAAAGCTAACTGCTCGAATTTTGAAAATTTAACTCAAATTTTAACATTAAAACTTAACTTGTGAAGAATCTCTCTTCAAATTTTGAAAAAATTAACTCAAATCCTAACATGGAAGCTGAGCTTGTCAAGCATCTTTGAAAAAATTAACTCATATCCTCACATTAAAGCCAAGATTGACAAGCTCAGCTCAAGTTTTGAAAAATTAACTGAAATCCTAACACTAAAGCTAAGGTTTGTCAAGAAAGTACCTCAAATCTTCTAATTATACTATAAGAAGTTAAAACCTTCAAAAACAGTGACTCTGCACATATCAATTATAACAAAAACAGGCAGAAATCTTCGGTAACTGCTGAAATTGCAGCCGAAAGCTACAATTGACACAAAATCAAACAATTATCCACATTCACGCCACTTAGCTCATATCTTGGACACCGAATTACACACACAGACCATTGAAACAAGCGACCGAAGACTCCCATTAGCAAACACCAGTTCAAATGCTCGAGCAATGAACAACAAACCAAATACAATTCGAATCCTAGGGACTACGAAATTCGGAATCAAAACCGACCGAATTTCCGCCGCCGCCGCCGCCGCGCCCATGGAAACACTCGCAGAGAACTGAAGAAAACATCAAAAATTAGAAGCATGCATGAGTCGAAAAGAGGCAGAACTCACCATGTTATGCCGAGTTGAGTGGTGCTAGACCGCGCCTGCGCAGAGCATCCCACCAAAATGCAGAGTAAAAAAAAGATTGAAGAAATGAATGAACGGACGGGAAAAGGATTTTAGACGGGAGGCGGCGAACGAACTATATCTCTCCCTTTCTCGCCCATAGGCATATTATCAAATACCAAAACCCCGCCCCTGAACTGGGGCGGTCAGAACCCCTGCCAGCCGTCGATCTGTCTCATCGGACGGCCACACCGATCGCCGCGCTACTCAACGCAAACAGCGCGGTTAGGACGGCTCCTCCGCGGCCGTCGATGTGTCTGCCGCACGAGATATCAAAGCCGTCCGATCAACATAGTACCTACACTGCCAGCTCATACCTAATTGCGCGCTCAAATTTTACGGATTAACTTTTTCATCTTTGCGTGGAGAACAATTAAAAAAGGAGGGGAGCGCAGTGGGCCCCACCGAGGGCCGGCTGATGGCACCCGTCAAGGGCCAATCACCCGCCCCCCGGCTGCCACAGTGCGCAGCCACACTGGACGACACGTCATCGGAGACGCGACATCGTGTCGACGTGCTGTCATTTCTGTGGATAGCGAGAGATTATGGGTGATGATAATGGTCGGGAAATGAGGCAGCGGCTGGTCCAGTCAAAAATGATTCCCATCGATAGCGGCAGGATTCGACCAGATTCCCTCCGCCCCCTCAAACTACTTTTACCGATTTCTCTTTAATTTTAGGTCAAATGGTCCAGGTTTCTCTGCACGGACTTGAAACTTTTTTTAATCCAATTAATTTCAGAGGGAATTAAAATCTGATCGTTGCCCTGGCCAGAAAGGACACCTACTCGACAGGTCAGGTCAGGTGATTTTCCATTTCAAATTACTTACTTAAATATAATATTTTTATATCTAAAATTAACGGTGGACATAATTAAAATTACTTTTTAATATCTAATATTAACGGTGGACATAATTAAAATAATTTTTTTATAGCTAATATTAACGGTAGACATCGGTATTAAATGCGCTACAAATTGTATCTTGCGTCGCCCCTCGAATCATGCCATTCTGTATAATAATGTTTGTTTGGAGAATGCATACCCCGCGGTTCAAAAGGGGACTTCGGTTTAGGGTTTAGGAGTGGTGTACATTAAATACAAAACCCTAATTGCTCACGAAGAATCACGGAACCATATATGGAGCCTTGCTCACGTTCCAATGCCACTCCGTTACATTTTCTCCAAAATGTGCAAGGTTAAAATCTCTATTCAATTCAATTGTAACTAAGAGAAGTGATGTAAGGTTATAACTTTTCAATCTTTTAAAAAAATAGTAAAAATAGTTAACATAATAGTAATGAAGTATTTTTAAGAATTATTATACTATTAATAGTAATTAAGAATTATTATACTATTAATAGTAATTAAGAATTATTATACTATTAATAGTAATTAATAATTATTATACTATTAATAGTAATTAAGAATTATTATACTATTAATAGTAATTAATAATTATTATACTATTAATAGTAATTAAGTATTATTAAGAATTAATATAACCAAATTATATTTATAATAAATTTTTAAATCGACTTATAATTTAAGAAACCACTTTAATCATAATAAATAGATATTCAATTATAGAAATAATTAAAGTTAGGGCCTTAAGTGGAGAACAGATCATCCACCTTTTCTTCTCTTGCGACTCTATTCGAGGCTGACCTAGCCACTCTCTCTATATATTAGCGGTCGGCAGTTGGTGTCAGGGTTTATTCCGCGGGGTTTATGTAGGGTTTTTGTTGCATCATGGCAATCTACGATGATGAGATTGACTACTCCCCGAAACCCTCTAATGTGTTGCCTTGGTATCAGTCAGTTGGTAGCCCTCCTCTTTTATCCAATAAGGTTTTTGCGGGGGTTGATGTGGTGGCTCAAAGGGGGGTGGATCCATGTTTCCCCTCTCCACCTCACCCTTCTTCGGTTGCAGGCTTGAGCACATTTTCAGCCTCGCATCTAGATTCGATGACCTTAGTTGGCTTGTCTTCAGGGGCAAGGTTTTCCAGGTCTCAAGTCTCCTCTCCTTTCACACTTTTGGGATTTGACGAGTTCTCTGAGGGTTTTGGGGTCTCTCCTCTCCACTCTCCACAGGTTTCGTTGGGGTCTTCGCTTCCTGCTCCTGTTTCTTGGACTTTTCTGGACATGTCTGTGCCTAGCTCTTTTGTGGAGGGTTTGTTCGCCCCGGTCTCTTGCAGTGGGGCTTTTTTGGATGTGGCCACTACTGCTCCTTCTCCCTTCTCGCAAGGGTTCCAGGATTTGAATGTTTTTTTTCTAGGCTCTTGTCCCTTCCCTGACTCGGGGTCGGGTGTGACTTCTAAGCTACAAGATTGGGTTTCTATGGAAGGGTTTATTGCCCCTTTTTTGCTCTCGTCCAATCTTAAGCTACAAGATCTATGGGCCTTTAGACTTGCAAGGGGATGTGCCCACCTCCTCGGGCTTCAAGCACCGGAAAAGGAATAAATGCATTGGGTTCTCCTCAAAAGATACGAACCTCATTATGGGCGAAGATTTATCTATGACAGAGGTTGTGGAGTTGGCAAACAAATCTGTGGTGGGAAAAGCTTATGGCCACCACTTTAGTGAAAAAACCCTAAATGCATGGGTGACACTTTCTTGGGGTTCGACTCTCAACCCTCCCCCTCAAATCAGGTGACTCTCTCAAGGGTGGTTTTTGATCATCTTTGAGGAGGTTGAACAAGCAACTTGGGCACTAAATGGGTGTTGGACCATCGACTCCTCTTTCGTGCTTCTAAAACTCCGGGATCCCACTTTCGATGCTTCATGCGAAAGAATGGACTCCTTCTCCATTTGGATCTGCCTCCCAAGGCTATCGCTCCATCTCTGGTCAGTCAAAGTCTTTCAGGCTATTGGGAATTTGTAGGGAACCTACCTAGACGTCAATTTTTCTTTTTGAGAGATTGGGAAATGACCCTGGCCCATGTACTTGTCTCATTAAACATTCGTGGAGGTTTGTGGAAAGAGCTCTCAATCACGGACAGGGGTCGATCCAGGATACATATTCTCGACTACGAGGGCATTCCATTATGTTGTCGGAGATGTCATGCCCATGGGCATATTCTAAAAGATTTCCCTCAACCCTTCCGGGGACACTCAAAATCATCTATGCCCTCCCAACCAATGTTTCGATGGGGTTCGACTACCTCAGTTGGGATGGGCTCACCAACTACTTCTTCCTCGTCAGACTCTCTTCTTACACCGGAAAGTGGTCCCACGGGCTCTCTACAAGTTGGAGACGGGCGTGCGACTGATTCCGATTAGTATGGTAAAACCCTAGCTCTCTCTTCAACTCCTGTTCAGGCGTCTTCCCCCTCACAAGGCACTCTCCAACCAGCCTCAATCAACGCGTTTCTGGGCATGCATAATTCTCTCCCTCTTTCTATTCATGATCCTTTACTAGCTTTCAAATTTCTCAAGCTCGACAGCCCCCGCTCCCTTCTCGACCTTCCCTCCCCTTTAACCTCAACCCTCTTGAAAGCTTGTCATTCCCCCTTTGTCCCTTTCCCCTCCTTAACCTCCTGCGCCTTGCTCTGGATGCCCCACACGGGACCCCTCTCATCTGTATCCAGCGATGACCCCTCTTCTGAGAGCTCTGAGAATAAAACCATTCGTTTTCACCTTAGGAACAAGACTATACTAAGCCCTTCTACTGTTGATCCTGGGCTTGGCCAAAACCTTGACTCACAAATTTAAAAAAAAAGGTCGGGGGCATTCTTCTCTCCTTTCAAAGGCACAAAATCGTGCTTTAGTTGACATCACTTCCGACATACAACGGTCCATTATTGGGGCACTTAGAGCAGTGCATGCCCTCGACAAGGTTCCCCCATGAAACTTCTCTCCTTCAATTGCAGGGGTTTGGTGAGCCCTCATAAGAAATCTGCCCTAGAAAGGTTGGTCTGCACACACCAACCGGAAGTCATCCTTCTTCAAGAAACGATAGATGATGTTGCAACTGCAACTCTTACTCTTGAAGCTCTGCTTCTGAGTTGGCAATGCTTGGGTATAGATGCAAATGGCAGGTCAAGTGGTTTGGTAACTGGCTGACATTCTCGATCTATAAAACTCTTAAACTCTTGGGCCCTAGATTCATGTTTTGGGGTCAACATTTTTGTCGAAGGTTTGGGGATGGAATTTAGAGTTATGAATGTGTATGGCCCCTATTCGGAGAGGATCCCCTTTTGGGATTCTGTATTCAAGATCGGTTTGTTGAAGGTTGAGAACCTCATTTTGGGGGGAGACTTAAATTTTTCTTCGGGGGTTGCGGAGGTTTGGGGCCCAAATGCCTGCCTAGACCACCAATCTGCTCTATTCTCTCATCTTCTGTCAACCAATGGCCTCCTAGATGTCGCCCCCCAGAGGCTCTGCCCTACTTGGAAAAATATGAGGATAGGGGAAGCTAGGGTGGCCAAATGCACATATCGTTTTCTGGTTTCATAAAAGATAATGGAGTTATGCTTTAAGGTTAGACAATGGATTTGCTTTGTGGGAGAGTCGGATCATTCGTCAATTTGGCTAGAATTGGTAGGTGGTTCAATCAAGCCGACATCCCCTTTCAAATTCAATGCCTCTTGGCTCTCAGATGAAAACTTTCAAAACCTGGTTAAGGAAAATTGGATTTCTTTCGATCCGAGCTTGGGCCTACCGGTTGTGGTTCATTTCGTGGACAATCTTAAAAGAACAAAAAAAATTGTGATCCCTTGGGCTTGAGAAAAAAAAGAAAAGAACAAGAGCTTGAGCATTTAGAATTTTTTATTGAACAATGTTATAAACCTGTTGATTTGCGGTTTTTTACTAAAGCCTCGCGGGAAAATCTTAAATCTCTTGAAACTAGGCGTAGGTAGTTGTTGGTCGAGCAAGAAGCGTCCTGGAGACTGAAAAGTCGGGCTATCTAGCTGGACAAAGGGGATGAAAACACAAAAATTTTCCATGCATTTGCAAAGGGACGAAAAGCTGCAAACACAATCTGGAATCTCCAATATCAGGATGGTAGAAAGGTTTCATCTTTTGAAGGTCTTGCCGAGATGGGGAAAAATCACTTCAAATATCTATTCAAGGTTGAGCAAAGAGAAAACATTGTTGATATTGTTTGGTTGGCTTTCTACCCCAGATTTATGGACGAAGAAGGAAATAGAGACTTATTTATTGAAGTTAATGATCAGGAATTGAAGGAGACACTTCATAGTTTCCAGAAAGATAAGATCTCGGGGCCAGACGGGTGGCCGATTGAATTTTATATCAGCTTCTATGAGATGTTAGGTGTCGATCTACTCCATGTTATTGAAGAATCCAGGAGAAATGGGAGGATTCATTCCCGTTTCAACTCAACTTTCATAGCACTTAATCCTAAGTCAGATGAACCCCAATCCTTTGACGAGTTCTGGCATGTCTCTCTCTGGAATTGTATTTACAAAATAGTGGCAAAAATCATTGCAAGGCGCTTAAAACCAATTTTATCGACCTCTATTTCAAAAGAACAATTTGGATTTTTGAATGGCCGTCGGATCCATGAAGCCATAGGGGTGGCCTGCTACTACTTACACACTTGGTGTTAGAGGTTCCTTTCATTAAGTGGATAACGACATGTGTCTCTTCATTTTCCTTTGTTGTTCTTATAAGTTGGGCAGCCTCACCTTTCTTCACTTCGGAAAGGGGCCTGCGACAAGGTTGCCCCCTTTCCCCACTCCTTTTCCTTTTGGTTGCAGAAGGCTTAAGTAGAGCCATTGGAATGGCCGCCTCCTCGGGGGAATTCTAGGGAATTTTGACTTCTCCTGATCTTCGTATCACTCACTTACTTTTTTTAGACGATGTGTTAATTTTCTGCAGTGGTCGACCCAAGGATGCCAAAAAGTTAGCTGACATACTCAATCTTTTTCAAATAGCCACTGGGATGGTCATAAACCCGCAAAAATCCTCTCTAACTCTAATCGGTCTGGATGAGGAGGTAGTGGACTTATACAGTTATTTCTTTCCTTTTTTGACTCAAGACCTCTCTATTGGCATTAAATATTTGGGATTTCAACTTAAGGCAAATAACTACCTCAAAGAAGACCGATGATGGATTTTGGCAAAGCTAGAGAAGCAGCTAAACATCTGGAATTATCAGTGGCTCTCTCATGCTGGTAGATTGACTCTGACTAAATCAGTTCTTGAGGCCATTCCAATTGACTAGATGTCTCTCTCCTAGATTCCCAAAGGGATATTGGAAAAGGTCTGACATTTTTTCTTCCGATTCATATGGTTTGGGTCCAAAGACCATTATACTTTACCCTAGGCAAAATGGGAACTAGTGGCTCGTCCAAAAGATTTGGGAGAATGGGCCTAAAGAATATATTCATATTCTCAAAAGCTTTGGCTACCAAAGTATGTTGGAGAATATTAACAACCACTAGTCTCTGGTCACTGGTGGTGGAACACAAGTATATTCGTCTGGATTCAATGGGGGACTAGATTCAAAGGCCTGATAAGTCCACACAAAATTGTTCAATCATTTGGAAAGCGATGGTAAAATCCTTCCATGTTGTGGGTGATGGCTTAGCCTGGAAAGTCGACAGGGGGAACCATGTCCGTATTGGGACTGATCCATGGCATAGGAGTGGAAACTCTCATAGTCTTCCATAGGCTCTTATAGACCATCTCCACTTACATGAACCAAAATGGGTCCACGATGGCCTAAAAATCAAAGTGCTCAGAATTGCTTCAAAACGGACATGTGCGTAGGCCTCATTTTTACAAACCCAATGCAACTTGAACGGGCTCAAACGGACATCGTATGCGAAATATATCACGTTATGTTCCTTTTGCCAAACAGGCAAAAATTTGTTGACTGTACAATTCGTACAATGTTGACGTGGCAGTTGACCATACAGTCTGTACGACCGTACAGGTGATGTGGCAGTGGTGTGTTGGCATGATGACTGGGCATGACAGTTGACAGGTGGACGAGTCAGATTGTGACACATGGCACCACTACAAGGGTGACACGTGGCATAGTCTGACGTGGCAAGGTCCATACAGTCGTACGACATGTGGCAGCGGACTGACGTGGTAGGTGCGCTGACTAGGCAAGTGTGGCAGACGTAGTCGAATCACATTTGGACACATGGTTTATATGTGGGCGAATGTAATGGTGCTATGTGGCCCAGTCATGGGCTGCCACATGGCACCCCTTCATTGGTTGGTTGTTGTGCAAAATTGTATGGACTCCACCGGAGTCGAACCTATGACCTCCGGTCCAGGCGAGTGCTTTGGCAGGGCCAGGATACCAACCCGCCCATGATATGTCTTGATAACTATAGTTTAAAACTAATAGTTAAACTTGAATGTATGTTTAATGGGCGGATTAAAGGGTTGGGGCCTAGCCCCAGCTCCCTGGCGCATACGACCTATACCATGTGCCCGTTGGCGCGATGTTTCTATGGGTTTAGCCCGACGCATTTCCACAGGACCACTACCATATGCCCACACGGATATTACCTTGGTGCGGATGTGTGTATATTGCCCGGTCGACTGGGCTAGCCCACCGACCAAGGTGCATGACTAGGGGTTGGAGACTGAGGGCTAACGATTCGGGGGGTGTGTGGAGAGATAAGGGCTTGGCCACATGGGCCATAGCCACATGACCAGGAGTTAGAGTTGGAGGGGAAAGCACGCTACCACCAGACCAAAGACACATGGAGGGCGCGAATATGAACAAGGGCCCAAAATTTGCGGGCTACGCCCTAAATTAGCCCAAAAAGTGGATTTTTCAACCATATAATATGATTTTTAGTGATTTTTTTAGCCAGTTTTGAGATATTTTGGCCATTATTGGAGGATCTGGAGCTCTTTTTGAGGCCAGATCTTGGGGGGAAGTTGGGATTTTGTTGCCAACTTCAATCCTATATAAACCAGAGGTTCTTGATAGCATAAAAAGAGGTTCAGAACATGAGAAATGATGAAGAATTGTAAAGCCAAAGCCATTTTTATGCAGGGAAGCCATTGAGGAGAGCAACTTTGCGGGCCATTTTCAGGAGCTTCGTTAATCCGTTTTCAATGTTGTTAGTTTTGTCAGGTTATTGAGATCTAGAAGAACACAACTAGATCATTTTGTAATCCTTTTGGCGCTTTTATGATGTACTTTTGAAGCTTTGAAGAGAAATAAGAAAGCCTCACCCACTAAGACAAAGGCCTAGAGACGTAGGCAAGATGGTCGAACTCCATTAACAAATTTTGTTGTTATGGTTTACTGATTCTTATAATTATTTCCAAGTCTGTATATTTCATTATGGCTGCTATGTTTCATCATTAATTATTCCTCTTTCATCAAATTCCTAAATGGTTAATGAACTCATGTTTTAAAACTCAACCATAGTCTTTAAAAGATTTTTTTTCGGATCAAGTGGTATCAGAGCTAGTTGACAGTTGGTTTTTGAGTTTGCATGATTACCAGGGGAAAGTTGAATCATGGTGAAGGCGAGCTTGTTGAAGAGAATCCTAAGATTGTATCGAGAAAGAGAACTTCTCAAAGTGAGAAGATGGCATCAGAAGAGGGACTTTCTCATGAGGAGAAAGAGTTTTGAAATACTTTCTTCGCCATGTCAGAGATGGTGAAGGTTCTATATGATGATTACTTGGAGCGGGAGAGACTAATTCTAGGTGACTCTTCAAAGGTCAAAAGTGAAGAAGGAGAGGGTCCTCCTCAAACTCCTCCTTCACCTCCTTCTTCTCCATCAACTTCTTCTTCTTCAAGTTCAAGTTCCAAATCCACCGCAAGAAAACATTCCCATAAACATAAAAATGAAATGTCTTTACTTAAGCTTGATGTGAAATTTGAATTACCCATGTATGATGGTGAAGTCAATGCAGAGAGGCTTGATAATCGGGTCAGACATATGGAGGTTTATTGCAGTGTGCAACAAATCAAATATGAGGCCACTCAAATCAAATTGGCATCGCTTCGACTTGCAGGCACAACACTCATCTGGTGGCAAAGCAAGTTGCAAAATGGCATGCAACAAGTGGGTAATGTATTTCCATCATGGCAAGTTTTTTTTTTCTGCACTTAGAAAGCAATTTTATCCTTTGGGTTATATAGAGAAGGCTTTAATTGAATGGAAAAGTCTTAAACTAAGAAAGGGACAAACAGTGCAAGAATACATAGATGAATTTCGTAAGATAGCATTAATGTTAGACATTCCATTACATACCCAAGGAACTCTTATGAAGTATATAGGAGGTTTACCTGCACATATGCATAACACTGTATTTATGTTTGGACCTACTAATCTTGATGAGGCTTATGTTCAAGCAACATACATTGAGGCAGGGAAAACAAGAGTTGGTGTATCAGGGGAATCATCTTCGAGAAAAGAGGAAAAAAAGAAGTGGAATGACAAGAAGGAAAATTCAGTGGCAAGAAAGAAAGAGAAGCTCTCTTGCAAGCATTGCAAGAAAGAAGGGCATGATGATGACCATTGTTGGAAATTGCATCCCGAGAAGAGACCGAAGTGGTTCAAAGAAAGGAAAGGGAGGCAAACGGTTGCAACAACAACATGACCAACAGACTTGGGATCAGATTCGGGTGATGAATCTAAAATCTCAGCGCTTAGTTTGACAGGTAAAATTGGTGATGGATTTGATTCTAGAAGTAAATTGTTTCACATAAGGGTCATAATGAGACATACTAAGGTCGACACATTGATATATAGTGGATCTCAATCGAACTTGATTTCAGAGGAAGTGGTTAAACAATTGGGATTTAACACTCAGATGCATCATAAGCCTTACTCACTTAAATGGATAAGCGACAAACATAAATTGCACATAACAAAGAAATGCACATTAAAGTTTGCAAATTCATCTAAGTTTGTGGATGAGGTAACATGTGATGTGGTGCCACTTAATGAATGTGGAATGGTCTTAGGCAGTGCTTATTTGTATGATCACAAAGCAATCCTTCACGGGGAACATAATCAATATCACTTAATCAAAGCATGCGAATAATAAGTTGTACATGCTCATCACTTAAAATCAAATAAATCTCTTCAAACAATGGAACAATTAAGGAAGGCAGCTCATGCAAGAAACACACCTATAGTTGTCAAAAATCAAGCAATTGATCTTAAGCATGAACATGAGATGATTGTAGAATGGAAGTTCAATCATACTTTGCTTCAAGATAAGCAAATGTCCTGAAAGTATTACAAACATATTAGCTCATTTGTAGTCATATTTCTGATGTTATCATTAGTAATATTGTCAACATGGATGATAGTGGCTTCAGTAAGATGTGACAGAATACAAGTGACTAACAATATGCTGTCAGTTATCATGGTTGTTTTACAGTTGATCTTGATGAGACGAGTGCACAGGACAAAGTTTAAGGACAGAGAACAAGTGGGGTGGCCTATCTCGCACTTGATGACTGGTTAGTATCCTTTTGGAGAACCAAAAGGTCTTAGTGGGGAGGAAGGATCCAAAAATGGATCCAAGAACCAAAATGGGTCTAGGATGGCCTAAAAAATTAAAGTGCTCAGAATTGCTTCAAAATGGACATGTGCGTAGGCCTCGTTATTAAAAACCCAATGCAACTTGAACGAGCTCAAACATACATCGTATGCGAAAGATATCGTTTTTTGTTCGTTTTTCCAAACATGCAAAATTTTGCTAACTGTATAGTCCGTATACTGCTGACATGGAAGCTAACCGTACATTCTGTATGACCGTATAGGTGATGTGGTAGTGGTGTATTGGCATGTTGATTGGGCATGATAGTTGATAGGTGGATGAGTCAGATTGTGACACGTGGCACCACTGCAAGGGTGACACATGGCATGGGCTGACGTGGAAAGGTCCATACAATCGTATGACATGTGGCACCACTGCAAGGGTGACACATGGAATGAGCTGACATTGAAAGGTCCGTACATTCGTACAACATGTGGTGGCTAATTGACATGGCAGGTGCACTGACTGAGCAGGTGTGGCAGACGTGGTCAAATCACATTTGGACACATGGCGTATATGTGGGAAAATGTAATGGTGCCACATGGCATCCCATGACTGGGCCATGTGGCACCCCTTCATTGGTTGGTTGTTGTGAAAAATTGTATGGACTCCACCAGAGTCGAACCTGTGACCTCCGATCCGGGCGAGTGCTTTGGCAGGGCCGAGCTACCAGCCCACCCACGATATGTCTTGATAACTATAGTCTAAAACTATTGGTTAAACTTGAATGTATGTTTGATGGGAGGATTAAAGGGTTGGGTCCTAGCCCCAGTCCCCGGGCTCATTATACAACCTATACCATGTGTCTGTTGGCGTGGTGTTTCTATGGGTTTAGCCCGACGCATTTCCACAGGACCACTACCATATGCCCACACGGATATTACCTTGGTGCAGATGTGTGTATAGTGCCTAGTTGCCCAGGCTAGCCCACCGACCAAGGCGCATTGCTATGGGTTAGAGACTGAGGGCTAATGGTTCGGGGGGCGTGTGGAGAGATAAGGGCTTGGCCCCATGGGCCATAACCACATGACCATGAGTTAGAACCGGAGGGACCAACGCGTTAGCACCAGACCAGGGCCACATGGAGGGTGTGAATATGAACAGGGGCCTGTATTTCGGGGGTTGCAGCCTAAATTAGCCCCAAAAAGTGGGTTTTTCAACCATATAATATGATTTTTAGTGATTTTTTTACCCAGGTTTGAGAGATTTTGGCCATTATTGGAGGATCTGGAGCTCTTTTTGAGGCTAGATCTTGGGGGGGAGTTGGGAGTTTGTTGCCAACTTCAATCCTATATAAACCAAAGGTTCTTGACAACATAAAAAGAGGTTCAGAACATGAGAAATGATGAAGAATTGTAAAGCCAAAGCCATTTTTATGTAGGGAAGCCATTGAGGAGAGCAACTTTGCGAGCCATTTCTGGGAGATTTGTTCATCCGTTTTCAGTGTCGTCAGTTTTGTCGGGTTCTTGAGATCTAGCAAAGCACAACCAGATCATTTTGTAATCCTTTTGGCACTTTTATGATGTACTTTTGAAGCTTTGAAGAGAAATAAGAAAGCCTCACCCACTAAGACAAAGGCTCATAGACGTAGGGGAGATTGTCAAACTCCGTTAAAATTTTTTGTTGTTATGGTTTGTTGATTCTTGTACTTATTTCCAGATCTGTATATTTCATTATGGTTGTTATGTTTCATCATTAATTCTTCCTCTTTCATCAAATTCCTAAATGGTTAATGAACTCATGTTTTAAAACTCAACCATAGTCTTTAAAAGATCTTTTTCAAATCACTTTTATCTTGTTATCTACTTATACTATGTACATACTCAGCTCCTGATGCGTCTATTTTCTGTTTAGACATTGGGTGGATTTTATTTTTGATACTTCTCTATGGACCTTTGGGGATGGACTATTTTTTAACTGTAACTATTTTTTGATGGTTTGTGTCCTTCAATGGAAATGTGGGGAACCTACTATGAGATCACTTACATGGCACTTGACTGGCCCTTGGGAACCCAACCCTTTTACTCTTCTCTTCACTATACTGGAATGTGCTCATCTAGCACCTATAAATGTAATTTTGTCTCTTCGAATGAATAAAATTATGCTTTTTTTTTTCGAGGAAAAAATAATAATTAAAGTTAATAAAATCAATCTAAATTCTACACATCCTAATCTTAATGGACTTACTTCCAAAATTTAATTAATTAGATAAATAAAGTTAATGAGATCTAAGTTTTACACTATTGGTCAATTTGAACCAAATTAATACAACTTTAATTAACTTATTTATGAGATTTAAGGAATAAATTATTCTCTCGTACTATGTCAAAGGTCTACCAATTTAAAACAATTGACCATCCAAACATATACGGTAACCATTTTAATACATTTTACCATCCAAACATGTATTGTATATAACACCCGCCATAGTGTGAGTTTTACCATCATTGATCGATTTGGACCGAGTCCATACACACCTTAGCGGACATACTTCCAAGATTTGACCAATTAGATGAATAAAGTTGATAATGTTTAAGTTCTGCACTATTGTTCAATTTGAACCAAGTTAATACATACCTTAACCAACCTTTAGATTCAAGGGATACTTGATTCCAATGTACTCTCTTTGAGCCCAATCATTATGAGCAAGCTCAATTAATACATTTGACCATCCAAACATGTATCATATATAACAGTAGTCTAAAAGACAAAATGACACACCATAGTATGAGTTATACCAACATTGGTCAATTTGTATAGAGTTAATACACACCCTAGTAGACATACTTCCAAGATTTGACCAACAAGTTGATGAGGTCTAAGTTAGAGTGAATTAAAAAATGGACAAACTCAACTTTTCTGCAAGGTAAAGTTCCACCCCGATCCACTCATTTTTTTGAAATTCCAATTATCTAAGTCTTCTTCAAATAGGTTAAAATCTCTAAGGGAAAATTTCAATGGTCAAAGTCCCCTTCAATTAGGTGGAACTATATCTTTTGACAAAATTCCTATCGAATTTGGTGAAGAATTTCAAAGGAAAATGGTTAAGTTTGTCCAGTTTTTAACTCACTTCATCTAAGTTCTACACTATTCATCAATTTAAACCAAGTTAATACATGTTGTAACCACCTTAATATTTAAGGGATAAGTGAATCTCATGTACGCTTTCCCAGGCCAAGATGCAAGGATAAAAAAATTCCCATCTCTAATAAAATTAGTTACCATATTAATTAAGCATTATTAAAAGTTGATACAACGAGGTTGCATTTATATTAAATTTCTAAGCCTGGTGTATAATTTAGCAAGTCATCTCAATCATGATACATAGATTTTACATGTAACACACCCAACCCCTAAGTGTCCTTTTAAGGAAATGGGATATTAGAATTTCCTCTTTTCTCAACTATCTCAGTCCTCTCTTTCACAACCCCATCGTCTTCTGCTTGTCGAGAACTTTCCAACAATGGCAATTTCGCTCAAAATCGAGCTCTAGAACTAAAGTTACGACCTTCTGAAGTTCTTGGATTTTTTACCTTTATACCACTGACACATGGCATCCATGTGACACCTCGTCGCACTTTCCATCTGACATGGAGACAACATAGCACCGATGTGGCACCTGTCAACCCGACCACAGGGAAATTCTGATCCACGCAGGCCTATCGTCGTTATCGTTAGGACTTTATTTTGGTTCACTCATCATTCACCTTCGATGGATACAGTATCAAAGAATATTCCCTTTCGATACCATCCATTTAGAGTTAGAACAACTTGTGCAGTTTCATTACTCTGAAATCAAGGTATCGAGGGATATTCCCCTCTCCTCGATGGACGATGTAGATGCACGTCACGATCTCCCGATCGAAGGTTGAGATCTATTCGGGGTCTAAGGTTCTCTGTCCTTGTTCAACCACACTCAACTCATCAACCAATGGATGACTAACACTTGTCACCCTAAAATCACTCTAGTTTCCCCACTAACGTGCCACATCAATGATGACGTTAATATTGCGCTTCTTAACTTAGGCGAGAATCACAGAAGATTGATGGTTATTATTCCATCTCTCCATTCACCAACCTACGGTTGAGATCTCCCCCCTATCGGACTCACGCTTCCAAGGCATCGGAGGAGTACTCTGAATCCTTCGAAGTAATACTCCGAAAAATAGAAAACTCTAAGATGGATAGACTCGCATTCGATCGAGTCGACTAATCAACTACCAACACACGTCTTCACCCTGATGCTCCCAGTTAATGCTCACTCTTCCTTCCTCTCACATTACTAAGTGGGACCCACTATGATCAACAACTGAGAGTTTATCTCGCCTACTTCTCGATCAACGACCCATGCTGTCTTAACTTCAAAGTCTCTCCTTCGGGGTTATTCTCATGGCACATGAGATTTCCTTTTGAAAACTTCACTCTAAATGGTTCGTTTCAGAGTCTCTTGTTCAGAGTCTTTCCCACCACGTTCGGGGAATCTCTTCGATGCCTTAACTTCAAACATCCCATCGATCAATGGTCATGATCTCTTCATATCAACGGTTGTTGTTCTCTGCTAACTAACACAGGGATCGAAGGAGACATAACTGTCAGTTCTAAGGACTTAGCCATTTTTCGAGTTTTGCAAGACTTTGATTCTAACTTTAAAAAACTCGAGACGATTCTACAACCATTACAAACTGTCAAACTTAAGGTTAAAGCCTCGCGTGATTTGCAGGCTCTCCACACAGGGAAAATATAGAGTATTTGAATAGGAAACAATTCACCCTTAGTCGTTTTTGTGATTTAACAGGGTAATAATAAACATCATAACATGGCTCATCTTACAGTATTCAAAATCATAAGTTAAGTACATAGAATTATCTTAGATTCAAACATTCATACAAGTTATCATACAATTGGTCCATCCATGAGCATTCATATAATTTCATTCACAGTTAGTTTTAGTACAGGTGAACACTTACCTGATAAAGAAATAATCCAATCCAACTGACTAAGAGGGGACGCCTGTCCTCCCAACCTTATGTTATACTATAGAGTGACTTTCGACAACACACCACCCCCATGCCAAACTATGATACCACCAAGGAAATTGACTTGGTAGGGTTCCGAGTCTACGATGATCCAGGAAGGTTACTCTCCTTCCTCCTTTGATACAACATAAGTTGTTGCCTCCCACTGAGCTTCGAGTCCCTACAAGTTTATCAGGTGGTTTCTCAACTTGATTTCCTTTGCACAAGGGATTCCCTTCTCTGCTCAACAGTCCCTCGATGACCTCCCCTTACCAGTGCTAGTTTATGTCCAGTAAGCACCAAGTTGCAGTCCACTATTGCTCCAGTTCAAGAATTTGGGTCTTCTTTGTTCAGGGTGATCATCAACAAATAATACAAGCTACCTATTTTCTTCCAGAAAGCTATTTTTTTCTTTCTCAATCAACACATCCACGCTTCTGCGCTCTGTTGCTCGTCTCTAAGCCTTTTTTTTGTGTGCAGGGTCTCCTTTCTGTCTCTAAGTGCAATCTCTACTGTAGGGCTCTTCTCCTATCATATTGCTCTATTTGTGTGTGTGTGATTACCATTCTCTATCATCCTACGCGCGTTGCGTTTTTCCTTCTATGACCTTCTTTTCCATCCCCTCAATACCTCTTCAACGTTCTGCAGACGTAATCTGCAGTTTGGCCTTCATAATCTGAAGGGGCAGTTTCGTGGTACATTCCCCGTAATTTATTCAATTGGTCATTCTCTCTCTACATGGGCCAACTGTCGTAGTCATTACTACTCAACCACCTCTATGACCTTCTCTTAATGGTCACGTGGTATCCTTCATCAATCCAGTGTGTTGGTAGGTGAAGTCATTATGTTTGCAAGCATAGATTAGCTTGTTGTGCAAGCTTCCTATTGTCTTCACTGATGCATCTTGGCTCCTCTTCACTCGACCATTCCATCAGTCCCTCTACCTCATCAATTTACTCTGGTGCATAATGGCCATAACTTATCAAGGTTGTTCCCTCTCAGTCAACAGTCTCGTGTTTATATTAAATCAAAACATAATCACATGCCTCATAATGTTAACATATAAAGTTTGTGCATAATTACAATCTTGGGAGAAAAGATGGTGTTACATTACAACTCAAAGGATTAGCATACTAGATTATTGAGATGACTAAAGTTAATCAAATCAATGTGAATCCTACACACCCTAGTGGGCCTACTTCCAAAATTTGACCAATTAGATAAATAAAGTTGATGAGGTCTAAAGTCTAAACTATTGATCAAATTAACACATTAACTAACTTATTTCCAAATTTTAAGGAATAAGTGATTCTAGTGTAACATCTTAATTCCAAGATTTGACCAATTAGGTGAATAAAGTTGATAAGGTCTAAGTTCTACACTATTGACCAATTTGAACCAAGTTAATCCATGCCTTAACCAACCTCGGGATTTAAGGGATAATTGATTCCCATGTACTATATTCAAGCCCAATAACTTATGAGTAAACTCAATTAATACACTTGACTATCCAAACATATATTGTATATAACACTAGTCCAAATGACGAAATGGCCCACCAAAGTTTGAGTTCTACCACCATTGATCAATTTGCATAGAGTCGATACACACCCTAGCGGATGAACCTACTTCCAAGATTTGACCAATTAGGTGAATAAAGTTGATGAGGTCCAAGATTTTTTATTTTTTAAATTCTGAAGATCTAGATCTTCTTAAAATAGGGTAAACCCATGAGGGAAAAGTCTCATTGTCAAAATTCCCATCAATTAGGTGGAACTATACCTTCCCGCAAAATTCCTACTGAATTTGGGGAAGATTTTCAAAGGAAAAATGGTTGAATTTGTCCACTTTTTAACTCATTTCATCTAAGTTCTACACTATTGATCAATTTGAACCAAGTCAATACACACCTTAACCAACCTCAAGATTTAAGGAATAAGTGAATCCCATGTACAGTCTCTGAGGCCAACCATTATGAGCAATCTCAATTAATACATTTGACCATCCAAACATGTATTATATATAGCACTAGTCTAAATGCTCAATGAAATGGTCCACCATAGTTTAGTCCGATTTCTACCACCATTAATCAATTTGGACCGAGTTGATACACACCCTAGTAGAGCTACTTCCAAGATTTGACCAATTAGGTGAACATAGTTGAAGATGTCTAAGTTCTACGTTATTGATCAATTTGAACCAAGTTAATACATGCCTTAATTAACCTCAAGTTTTAAGGGATAAGTGATTTCCATGTACTATGTAGCCTAAATGTACGACTAAATGACCATTTTCCTGTCATAAAGAATAATGTGAGATAAATGGAATTGAAATCCAACTATAATCATTATGAATTGATGAAAATGCAAATATCTAATGTTAACATTGCATAATCTAATTATAGGAGGGATCATTTAAGATGTTGAGTTAATTTTTGCATTAAAAATATTAATATCATGAGTCCAAAATTACAATTTCATAAAAAAATTCCTAATATAATTTCCTAATAAAACTATGTTTAAAAAAAAAATAAAAATAAAATTCAAAAATCCATAAAAGATTAACCTTTGTATTATTTCATTTGTAAATGATTAGAAAAGTAATTCTATTGTCACTTTTATTGTGCTTTTCATCTTACCTCGTCTACAATTGAACCATTCTCTTTTTAGATTATTCACTAATTTTGATTTATTAATATTTATTTATGCATTTATAATCACTTTAATTTACTTAATTACATTAATAATTTATTTTTCAAAACTCTTACCCCTTCTTTACTCTTATTGATGTGATCGGTCAGTTCTTATTGATTTCATCATCCTTATCAGTAATAATCACCCACTAATCCATTCCATCCAACTTGCTTGTTTTATTGAAAAACAAACCATGAAATTCAACCAATATCTCACATAGTCGAAGACCCTCATCCTAAACATGGGTTCAAATAACTCAAATAGCAACTTTAAAAAAAAAAAATATTAATAATGATTGTGATCACTTTAGGGTTCTTTCAAGTTAGATCTTATTTCAACATCAGTGAATCTCAATCTCAGTGTGCCATTTTTCTTCTTTGTCTTTTAGTGCTACATTTCTCCTCAATTAACGCATATAAAGTGGCAAGTTGTATACCTTGTATTCATTGACTTTCCATCAATTATCTATAAGTATCTTTTTTCGGAATTCACTAAAGTTAACCTTTGAAATATCTTTTTTCACAATGCAACATGTTTTTTTTTATTAAAATAATAAAAATGTGAACTGCGTAAACTTTAATAATTCTTAAATAAAAAATAAAAATGTGAACTGCGTAAACTTTAATAATTCTTAAATAAAATAATAATAATGTGAACTGCGTAAATTTTAATAATTCTTAAATAAAAAATAACAATGTGAACTGCGTAAACTTTAATAATTTTTAAATAAAAAAATAACAATGTAAACTGTGTAAACTTTAATAATTCTTGTAATTGACTTTTGTCTTTTTGTTGTTAAAGAAATACGAAATTAGAAAAGCATACATTTGATAAAAAGGACCAAAACAAATTTAATACGAGTAAAGTTTTACTATGATTCAAGGTATATGTATAATGAAACAAGATTTTTAAGAGTTTCATTCAATCCTAAATCAATCAAAATCATACAAAAATCAATCAAACTTATAAATTGATGAGAACTTTAATTTTTTAATTTTTCATATCTATCAAATTCCAAAAATTAAAAGAAAGTTTATTACAAAATTAAACTACTGAGATAAACATATTTACTCTATATATTTGGTTTGAGCTATGATTAAACATCTTTTCAAAAACTACTTTAATTGTATAGTGTAGATCTACAATGGACCAACCATTTTGCCATTATCTATCCTCATTATTTTGCTTGTCTTTATCATATTATCCTAGTTGTAAATGGAAGAATCAAATTTATTTGAATATCTATTCATCAAAATTATGAATTAATAGCAAATAATCAACCTTTATTGAATTCAATGTATTAAAGAAATAGTCACTTTGACCAAATTCCATCGTATTAATGAATTACAAGCATTTAAAATAATTATCTTTGAACACTAAAAAAATAGACTTGTTGGAGCAAAGTACAGTTAGGTTGGTTTTATTAACCCATCAACAAAAGCCATAACGATTGCTAACAAGGATGAGGTAGAAATGACATGACATGTGATATTTTGGCAATGATGTGACATTAATGTTAGGACCCACTGACTAATAGAAAATGTCAATGGCAAGGATATGATTGGAGACCGAGGAGGTGGAGGTAGGTAGTAGAGAGAGGCATTTGTGGAGATCTTAGTTGTGAGATCTAGCGATGAGATGGATGAAAGATAGATCAATAAATTATTATGAATACATGCATGTGAGGAATTGGCATGGTGATAGGGAATAATAATAGCTCGGGAACAATGGCTTGGGTAGATAAGGTTGAGAGGCTTAAGATCTCATGCAAACGAAGAGAGGGAGTGAGGCCACTTTAATAGGGCAACTGTCATTGGTTGACACATTGAGGATTAACCCAAATCTGCATTTCGTTGAGGGTTGAGGGTGCCAAATTGTATGGGATTTAGATATGGGACTAGAAAATAAAGAAAAGGATGCCCCCCCTTAATCTCTAATGGCCATAATTGGTGCAAAGGGGAAATGAGGAAGGAGACCAACGAGAGGGAAGGAAAGCCTACCAACAAGAAAGAACAAGAAAATGACTCCCAGTGTAGAACTAGAAAAGGAGAGCCAAGAATCTAGTAAGTTTTTGAGGAGAGCAAGGGGGCAAAGGCCAGAGCAAACTTGTTACTCTAAATGGGTTGAAACCCACAAAGCAATGTATGTTGCATGTCATATTTCATTGATCCGAGACAAAGTTGAAGAATTAAGATATCTTGAGGTAGAGGAGAAAGCTAAGACATGTGATAGGAACTTAGTTGGTCCCATCTATATTCTCCCCCTCTAAGACCTTAAACACACCCATAATAGAAGAATCATCTTCAAGATAACTATAGACTCAATGTGGGGAATTAAAGATGTTGTTGTCAAGGTTGGTAAGGACAAGACTAACAATGTGGAGAAGACTAGTGAAAATACATTCATCCCAAGATAATTTTTTACAACAACAAATGAAAGAAGATAATAAAAAATGGGAGTTTGTTATAAGAACGCTGAAGGAGGTGAATTTTACAACTCGATAGCTCGACATGGTCAACAAATTAAAGGAAGTCTGACACACCCAATTGCCTATCTAGACACCAAGGCGCCAATTCCCTTCATGGCTCACAATTTCACTACTCTAATGGATTCAAATTTCGAGTTGGCATGATACATGCATGCTAGATTCTCCATTAAAGCCAAAAATTTAAACAATGGATGTAGTCACTCAACTACATGCAATTCTTAATTAAGAAAAATCAAATACCCTAATGAGAACTAAAATTACATTTGATTCAATCATTATCTATACAAAGTCTCAAATATGTGGAAATGGCTCCCAATGAATGCTTTTATGCCCAACAATATGCATTGATTGCTAATGCTACCCCGAAGGTGAGGCTATGAATTGGCAAGGGATTGGGAAAAATTTCACTCTATCTCACTATCAGATGATCGTAACAAGAAAGCAATCAAGATATATAGGCCACAACCCATGATCAATCAGAAGCTTCAATCTGGGATACAACCCACCAAAAGGAAAGAGGCCACAACCTCAATCCGTGACTACCATCCTCTCATAGGAGTATGAAAACCAACCCAACATGCAATTGCAACCTCTTTCAAAGCCCCTGTCTCGGCATGAATCTCTTAACTTGGATATGAAAAATTCAACACTCGACACTAAGCATTGGAATGCTAAAATTCAGGGTATTTTTTAAGGATTCAAATATTATACTTATGTATAGTACTCTAGGCGACTATTTTGGTTTGAAAAATCATACATATAATCTATATGCGAATATTCAATAAAAAAATGTATAATTTACTATTAAAACTTGTAATTTTTTGGCAAATATTATCAATTTAATCATATGTACGTAAAAAATAGGCAAATTTTCAACCAAATTAGCGAATATTTTTTTTCGAAAATGGCCAAAAAATAGCCAATTGACAAAATTTCACTCCTAAAAAATACCCTGCTAAAATTTCAAGGGAAATTGTTGACCAGTCCATTACACACTCTCATAAACACATTTAACTTAACAACTCCAATACCACTTGTGAACATAAATGATTTTAGGGGCTAATTTTCCATGGTTTTTCCCAAAAAAAGATTCACCAATTTCCATTTTTCTAGAAACATTTCGCCCAAATTCCATAGAATAAAATTATTTTACCTTAAAATCAACAATTTTTTTTAGAAACTATATAAAATACTTAGAAATATGAATATTTTTACAAAATTATCACCAAACATTTTACATTTTACATATTAAGGACTAGTAAGATTAGCCCATGTTTCTAATATAAATTTCCATCCTTAAAATTATCCCTGCTTGTGAATTTCAAGACTCAAGCATATGTATAATAGTGTTACAGTAGCCCAACACTAAATGTAACATATACACTAATATTTAGCTCAACACTTGGATGTTAATACTACATTTTTGTAAAGTACCAGATGTAATATAATATGTAGAAACATGAATATTCAACAGATATCAATGGAACACCAAAATATTGAGAAGAGCAATACCATAAATAATACCTTTATTCAAAGAAAACAATGTTCACTTGCCTCTTCGAGGGGGCAACCTCTAGCAGAGTAGAGCTCTATTACAATAATTCTCAAGACAAACTTTCTCATGCCTCATACTCTTATTTATACGAATTCTATCTTTCAAAGAAGATTCTAGAGGAAGATCTTTCTAGAAGTGAAAACTTCTATTAGGTCTTCTTACATTGAATTGTTCACAATTATTAAATAGGCCTTACTAACTAATGTCCACCTTTATTACATGGAAAATATATTTAGGCCTTATTAACTAATGTTGGCCTTTATTACATGGAAAATATATTGTTCTATCTACGTGAGGGGTTAGGTCCCTAACATGCCCTCCCCCTTGAAAAAGAGTCTTGTCTCCCAGCATTAAGATGAAGAAATTGCTGCAGAATGGTAGTCGGTTCCCAGGTGGCATCTTCTGGTGGAGTATCCTTCTAGTGAACCAAAATGTCTTGATAGTGCGTTGATGGAGGTGACACTCTTGCTAGTCCAAGACGGCTAATGGCTGCAACCAAATAGAACCTTCTTCATCCAACTATGGTAGGTTGGTCTAGGTGTGGCATTTGGTGTTGATCACTTTCTTCAGGTATGAGACATGAAAAACAAGATGTAGCTTGGAGTGATTGGGAAAAGCTAATTGATAGGCCATTGACCCCACACGTTTGAGAATAGTATAAGGACCATAAAATTTTGGTGCAAGTTTCTAACATTGTTGGGATTTGAGTGAAGTCTGCCTGTATGGTTGGAGACGAAGAAACACCTAATCCCCTTCAACCAATTGACGTTCAGAATGACCTCGATCTTCTTATTGCTTCATGCAGTTTTGAGCCATTACCAAATTTTATTTGAGAGTATGGAGAATGGTCATGCAAACGGTATGATTGTGGCCAACCTCCTGAACCTTGGAGACACTCGGTATGTATGGGAGAACTAATGGTGACTTGTATTTGTAGACTGCTTCAAAAGGAGTCATGTGAATGTTAGTATGGTAAGAGGTGTTGTACCACGATTCAGTTAGGGGTAACCACTAAACCCACTGATGTTGTTTGTGAGATGCAAAAGACCTAAAATATGTTTCCAAACACTTGTTAACCACTTCAATTTGGCCATCAGTTTGGGGATGATAGGTCATGCTGAGATGAAATTAAGTTCCCTGGAGCTTGAATAATTCTTGTCAGAAATTGTTGGTAAAAGTGGAATCATGGTCAGAAACAATAGAATGAGACATTCCATGGAGTGTGAAGATATTATCCATAAAAAATTGAGCCACTGTGGATTCTGTGAATGGGTGTTGAAGAGCACATAAATGAGCATATTTGGAAAGATGATCCACTACCACCATGATGACTGACTTATTGCCTGATTTGGGTATAGGCCAACAATAAATCCATAGAAACAGGGGCAACAGGTGCGGGGGGAGTCATCATTGATTTTTATGGACAAAAGATCTTGGATTACTCTTGGGGGCTTGGAAAGACCACCAACAACAAAGCAGAAAGCCTAGCAGTCTTCATGGGGCTTCTATTTGCAAAATCTTGAAACCTTCATGAACTCATCATTCTTCGAGACTCTGAAATAATTATTAAGGACCTTCTCGGCTTAAATAAATCAGCAAATCAAACCCCCAACGGTCTTCATTCCCGGATAAAAACCCTGAAATGTCAATTCACCAAGATCCACTTCTTTCATATCCTTCGTTCCCAAAATCAGGTGGTTGATCGTTTAGCAGAATTAGCAAAGAACATGGAACAAAGACAACTCGTCATCAATCAAAATGAATCTCATGTGTGGCTCCCATAAGAACCTCCAAATTTGGCGTTTTCCCTTCACTCGTTTGGAACTTTCTCTTTTTAGCAACCTTGTTTTTCACCTCCCTTCCCCTCCACCTCAGACCCTCCCCCCTCCCCCTTGTCACCTTCCCCATCTTCTTCAGGCCTATAACACACCCACGATGGGGTGAAAATAAAAATAAAAAATTATTTTCCTTACAGGAAAAGATCCTTTCCCTCTACGATTCCTAATTTGGGAAGTCCAGAACTCAACCTGACCCATCGGTCAAGGTTCTCTGATTCAAACAAGACTTAGAGACCTTGATAGTCTCACCTCTTAATCAAACACACGCCCTTTTGGCTTCTGGTGCAGGTCTTATGATACCCACGACCTTCTCCTTCGCGCTTCAGCGAAGTCTCAGAGTTGGCGTTAGCCCTTTTTCCCTCGACCCCTCCTCAGATGTGACCTTGGGCAATGACCTCACATAAACACACAATTGCGGGCGCGACCAGAGGCGGTTTGACACCAAACTACTTTACGACCCGCAATTCTCCTTGAGCCTCCACGTGTCCTTTCTCTAAAACCGGGGATTGGATTGTGGCTCGCCCTCAACTTTTTAAAGTTCATGCACTTCCAATCCCTAAAATGCTACGGGACCGTTGATCTCCCGATCTTGACAACACTGTCTAAAATGATGGTTCAGAGCTTCCCTTTTCAAATCCACGGACCAGATCTGCTCCTCCTAAATCAACGGATGTGATCTCCTTCATGATTCTGGACTTCGGACTTTTCAAATCTCAAACCCTACTTTCCTTCGTACATCAATCTTCCAGAGTTGACGATCTGCAGACACATGTCCTCCTAAATCAACGACCCTGCTTCTACTTCAGGTGTTTGACCCTTTCAACTATATCAACGGTCTTGTGGTCCTCTTCTCGATCAACGATCGAGATCTCCTTAGGGTCTACAGACTTATGAGATCTCAAATCTCAAACCTCACCCTTTTTCCCAATGGCTTTTATCTGAAGGCTATAATCCACTGACGCGTGTCCACTTGATCTGACGATCAAGGATCACTTTGGGTCTTTACTCGAAGTCCACAGATTTGTGCCACCTGTCCTCTGGATCCGACGATCGAGGATTACTTCGGGTCTTTACCCAGAGTTCACAGATTTATGCCACGTCTCCTCTAGATCTAACGACTATGAATTACTTCGGGACTTTACCCGGAGTCCACAGATTCATGCCACGTCCCTTCTTAATCTGACGACTATGAATTACTTCAGGACTTTATCCAGAGTGCACAGATTCACCCCACGTCCCTTCTTAATCTGACGATTATGAATTACTTCGGGACTTTATCCGGAGTCCACAAATTCACTCCACGTCCCTTCTGGATCAGATGATACAGATTCACTTTAGACAATTCGACGCTGGAGATTCACTTCGGATGATCTGACGACTGAGATCTACTTTGGACAATCTGACGATTGAGATTTTTTTCGGCTCTTCGGATCTTCGCGCTTCGGGAGTCTCAAATCTCAACTAAAAACTCTCGAATAGATTTCCCAAATCTATTGATATGCTGAAACGTATCTCCTAGCGATCAAAGGTCAGGATCCTACTTTGGGTGATCTGATGACTATGAATTACTTCGGCTCTCCGGACTTCAGGAGTCTCAGATCTCAACTGAAAACTCTCGCACAGATTTCCCCGGAGTCCACGATCTCTCGCCACATGTCCCTCTAGATCTGGCGGTCCAGATTCACTTCGGGTCTTCGGGGTTCGGGAATCTCAACTTTCAACTGAAAATCCTCGAACATATTCCTCCGAAGTCCGCAACCCGTCGCCACGTATCCCTCTGGATCTGGCGGTCCAGATTCACCTCGTGGTGATGGACAGCCTCAAATTACTTCGGGACTTCGAAACTTTGGTAAGTTCCCTTCTCCTGCATGTGCCAAGTGCTAAGGTTCGTGCACCTTGCTTAGATCAAATGACTGTCGATCCTTGGCATTGCGATCCAATGACCACTGTTGCTCCTCCTCTTGATATTTTGACTTACTCAGACTTAGAAGATTTTCTAAGTGCTCGAAGGATTCGACCTTTGCTCCTCCTACGGGCCCATCTCCTGGATTTCATCTACACTCCTGAAAAACCTATCTCTTTTGAGCTTGATCTCCTTAAATATTTCGTTGTCCCATGGGCTCCTTGCATTTTAGGGATCGCATCAAACTCAGATCGAAGGTCAATGACGATCGACGGTTCACAGAAATTTCGGGGCCCCAACATGCGTACTCTTTACCAGAGAGTTTGATCTCCGCAATCTGGAAAGTGCTCACTCAATTCTAGTCTAACCGAGATCATTGATCTTCCAGCCCATCGAGATCAACGACAAGGGTGAATTGTGGGCCACGAACTAGCGCGTTTGCTATTTTCACCTTCGTGCTCCACAGTGATTCCCCACCCTCGATCTCCATTCATAGATCGACGATTCATAGCAATTGTTGGGTTCAACTTGACTATTGTGCAATTTGACATCTCATAGCCTCGAGCTCCAAGGTTCCTAGACCTAGGTCACGTGGATTTTCATATAACTCCTGGATATAATCCCCGCTCTTAGTCAGTTTTTTGGTTGAGGGAATAGGCACAAGTTCAGAGTCTCCTAGACTACTGGTCTGAAGGGAACACCTTCCCCACTCGTAGAGCGTTAAGCTCTGAATCAAGGCAAAGTAACTTGTGAGGTTACCAAAACGATAGCTATGCCCAAAGGCTTGCTCTGACTCCAGAATGGTGATGTAAATTCCTGGGGAAGGCGCCTTCAAGTGATTAAACTGGGACGTATGGAAATTCAAGCAGAAATATAGGTTCTCAAGGGAACAAACACTTATTCATAACTTAATCATTTAATATAGAGAAAGAACCCTTCATAGACATGTAAATACTCGCATGCATCCATTATTCACAATTCAAAGCATAAGGCAAGAAAACACTTATCAGAACCATAGAGTGTGATGCGACTGTTGAAAGGGGTGCTCTTTTCCACCCAACCATAGGCTCAGTCACTCCCAATGGATTTATCACTAGACACCCCCGAGCTTAAGCCATGATGCTTTGAGATTCAATCTCTTACTTCTATCTCAACAAAAGTTAGGGATGAAGGTTACTCTCCTTCTCCCAATACAAAAATAGATAAGGACGAAGGTTACTCTCCTTCTCCTGGTTCAATCTCTATTTTTTGTGATCAAAACTCACTGTTCCTCTTTCAGTCCTTCCTCGGATCCGAGAGTTTCCGCTCTTGTCTCTGCATTTTTTCTCGTAGGTATTCCTTTTCCCACCACACTTCCTTTCTTGCCTCCCTCAACAAGATTGTGTGTGGCTCAAATTCCCAGTCCGTGGTTAGATCTGGAAGCTTTATAGATGGGTGGTCTGCCCCATCCCCTCATTAACTCTTGAGGAGGTCTTCCCACCTACCAGCCCAACTGCAATTCATTTCTGGGTCAGAGGATTGTTCTGATCTGAGCAATGAATTCCAGCATGGTATTGTTTCAGTGGAGGTTAACACAACCATTTCAGTTCCCCTCCACCACCTTTCATAGCAGTCATGGTTTTCTATTAACACATCCCCTCTTTCAGCAGTCATGCAACACGTAACCATTTTCTATTAAAATAACATAATTTACATTCATCGACCTTTTGTACAAAGGTCCATTAAATCAAACATTCACACTTTTAGGTTTGCCATAGTTCCTTGGCCAATATAGTTATATTTACAAACTGGGGGAAACAAGGTGTTACAATTCCCTCCCCCTTAAAGGAACATCGTCCTCGATGTTCTATCTGTCAACATGACATGTATGTACAAGAGTAAATAAAATCAGATATGCTTGTCTCATGGCATCCTCCATTTCCCACGTAGCCTCATCTGGGCCAAAGTGTTTCCACTGCACCTTGACCTGTGCAATGGTTCAGTTCCTGAGTGAGCTTTCCTTCCCGTCTAATATGCATTGGGGTTCTGGCAGGAATTCTCCCCCCAACTCCATCTGGATCACAAACCAATCAATTATATGATTAGCACCATGTACATATTTCTTCAATAATGAAACATGAAAAACATTATGTGCCTTTACACTGGGAGGGAGTGCTAGTCTATAAGCTATAGGTCCCACTCTATCTAAGACTTCAAAGGGTCCACATACCGAGGTGCCAATTTGGCACAGGCTCCCATTCTCAGGGAACTCTTCTTGGGTCTAACTCTGAGATAGACATGGTCTCTAGTCTTGAACTCTCTAGGAGTTCTCTTTCTGTTGGCGTAACGTTTCTATCTATCCTGAGCAATATTCAGATTTTGTTTTATCTGAACCACTTTTTGTTACATTTATTTCATCATGTCGGGTCTGATTGTAATTCTATCCATTGGGTTACTCCAACTGATTGGAATCTTGCAATGTCTACCATAGAGGGCTTCAAAAGGGCTCATCTTAAAGGATTCTAATAACCGTTGTTGTAGGAAAACTCTACCAATGGTAGGTAGTCTTCCCACTTCTTAGGTTGATGCATTGCATGCATACTTAGCATGTATTTTATTATTTGGTTCACTCTTTCTATTTTTCCATCAGTTTGAGGGTGATAAGCTGTGTTGAACAACAATTTTGTCTCAAAACCAACCATTAGGGATTTCCAAAAGCTTGAAGTGAATTTGGTATATCGGTCATATACAACTTCCTTGGACATGCCATGCAGTCTAAATATCTCCTTCATGAATATGTTGGCAATATCTATGGCCTTGCAAGTTGATTTGATAGGAACGAAATGAGCAAACTTAATCAGTTTGCCCATCACAACCATGATGGCATCATTTTGCTTGGTCGACTTTGGTAATCCAGTGATGAAGTCCATGGAGATGGTTTCCCATTTCCATTCTGGGATCGGTAGGGGCTGTAACAATCCTGCTAGATGTCAGTGTTCTGCCTTAACTTGCTGACATTCTAGGCAGTTAGCTAAATAGTTAGCTATGTGTTTCTTCAATCCAAGCCAATAGAATTGTTTCCTAATGGTCGTGATCATCTTTTGATATCCTGGGTGACCATTATATGGTCTCTTATGTAGTTCATCCATTATGAGAATCTTCAAGTCGTCACGGTTTGGAATATACAATATGTTTCTGTAAGTCAGCAGGCCTTCTTCGAGCATCTGGTAGCCTTCATATTTTATCCATGTAGGCTCTTGCCTTAGGTACGAGGTCACGGTCTTGAAGAATTCTTATGTTTCTTGTGCATTCCTGACTCTTCCCCTGACATCTGTTTCACATGTGCTTACCGGTGCCACATGAATCATTTTTATACTTATGCTAAGGGCATCAACCACCCTATTTTCCTTTCCTTTGATGTGTTTGATTTCGAAATCAAACTCACTAAGGAGAGCCATCCACCTAGCTTGCTTGGCATTGAGTTTTGGTTGATCAAACATGTGTCTCAATCCACAATGATCTATCATAAATACAAATTTTCTACCCAGGAGGTAGTGCCTCCACATTTTTAAAGCATGTACTATGGCGACAAACTCTAGGTCACGGGTCACATAATTGATCTCATGCTCATTTAATTTCCTGGACGTGTAGCAAATTACATGTCCCTCTTGCATAAGGACTCCTCTGAGTCCTTCCTTGCAGGCATATGTACACACGAGTAAATCATTATCCGGGTTTACAATCTTTAGCACGGGTGCATGGGTTAGGAGGTATTTCAGTTCCTGAAATCTTTCTTCACATTTTGATGTCCAAATGAATTTAATCCCCTTTTTTTGAAGGGCGGTGATTGGACAAGTAATCTTGGAAAACCCTTTTATGAACCTTCTATAGTATCCTGCTAAGCCCATGAAGGACCTAATATCAGATACATCCTTCGGGGTAGGCCATTCCATAATAGATCCAATCTTGTCGGGGTCTACTGCCACCCCTTCCTTAGATATGACATGGCCTAAGTAATGGACTTGCTTCTGAAAGAAATCACACTTGCTAAAATTAGCGTAGAGCTGATGCTCTATTAGTACTTGAAGTACGAGTCTAAGATGTTCTTTGTTATCCTCTCTGTTCTTGGAATAGATTAGGATATCATCAATGAAAACCAATACAAATTTGTCTAGGACTTTGTTGAGTACATTATTCATCAAGCACATAAAAGTGGCGGGGGCATTGGTTAACTCAAATTGCACCACCATGAATTCATAGTGACCATACCTCGTCTCGAAGGTTGTTTTGTGGATGTATTCATCCTTAATCTAGACTTGGTGGTATCCAAACCTTAATTCGATCTTCAAGAAAATGGAAGCACCTCCTAATTGGTCGAACATGTCATCGATTCTTGGTAAGGGGTACTTATTCTTTATGGTTGTCTTAGTGAGTTGTCTGTAATCTATGCACAGTCAGAGTGTGCCATCTTTCTTTTTCACAAACAAGACGGGCGCTCCCCATGAATATACACTGGGTCAGATGTATCCTTTGTCCATCATCTCCTTTAGCTGTAGCTTGATCTCAACCAGTTCTCACATTGTCATTCTATATGGCGTTCTAGATGTTGGTATCGCTCCTGGTGTAAGTTCTATCGAGAAGTCGATATCCCTTCTCGAAGGTAGATCTGGTACCTCTTCTGGGAACACGTCCTTGTATTCTCTTAATATGGGGTGGTTCTCTAGGTTTGGTCTGTCATTCTCAACAGATTCCAGTACCTATATGGCATATAAGGAACACCCCTTTCTGCAATACTTTTTCATTTGAAGGGTTGATATTTGTCTCACTGAGACAAGCTTCTGAATCACTTGGAGGGTCGTCTTACTCCCTTCTTCATTTACACATTCTAAAGTTTTATGATAACAAACCAATTTAGTTTTATAAGCAACCAACCAATCCATACCAATCAACAAGTCATAAGATCCCAAGGGAAGTATGTTAAGGGTTGCTCGGGTGGGCAATCCACCCATGATGAATTGACAGGCTGGTATGACCTCTGCCACCTTTCTTTTGGTCCCAGTGGATAATCACACCAACCACATTTTAACATGTCTAATTGGTTTTAGTTTACACTTATCAACAGTCTGAGGGGCCACATAACTCAAAGTAGAACCTGAGTCAATTAATATAGAAACTAGATGGTTGGCGATCATACCTTCCATCTCCACTACTAAAGCTTGGTGGTCTGATTATTGTCCAAGGCTGCATAGATTCTTGGCATGCTCCTAGCCACATCATTGATGGTGGTAGCTTCTTGGATATTGTAGACTCTCTTATTATTCTGTTTTCTGTGTGGGCAGTCCCTCAATCGATGATCTTCTCCACAACCCCAACATTTTAAGAGTTCCTTCTTTAGGTTATCGGTCTTTTTTGGGGCTGTCTTAAAAGGTTTGTTTCCATTTTGAGAGGGGAAATTTTGTTGATATACACTTCTAGTAGGGAGGCTCCTTCTAGAATATTTTACATAGTTCCTAAATCTTGAGGATTTAAACCCCTTCTTCTGGAATCTCGAACTACTCCTCTTCTTCCAGTCCTCGTGAGGTCTTGTCTTACTCCCAAACTGTTCATAACAATACCTCACCTTCCAGATAGTTTCTTCTAAGGTCTTTGGTTCGTTGAACTCAATCCTGTCCCGGTAGGTCTGAGGTAACCCACTAATGAACCACTGCACTTGTACTTTTTCATATTTTATGTAGGGTACATACCTTAATAGTTCAAGGAATTTATTGACAAATTCATCTATGGTGAGCTGCCCCAGCCTGAGTTCATAGAATTCCTTAGTCTTCCCATCCATGTATTTCTCTGAAAGATACTGCTTCCTAAAGTATTTCTCAAACTGTTTCCATGAAAAGTACTTCTCATGGAATCCTTTCACATTTCAAAGGTCTTCCCACCAAATGGAAGCCTTTCCATCCAGGTTAAAGATGTCTATTCGAGCCTTCAAGTTTTCATAGTAGTCATGGACTCTGAAGTATTTCTTTAAACCAAGCAGCCAAACTTTAGCCTCTTCTCCCTTCCTAATCTCTCCATCGAAAGAGGGTGGTTTATATTTCTTGAATTCTTCAGGATCATGATTTTTGGAATGCTTCCGCTTCTTTCCTTAACTTTGAGAATGTGAGCTTTCTTTGCTACTAGAAGATCCTTCGAATTTTCCAGCTTCCTTTCCAGAGGAATCTACCAATGAGTGTCCCCTGCCTCCAGGTTGGGCCTTCTTCGAGGAGCTTCTCCCAGTATGGTCACTTATGGAGTCATGTTTTCGGATCTCAGGTGGGATTTGACTTCTCTTCTTTTGTCGTCGGTCCACATGACTAGTTGTGGGTTCATGTTGTAGTTGCCTCTCTATGTCAGACAAGCTTTGCAACAAGACTGCGTTAATTTATGTTTGTTTTTCTTGCTCCTTTATCAATATCTCGTTGTCATCCTTGCAACTCTGTAACTCGGCCCTGAGGCTCCTTACAGTTTCAGCCAGATTGGGAGGGGTTTCCATCGCCCTCCTTTCATCAGATTCTTCGTCTCTATTGTGGGATCCATCCCCCACTTCATGACACATCACCATCCCTGAATCTTGAATATTTCGCATGATTTAATGACTTATCGAGTGTTGAAAAAACACTTATTCTTAGCTAACAGTCTATTAGTTCATAAACAATACACAATTCAATTTCTTAAATGCACACACACATTAGAAAGTTTCATTCTTTTCTTTAATAACATTTTTAACCAGACTTTTTAAGAAAGAGGTAAGGTAGAGTGTCACTCTTTTAAAAGTACTCCAAATAGATTTTTTAAGAGACTCGTCCATGAGCCCAAGAAGGACAAGTGTTGTAACCATGCTCTGATACCAATTTGCAACACACCCACGATGGGGCGAAAATAAAATAAAATTTTTATTTTCCTTACAGGAATAGATCTTTTCCCTCTACGATTCCTAATTTTGGAAGTTCGGGACTCAGCCCGACCCTCCGGTCAAGATTCTCTGATTCTCTAAGTCAAACAAGACTTAGAGACCTTGATAGTCTCACCTGTTAATCAAACACAGACCCTTCTGGCTTCTGGTGCAGGTCTTATGATACCTACAACCTTCTCCTTTGCACTTCAGTGAAGTCTCAGAGTTGGCCTTATCCTCTTTTCCCTTGACCCCTCCTGAGATGTGACCTTGGGTGATGACATCACATAAACACACAATTGTGGGCATGGCCAAAGGCAGTTTGAAACCAAACTACTTTTCGACCCACAATTCTCCTTGAGCCTCCATGTGTCCTTTCTCCAAAACTGGGGTTTGGATTATGGCCTACCCTCAACTTTTCAAAGTTCACGCACCTCCAATCCCCACAATGCTACAGGACCGTCGATCTTCCGATCTTGACAGTACTATCTAAACTGATGGTTCAGATCTTCCCATTTCAAATCCACAGAACATATCTGACCCTCCTAAATCAACGAATGTGATCTCCTTCGTGATTCCAAACTTCGGACTTTTCAAATCTTAAACCTTGCTTTCCTCCGTACATCAATATTTTGGAGTTGACGATCTACGAACACCTGTCCTCCTAAATCAACGAACCTGCTTCTACTTCAGGTGTTTGACCCTTTCAACTAGATCAACGGTTCTATGGCCCTCTTCTCGATCAACGATCGAGATCTCCTTTGGGTCTTCGGACTTCTGAGATCTCAAATCTCAAACCTCACCCTTTTTCCCAATGGATTTTATTCGAAGGCTATAATCCACTGACGCGTGTCCACTTGATTTGACGATCAAGGATTACTTCAGGTCTTTAATTGGAGTCCACAGATTTGTGCCACCTGTCCTCTGGATCTGACGATCGAGGATTTCTTTCAGTCTTTACCCGAAGTTCACAGATTTACGCCACATCTCCTCTAGATATGACGACTATGAATTAATTCGGGACTTTACCCGGAGTCCACAGATTCACGCCATGTCCCTTCTTAATCTGACGGCTATGAATTACTTTGGGACTTTATTCAGAGTCCACAGATTCATGCCATGTCCCTTCTTATTTTGAAGGCTATGAATTACTTCGGGACTTCATCCAGATTCCACAGATTCATGCCACGTCCCTTCTAGATCAGACTGTCTAGATTCACTTCGGATGTTCCAACGCTGGAGATTCACTTCGGATGATCCGACGACTGAGATCTACTTCTAACAATCTGACAACTGAGATTTTCTTCAATTTCCGGATCTTTGCGCTTTGGGAGTCTCAAATCTCAGCTGAAAACTCTCGAATAGATTTCCCGAAGCTGTTGATATGCTGACACGTATCTCCTGGCGATCAACGGTCAGGATCCTACTTCGGGTGATCTAACGACTATGAATTACTTCGGTTCTCTGAACTTCGGGAGTCTCAGATATCAACTGAAAACTCTCGCACAGATTTCCCCGGAGTCCACGATCTGTCGCCATGTGTCCCTCTAGATCTGGTGGTCCAGATTCACTTCGGGTCTTCGGGGTTTGGGAATCTCAAGTTTCAACTGTAAACCCTCAAACACATTCCTCCGAAGTTCATGATCCATCACCATGTATCCCTCTAGATCTCGCAGTCCAGATTCACTTCGTCGTGATGGAAAGCCTCAAATTACTTCGAGACTTCTAAACTTTGGTAAGTTCCCTTCTCCTGCTTGTGCCAAGTGCTAAGGTTCATGCACCTTTCTTAGAGAGGATGGTTGTCGATCCTTGGCTTTGTGATCCAATGACCATTGTCACTCCTCTTCTTTAGCTTCTGACTTACTCCGACTTAGAAGATTTTCTAAGTGCTTGAAGGATTCGACCTTTGCTCCTCCTATGGGCCTGTCTTCTAGATTTCGTCTGCACTACTAAAAACACTATCTCTTTTGAGCTTGATCTCCTTGAAGATTTCACCGTCCCACGTGCTCCTTGCGTTTCAAGGATTGCATCAAACTCATATCGAAGGTCAATGACAATCGACGGTTCACAAAAATTGTGGGGCCCCTACATGTGTACTCTTTACCAGAGAGTTCAACCTTCACAATATGGAAAGTGCTCGCTCAATTCTAGTCTAACCAGGATCGTTGATCTTCCAGCCCGTCAAGATCAACGACAAGGGTGAATTGCGGGCCACGAACTATTTTCACCTTCGTGCTCCGCAGTGATTCCCCACCCTCGATCTTCATTCATAGATCGACGGTTCATAGCAATTGCGGGGTTTAACTTGACTATTGTGTAATATGACATATTGGAGCCTCAAGCTCCAAGGTTCCTAGATCCAAGTCACGTGGATCTTCATATAACTTCTGGGCTATAATCCCCGCTCTTAGTCGGGTTTTTGGTTAAGGGAATAGGCACAAGTTCAAAGTCTCCTAGACTACTGGTCTGAAGGAACACCTTCCCCACTCGCAGAGCTTTAAGCTCTGAATCAAGGCAAAGTAACTTGTGAGGTTACCAAAACGGTAGCTATGCCCAGAGGCTTGCTTTGACTTCAGAACGGTGATGTAAATTCTTGGGGAAAGCGCCTTCGAGTGATTAAACTGGGATGTATGGAAATTCAAGCAGAAGTATAGGTTCTCAAGGGAACGAACACATACTCATAAATTAATCATTTAATACAGAGAAAGAACCCTTCATAGACATGTAAATGCTCACATGCATCCATTATTCACAATTCAAAGCATAAGGCAAGAAAACACTTATTAGAACCATAAAGTGTGATGTGACTGCTTAAAGGGGTGCCCGTTTCCACCCAACCATAGGCTCAGTCACTCCCAATGGATTTATCATTGGCCACCCCAATGGATTTAACAATGAAATCCATAGAAACATTCATCCAAATAGTAGGTGGAAGTGAAGTGGTTGGATTGTACCAGGAGGTTTGACAATCTCGCCCTTATTGCATTGATAGGTATCACATTCGACCACAAAGGTGCAGATGTCCCGTTTCATATTGTCCCAGAAGAAAGATCATTTGATCCATTCATAAGTTTTGGTAAAACTCGAATGGCCTACTGTAGGTGAATCACGAAACTTAGAGGGCACCTTGGATTTGAGTGTCGATTGTTTGCTTAAATACAAGCAACTTTTATAGTGAAACTTATCATTGTGCTAAGAGTACCTTGGAGTAGCTTGGGGATTTTGTTGAAGTTTTTGGATTAGGTTGAAAATTTTGGGGTCTTGTAACCATTCCTATCAAACAACCTGAAGCCAATCAACAATAATGAATGAGAGGGAAAAGACGGACCCTTCGTCTTCATATTTCCTGGAAAGAGCACAAACCACCACATTTTTTTCCATTCTTATAAATAATCTCATAATCATATCCAAACATCTTGGTCACCCATTTTTGTTGCTCCGGAGATGAAATACGTTGTTCCAGGAAATAATTTAAGCTTTGATGATCCATTTTAATTTGGAAGCATTGTCCCAATAGATAAGGGCATCGGAGATCCACTGCATGCAAAATAACCAACATTTCCTTTTCATAAATCGAATGACACAAATGTCGGTATGACAACTGTTTGCTGGTGAAAGCCAAAGGTCATCCATATTGCATGAGGACTGCCCCAATTCCTCTCCTTGGTGCATCACATTCTAGAAGAAAGGTCTTGGTGAAGTTAGGTAGGGCCAGTACATGAGTAGTGCATGTAGCTTCTTTCAAGGCTTGGAAGGATTGGTCAGTTGTTGGAGTCCAACTAAAAACATTCTTTTTAAGGAGAGCTATGAGAGGAGCCACAATTTTTCCATAATTATGAACAAACTTGTGATAATATCTCGTTAAACCAAAGAAACCACACAAACTTTTAAGAGTTTTAGGGCGAGGCCAATTTTGCATTGCTTCAATTTTCTTGGGATCCACCCTTACACCATCCTTGCCAACAATATGACCCAACTACACAACTTCAGAGGCGACAAATTCACATTTAGACTATTTGAGGAAAAGTTGGTGCTTGGAGAGGAGATGGAGAACTTGATATACATGGGCGAGATAGGCTTTCCACATTTTACTATAGATGAGAATATCATCAAAGAAAACTAACACAAAGTGATGGAGGAAAGAACAAAAGACATGATTCATGAGACTTTGAAAAGTAGAGGGGTCATTACATAGACCAAAGGAAATAACCAAGAACTCATAGTGGCCCTCATGAGTTTGAAATGTAGTCTTGGGGATGTCTTCCTCTTTCATATGGATCTGGTGGGAGGCTGAATGGAGGTCAAGTTTGGTAAAGTGTTGATCCCCACTAATTTCATCCAAAAGGTCATCTATGATGGGAATGGGAAATTTGTCCTTGATGTTAAGTTTGTTAAGGGAATAAATATCATGACACATGTGCCAAGTGACTTCCTTCTTGAGGACTATGACAATAGGGGAAGAATAGGGGCTAGTACTGGGACAAATAACACCTTCTTCTAACAATTATCAGATTTTTTTCTCAATTTCATTTGTTTGAGCAAAGTGATGATGATAAGGGAGAACATTTGGAGGAATACTAACCAAGATTAAAGGAATGGAATGGTCATGGTCTCCGCGGGAGGGGGGAAGGCCATGGGGATTTTGGAAAACAGTGGGATGGCGAGAAAGGATAGCTTGAAGGTGGGGGTGTCTCAACTGCTTGAATGGAATGGAGTTGGGAAATGATGCCAAAATGACCTATTTTGAGTAAATTTTCCATGCGGTGGGAACTCATGATTTCCAAGGACTATGATGTGATGCCTTGGAATTTATATTGTTTTCCTTCATGTTGGAATTGCATGGTTAAATCCTTAAAATCCATGGTTATGGGGCTAAGAGTGTGTAACCATTCAACACCAAGCACAATGTCACAAACACCCATGTCAATAGAAAACATGTGAGATTTCAGGTTATACTAACCAATTCGCTGGCGCATATTTTCACAACGCCCCACACATTTCATGGAATCACCATTCACAATCATGATTTGAAAATTGTTGACAACACAGATATAACAATTGATCTCTTGAGAAAGGCGACGATAAATGAAATTATGAGTGTTTCCACTATTAACTAAGATGATGAATTTCCATTGTTTAATGTAACCAATCAATTTGAGGGTTTGGGGAGCAGAAAAACCAGTGAGAGCATTAAACAAAATCAGTGGTTCGACTTCGGGAGGATCAGTGGGTGGCGAAATATTATCTATTTGGGTTAGATCGAATTCAAGAGACACCTCAACATATTCATCAGAAACATCCTCTAAAATGGCCATAAAGAGTTTTTGTTCTTTACACTTGTGCCCTGGAAAGTATTTATCATCACAATTATAACAAAGACCCTTGAGTTGGTGTTCAACCATTTATGCTTGTGTTAATTTTTTTACCTTGAGAGGAGTGGCCTGAGGGACAGGGGTGGTGGGTTTAGGGCGGGGAACAAAAGTGGGTTTTTTGCTTTGGGCCAAGATGACCTATTGTGCCTCCTTGGCACATTTATTTGCTTTCAACCAAGTCTGGGGGTGAGTCATTATGACTTGTGCTCGGATTTAATCCTTTAGACCACTGATTAAACGTTCCCTGAAAAAAGCATCTGTCATGCCCTCCGTTCATAAAGCCAAGTGCTTAAAGGCAACGATCAAATATTCCATTGTTTCATCTTGGCCATGCATCCTAAATGGTGGGTGTCTGTGTCAAAGAATTTAGACATCTCAAAAACAAATTGTGACCAAGAAACATGCCCTTGACACAAATTTCTATGCCATTACCACCATTTCTATCGTTCCAGATCCGAATAGAGAATTCTGTAATGAATCTTGGTCGACTCATCAGTAATGCCATGCAAGGAGAGATAATGTTCCATTTGAGTGACTCGGGCTGTTGGATTTGAGCCATAAAATTCATTCACCTCAACTCTGGGAAGACATGGGTCGCAAGGTAGGGAGTTGGAATGAGAGTGCAAAGGTCAGTTGGAGTCAACATCTTCAATATAAAGAGGTGGGTCAGAGGAGGAAGGACCCTAGAATTTGTTCATGAATTATTGGAGAGCGGAATTGAGTTCAACAATTTGGCTACCTAGTTGTTCATGAATGTAGTCCATTTTGGCATGAATGGAAGGAATGTCTTTATTCACTTGGGCCTAAAGGGCGGTAAGGTTGGTATTCAATTTTTGTTTGGTTTCTTCTTGGTGGGTGGGAGCCATGAGGGAAAGAGGGGCGGGTCCACAGAAAAAAAGAAGATAAGTGATATATACCACTATGATCAAGGAAACGAGAGAAAGCCAATGGGATAAGTGAGAAATAAAGGTGTCGGGAAGGGTATGGGTCCACGAGGTACGAAACAAAGGTTAAAAATGATAGGTATCACAACAATCAGGATGAAAAGAGGAATCCAATGAGATAGGTCTCAAATAAGGGCGATGGTCGGACCTAACACCCTTTTTTTTTTTAATTTTTTTACTACTGTGGAGTTATACTTCGGCCTGAATAATACTACAATGTCGAAATGGCCATATTCGTAAAAGAAAAAAATGTGTAGGAATTTCACAACCAAAATGCAAGAGGCAAGGTTGCATGGCCAAAATATCCTTTTTGTTCCTTGTCGGAATGTCCCCCCCTGGTTAGGGTTTTCAGGGTGCCTATGGACAAGGGTTTACCCTGTGCTTAGCTATCTGATATACACGTGGGGTCGAATAATAGTACTTAGACCAATATCTCAAGGCACCAACTAAGGATGCTTGACCGTACCCTTAGTTGTACTACCCAATTACCCAGGTACTAGAGAGTATATTACCAAGTTTTGTTCTCGGTGGCACTATAGTAGACATGCGACAAATCGATTGATCTAGGGCTGGTTTCAAGTGACCTAGGGGACTCCCTATATACCTGTCATTACATGGGAGTGATGGTCATGTACAAATTATGTTTGATGCAATACTACTTGAGGGGTACCAAGGTCCAACAGGGGTTATAGACGTTTCCAACAAGGGCAAACTTTTGGTTTCTAGACAACCTCGTGAATCCGTCTATATCACCTGCATGTAGTCTTCCCCACCATAGTTTTACCCACTGAATGATAGATCTATGTGCTTTAAATATCCCTACAATACATGTTGTTATTGGAAAAATTAATCAATGCGTACACAGACCAATCTCCCTAGCTTGGGAATCCAAAGCTAGAACAAAACAACACAGAGCATATTACTTTCCTTAGATTCATACAATCAAAATACTGATAAGTAAGGTCTCATACCTTTTTATCGATGGTTTTCCTCGCTAATTATAGCTCCTAGCTTGATCTAGAGGTTTTTGAATAGAAACCTGTACAGGAAAACAAGCCAACCAATGAAAGCAACAAAATTATTTCGACAAATCTATACAAATGACCAAGGAGAAATGTAATAAAAATAATTTACAATGAACAATATCTATAGGAAAGGAAACATGTTACTACATTAATAATAATGGAAGAGTTGCAACCAATGCCTTGGTGTTGTGAGGCTCTTTCCAACGGTTCATTGCTCCAATACCCACATTACTTCCATGAGTTCGATCACCATCAATTGAATACTTCGACATAAGAATCTCTCAATGCCAAAGAACAATCTTCTAATCACAAATCAAAAGCTAAAGCTATCAACCACTATTCATTACTAGTTATTCTCCAATAGCTATTAACCTTTTCTCATGAGAGAAGTCTCCTTTTATAGATTGAAGAGGAGGTTAGGATCTCCCAAAATCAAGAGTACGAGTGAGATCCAAATCAATAAGAGGACACCTCATATCCGAAGCTTCTCTTCTAGAAACTTCGAGAATTCTTTCTTTTTCCTCATTTCCAAACAGTGTCTCACCCTGTGAACCAACAACATGAGACATTGTTGCATGCTATTTTGGTGCAACATGCAACACTTAAGAATGTAGCATGCTATAGTGGTGCAACATGTGACACTTTCACAAAAAGTGTTTTTAAATACATTTTGATTTCTTTCAAGGAAAGGTCTTCTTTCAATGATCATGGTTTTGAAGCTTTGGATGATGTAAAGTAGGTGAAAATTATCAATCACGACAAAATAATGTGTAATAGAATGCTCCCCAAAGTATGAAGCTAGAACGAGGTGGTAGCCAAAATACGTTGTTGTGTGGGTATTGAAACAAAGAACACATCAATTGAAGACCTGTCAACAACAAACAAGGAATTGCAATATCATTACTGAGGTAGGCATTCCCATACTCAGAATACAAATGAATCAAAGCATAAGTGCTTAGATACAAAGATCCATGTCAAGTATGATAGGTCATGGCCACCAAAGATACACCATGGATCCATGCCATTGTGTTTCAAATTTGAACATACCCACCAAAGATACACTATGGATCAATGTCATAAAGACTTAAATTTGAACATAGCCATGAGACATACACTATGGATCTACACAACATTACATACTCAAAATACTACATCGCAACCCGGATCTATCTGATATGATTCAGGGTTTTCATTTCTACCATTCCATAGTACAAATCTAATCATGTGAATAAAGGTATCTAAGTTGAACATGGTAGAAATCATTTGATTACCAGTCAATGATGAAAACCATTAAGAAATGTGAAAGGAACCATCAATAATGACAATGGCATTTAAGGTACACAAGCATATTCTATTGAGTGTGAATAAATGAGTTGAATTCGAGCACTCATAGAATCATTCGATCAAAGGTCAATTATGAAAAACCTATCGTTGAAGGCGATGAAACTTTCCATTGAGGAATGCAAGTCCTAAGGTATTGTAGAGTTTCTAAACCAACTTCCTAGATAATGTAATGTCCCCCACCTCTTAGAGAGGTGACGAGGAGACTCA
>JZKD02S1821962.1:542742-554970 GCA_000966675.3 Picea glauca
GTAGTTAGTGATTCCAAGAAAGAATCTGGCTTGGGATCATTACAGATAATGTGCTGAAGTTGATAGGAAGTGATTGTCACATGAGGAACTTGATGTATCCCCCATCAACGATGTGAAATAGGTACAAATATTTGAAGTAGATCAGAGCATAGAGTGAGTGAATACTGACTCAGGGATGGCCGACATTGTAAAAGGATTAAAGACTGTAGAAATGGACGACACAATAGAAGTCTTTTCGATTGGACTTCTCTTGAACATATTGATGACATGACTATTGTCTTGGCAACACTGACTCAAAAGGAGGACCACAGACCAAAATATAAACTTGGAAAAGAGTATAATCGACAAGAAGCAAGTGGATTTCCCAATCTGACATGAGGAGCGAAAGAATGTCATGTTCAAGAGTGACTGGATACCAAAAAATTAATACAGATTTTATACAAGTTCCTTTCTCAATTTTCCCCCACCATTTCTGGCGAGTACCTCTTTATTTTTACACAAGATTGAGGAGGATAACATATGTGTTGGACTAGGATATTTTGGGAAATGCGCAGCAATAATGGAAGACAGTTGGAAATGGGACCGGTAATGGAGCAAGTACTAGGAAATAAGGAAAATCAGTGCGCCAGAAGGCAAGGAAAGTAGCGCGTCGGGAATTAAGGAAAAGCAGTGCGAGAAAGATAAGAGTCAAAGAAAGGAATGTTTGGATCGAAGACCAACCACGTGCAGGAGGTTGAAATGTGTGAAAACCTAATCCACTTAAGGTTAGGGTTTTGGTCATGAATGTAATGGGTTTAGTACACTTTTGATAGTATAAATATATGATGTATGAGGTGGTTGGAGATATTTTTTTGGTGATAAGTATTGAAGTACCTTTGATAAATTTTCTGAGGTTTGAGCTAGTGTTTGATGAGTTTTTTGGTTGAGAGTTGTGGAGATCATGTTGAGTCATTTTTGGAGAGTTATGAAGTATAATTGAGGGCCAGGTCGCAATATTTGGAGCTTGGTGCGACATTGGTCGGCCTCACCATCACCATTACTAAACTTATGATGTAATGCATGTAACACAATATTTTGAGGAAGATGAATAAAGAAGCATAGAATGCCAAATATTTGTGGATGTAGCCTTGGGGGGGTGAACCACGGTAAAATATAGTGTCAATGTGTGGAATGTGTTCTTTATGCTTTGCACTGTCTTTTATGATAAATGAATGGATATGTTAAGGTTAATTTACTGTGCACACTAGAATAGTTATGTTATTTTCTGCAGAATGAATGATTAAATGAATGGTAGATCTGAATGATGGTATGGTAAATTGATGAATATTGAAGTATAGGTATGCCTAACATCCCCATGAGCATCATCCCTTCCATGATTGCAGACATCTGGGTCATGCAATCACCCATAAGCCATCTCGGGTGAGACTGCGTTGTGCACTCTATGCACAGTGTTGCCTTCTGGTCTCCAGAAGGGCCGATGGTTTCTAGGGTTTTGTTGGAGAACTAAGGTAGAACCCAGGTCAATCCATACATCCAAAAATATTCTTGTACTATAAACTCATCCTTTGGAGTATTTTTAACGAACCCTAGAAAGGAGTGGTTCGGTCCCATATGGGTCTTTCAATGTACGTTTTACGAGTCCAGAGAAAGTAAACTCGGTGGTTTTTTCATGTTTAGGGAATTTGAAAAACACTTAAAGGAAACTCCAAGATTGAATTTTTCGTAAATTTAGTCCCCCAAGTCCAAAAAAGTATAAAATAATAAATAGGAGAATTCTTCTAGCCATGATTGACTAGAGTATTCCTTTTTTCGTAATTAATCATACTGAGCTCGAAAAAGGGTTAAACTAATACTGAATAGATTCCCTTTCAAATTATTTAATGAGTGTGAAAGGAATCAAGTTCGCTCGACAATATTTTAATATTTATAGGGTTTTGAAAAGAGCTTAAAGAAAATCCCTAATGTTTAAAAGTTTTGAAGGACTATAAAAACATGCTTGACCATAACTTTATGTATCAAAATTTGATCTGTAATTGCAAAAAACATCAATCCTGCTCATAAATTTATGTCAACCAAATGATATACTATACAAAAGTGGCAAAAAATGAAATAGAATATAAAAATAATATTCTATCCTAGGTTAAAAAGAAGAAAAGAGTAATTTCTTTTTACCATTTGAATTTTTACCTCTCAATAGTGAAATGATCCCCATTTGGGTGAATTCTTCAGGCAACAATTACAGATAGATCTGTGGATGATTCTGCATTCTGTCTCCACCAGGTAATAGTTATCTCCCTCTTCTTCAATTTGATGTCCAATTTTTTTATATTTCAAGCCAATTTGTAGGTATTTTTAGGCTTTCTCCAAGCCCTAAAACACGCCACATAGTTGTCGCAGGGGCCTCATATCAAGGACTACAACACTTAAGAGTTTCGCAGTTAAATCCTATCGAGAAGTGAGACATTGTCGCTTTGTGTGTAAAAAAAGGGTGCGACACCTGTAAATCTAAAAAAAAAATTCATTCTAAGTTGTGAGGCTTGAAAATTTTGGATGTTGTATGACAAATAAGTTCTTCACTTGTTGTTTGCAGACTTTTGGCGGGATAAAATGTTGGAATGGAGGGAGAGGAAACATGAAATGGAAGACCAAATCATGGGAAATGATCCAAACACCATGTTGTCCCTTTGGAGGCGTGGGTTGGAAAAATTCTTCCAAATCCATGGCATGAGGGCCCAAGTTCGACTATTGGAGTTCTTGGTAAAGATGTGGGAACCCAATGAACAAGTTTTCAAGGTTGGAGTTCACGATATGACCTTGGAAACTGAGGACATTTATTTCTTGAACATGCTCTCAAGATGAGGAGAGCGAGTGTCTTTGCCTGGATTCAAGGGAGGTGGTGAAAATGTGGATAATTACATCTCTCAACATTGTGTTGCTGGAACCAGGAAGAGCAATGGAAAAATCCCCATAAAAATGTTAGAGATATTTCCTTAAGAACTGTTCTTTTCACCATCACTCAAGTTGTCGGAAGTGCAGCTCCTCACTGTTACCAATGCCCAAATGCAATATGTAGTTGATTGTATGCCACCGACAATATTTAACTGGTGTGAAGGGCTCTTGGAGAGCATGAAAGACCAATTGACCAAATGCAAAATGGGTCGATTGAAGCAATTTGTTTACAGTTCAATCTTGGTATATTTTTTCTTGGAAAGAGTTTTGTTGTTACATTTGTAGAGTATGGAGTTGTATGAGGACCCTGACCCACAAGAGTCTCATATGAAGAGGTGGGTAGACATGATGGCACGCCATGGTGGCGGCCAAATAGTTTCATACAATGAGAAGTTCTTCAAATGACTGAAGAAACAACTCATCATGATCGAAGGCTACACATATATACGGATGGATTTCCAAGGAGATCTAGACATAGTCCTTCCACAGGGGTATCTGTAGAATGATTCAGGTAAAAACAAACCACTTTTTTTGTTAACAATTTTAAATATTTTTTGTTGTATCGAGACTAATTTGTTTTCATCATGCAGATATCGGGCCAAGCAAACCATATGGGACTTCATCGATACAGAGGCAAGGTGAGCAAGGTGCAATGGTTGCTTATGATTGTGAAACAATAGAGGAACTCGAAGAGATTGAACATAACCTCGAGTGGTTGACTTTGGGTATACCAGATATTCAGATCGATGATCTGCCACGATAGTATGAACGACACACTGTGGGAGTATCCAAACACATAGCTCATTTTCTTCGATGAGTGTCTCAGGAAGTAGTATGTTACCACGAGCATCGTGGATCTAGAGATGACTAGGATCCTTTCAGTTGTTTGGTCATCGACATGTATCTATATATAAAAGCCATAGGATTTTTGTTGTTTCAACACATTTTGTAAACTTTTTGTTAAACTCTTAATACAAAATGACTTCTAAATCAGCTTATTTTATACAATGTGTTATGTGTTTAATTTTTTACAAATGTTGCAAAGGTCCATCTAATACATGATTAGACAAAACATCTATTAATGTATTTGTATTTCTTGGAATGTGTTGATGATCTAGATCTTGGGGTCTGAGATCTGGATGGCTTGAATGCCGAGAGAGGAGGGTTTTAAATGTGCCAATCTTGCATGAAAAGGAGTATGGACAAAAAAAAACATGTAAATGAAGTACTTGGGAGGTGAGGCTCAAAGAGGAGCCTCACCTCTTAAAACTAATTACTAGTAAATCACTCAGAGCTAATTAATCTCACAATGAACAATACAAAATATGAGAGAAGCCAAAATGAGTAACTTCCTATTTTGAGGAGGCTTGCTAGGTTTTTATATAACATTACAAAATGGTCCATTGGACAAAGTCAAAAAGAGCTCATTAAATGAGTCTCTATTATTAGTATAATAGATCTAACTACCCGACTAACTAAGTAGTGGAAAATAAAACCTGATACAACAATGGAAAGAGGTCATTAAATGAGTCTCTATTATTATAATAATAGATCTAACAACCCAACTGACTAAGTAGTGAAAAATAAAACCCAATATGATAATGTAGAGGTGGGACTCTCTTTGACCCATATGGGCAACATGTTAGCCCAATTAATTAATGAGGAGGTGGACATCTCCTTGATCCACATGGACAATCTATTAACTTTATATCTTTATGACTTTTGCATCCGAATTAAGACCATATACCCCCTAAAATTCGGATTCAATTTGGATTTAGGAGGTATATGGTCTAAATTCGGATGCAAAAGTCATAAAGCTATAAAGCTAATAGATTTTCCATGTGGATCAAGGAGATGCCCACCTCCTCATTAATTAGTTGGGCTAACAGGTTGCCCATATGGGTCAAAGAGAGTCCCACCCATTATCGTATTGGGTTTTATTTTCCACTATTTAGTTAGTTGGGTAGTTAGATATATTATTATAATAATAGAGACTCATTTAATGAGCTCTTTCCATTATTGTATCGGGTTTTATTTTCCAGTACTTAGTTAGTTGGGTAGTTAGATCTATTATACTAATAATAGAGACTCATTTAATGATCTCTTTTTTACTTTGTTCAATGGACCATTTTGTAATGTTATATAAAGGCCTATCAAGCCTTCTCATAATATGAAGTTACTCATTTTGGCTTCTCTCATATTTTCTATTGTTCATTGTGAGATTAATTAGCTCTAAGTGATTTAATAGTAATTAGTTTTAAGAGGTGAGGCTCCTCTTTGAGCCTCACCTCCCAAGTACTTCATTTACATGTTTTTGTTTTTCCATGCTTCTTTTCATGCAATATTGGCACATCTAAGCTCCTCCTCTCTCGGCATTCAATCCATCCAGATCTCAGCCCCCGAGATTTGGATCAATGGTATCAGAGAAGGTACACTCTCCATCGGGACAGGGGTTTGAAGCATGTTGCAGGTTCAAACATTTGTAGCAATCACCAACCTACTTTTGGTACTATCGTAATCCATTTTCCGGGCCATACACTGTAAGCATCACAGTTGGTCTAGAGGGACCACAGGGATTTTTTTTTTCCCTCGGAACCCCATTCACCATTACAAGGAGAACCATACATGGATTCACTACATCCATTCATGGATCCACTACATCCATTGGTATGCAAAATTTTCAACAAATTTGAAGGGTGTCCATGCTGCCCACGGAGGTTCCACAACCTCTACAACAACCCATGCTGCTCTACAAACCCTCGACATCCTTTGTGGCCCTCTACACTCAGATAACTTCAAAGATGTTTTGTGACCTATAGAAATAATTCCAGATGCTCTACCACATTTCATTAGATATATATATTCAAGATCTTAAATGGGTATTTCGCGGAATCTCATTTGGCTTCCTAGTTTGAGAGATATCATCAATTGAATCTCAGCATGTATTTCACCCAAGGAGGCCACGCGTACCACCATATTCAACGATATGTTTCTCCCTGCTCAGGTAACTAATAAGGAGTTCCACCTATGGATGAAAATATATCTTCAATATCTCAAATGGGTATTTCTCGGAATCTCATTTTGCTTTCTGGTTTGAGAGATATCATTGATTGAATCTCAGCATGTATTTGACCCAAGGAGGCCACATGTATTATACTAATAATAGAGACTCATTTAATGATCTCTTTTTGACTTTCTCCAATGGATCATTTTGTAATGTTATATAAAAGCCTAGCAAGCCTTCTCATAATAGGAAGTTACTCAGTTTTGGCTTCTCTCATATTTTCTATTGTTCATTGTGAGATTAATTAGCTTTGAGTGATTTACTAGTAATTAGTTTTAAGAGGTTAGGCTCCTCTTTGAGCCTCACCTCCCAAGTACTTCATTTACTTGTTTTTTTTGTCCATACTTATTTTCATGCAATATTTACATGTCTAATATCCTCCTCTCTCGGCATTCAAGCCATCGAGATCTCAGTCCCTGAGATTCAGATCAATTGATATTCTAAATAATCAAACTCTCTTTCCAAGAGACGAACCCTCAAATATACTTGTAAAAGAGTAGGACTTATGATAGAATAAATGTTACTTAATATCAATACTACAAGTTGAGAATCCAGTCGAACAACTAAGTGACGAATGCCAATATTGTTAGTTGCACGACCAAGGCATATATCATGTAGACTTATCAACTCATTGGTAGGCATGCTGATTTCCCATGTAGCAGACACAGGGTTCTGTGTACTGTGTCTAGCACCATCAACAAATCCAACATAAGCTAAGGGGAGTGCTGACATCTGCAAATCAAGCACTATGCAAGATACAGAACAACAAATAGAAATCATTTGCAAAAACAAAAAGATAACACACTAAAAATATGGTACAACATATACAAAGCACTTATGTAGAATGACTCTAGGCATAGTACTTTTTCAAGTAAAGCCCTTTATGGGGCTCACCCAAAGAAATCCCATCATAATCCACTAGCTCATAGGCATCTTTCTCTAAGACACGTTTAACGTTATAAGGGCCATGCTACATGGTCTCAAATTTACCCGCCCCCAACATTTCACGATCTTGATCGTATAACAGGCTCAAGTCTCCTTCAGATAACATGCAAGGTATAACAATTTTGTCATACTAAACTTTGACACGTTTCTTATGGGTTTCATTAGCAAGAGCGACATCACGATGAATTTCATCTAATCATGTCAAATATAAAAGATGTTCTTCCTTGGCAGTGGTATTGGTAAGTAATTTGACGACTAGATTCAGGGATGGTATTTCACATTCAATTGGCAACATGACTTCTAAACCATACACCAACTGGAATGGTGTAAAACCAATGGTTGTTTTGAATAAAGTTCGATATGCCTGTAATGCCGAAAAAATCATTGTATGCCAATTCGTTTTGTGAATCCCTATCATCCTACGAAGCATCATTTTCAAAACTTTGTTTATGGCTTTGACTTGGCCACTGGCCTGCGGATAGTAAGGAGTTGAGTTTTCATGCCATAAACCCAACTTGCCAGTTAATTCTGACATCATGTAATTTCGAAAATGTGTGCCATGATCAGTGACAATGGCTTGGGGCACACCGAATCGAGCAATAATGTGATTAAAAACAAAAAGGGCTGTAGTTTTCTCGGTGTTATTGAATGTAAGCATCGCCTCAACCCACTTAATGAAATAATCCACGACAACAATAATATACCCTTTCCCTCTAGCCAAGTGAGGGTTACATATCATGAAATCAATTCCCCATTTAGAAAATGGACCAACAAAAACGACAGGGTGAAGAGGAGCAAGAGGTGCACGCAACTTACGATTGTAGATTTGGCACGCATGACACTTTTGGACTGCAAGGATGAAATCCTTAAACAGTGACGACCAAAAGTATCCGGCTCATAGAATTTTTTGGGCAGTGGCATACCCAAACATATGACCACCACATGGTCCAACATGACATTCATTAAGAGCTCTCTTGCCCTCTTCATGTGTTAAACACCGTCTGGAAATAGAATCAACACCATGATGATAAAGGGTATCTCCAACAATAATATATTGTTGAACTTGGTATCGAATTCGACGACGTTCAATACTAGAAAAATCAGGCCGAAAGGTTTGGGTCTGGAGATAGATTATGATGTCACAATGCCAAGGATATGAGGAACTGATCAGAAAAAGGATTCATTAGGAATCAAATCTTCTGCCACATTTTCTGTTTCAGCTGAGGGAAGGTAAAAAATTAACTCAACAAAAACCAAAGATTTATTTGACTTGCCTTTCTCAAATTCCAAATAAAACTCTTGTAGGATAAAAATCCATTTGGAGTATTTCCCCCCCAACACATGTCTAGTCAGAATATGTTGCACGGGGTTGCAATTAGAAATAACGGTGGTTTTATGCGACAAGATGTAGTGACGGAAACGTTGGACAACTTGAACAACATCCAACGCCAATTTCTCCACATGTGAATATTTGATTTCAGAAGTGGTAAGACTCCTAATTAAATAGTAGATCACATGTTCATCACGTGATTCATCCTCTTGGACAAGCACCATAACAATGGTACTGTCAGAAGCGAAAATGTAGAAAAGGTAGTCTTGACCGTAATCTGGGGGATGTAACAATGTGGTTTGAGTTAATGCATGCTTCAAAGCATCAAATTCCTATTGAGCAATGTCGTCCCAAACAAAAGGAACCCATTTCTTAAGAAGTCGAGTCAAGACTTTGGTCAATTCAACGTAGTTGGGAATGAATAGACATCCAAAGTTTGTTGAACATAGTGTCATTAATGTGTTGTCATTGATGTCAAACTATTGGACGATGCACAAAGATTAAAGCTTGGGTGGGTTAGCGAATGAATATCAAATATTAGAAGAGATGGCACGATGAAACTCAGAAGGATCATTGGAGGAATAGTCAATGATCAGATCGAAACCGTTGATACTCATGCGCCAGATCAACGACAAAAATGAATTGCGGAGAGCGAAAGGAGAATTAATTGACTTGCTAGTTCCAATACCGCAATTGGTCTAGATCGTCAGATATCATAAACTCAAATATCGACGACTATGGCTGATCCAACAAACGATCAAATTAAGTCAGATTAAGTCATGATCGTAGGATACGCAAGCACCAAATCAACGACATGGATAAATTGCAGAGCTTTGGTGACAATTTAAACCACTCACAAGTTGTGGTTCCGCAATCCACATCGACTGTTGGATCACTTTATGTGGAAAGATAGGATAAGTGTTGGGCCCAAGATATGATCATCTTCATGACGTTATTATACACTTTTTTCCATATGTATATATGCATTTTTTTATCTTTCAAAGGAGCCTTTTGAAGAATTTTATGGTAAAATGATACAATTGGCATGAGGTACGTATAATTCGTGTTTTGTGATTCAATCAAGTTTAATTTATCATATTTTATGGTTTCCAAGAATTAATTCATTTTTTTTGCTATTACAGGGAAAAACGCACCATGTTTATTGATCCGACACTCGTTTTGACACTTGATCCAACACTCGTTTTGGTACTTGATCCGACACTCGTTCCGGCACCCAGTATTGCACAAAAACGCAAGGCAAGTTGGTGGTTATGGTATTGGCGACCAGTGGTGGACAAATCGAGCACATGGGTTTTGTTTTTCATCGCCCCCTCTAGCTACTAAGCTCAAGACAACTCACTTTCAGTTGTCCAAAGAGGGCGATCATTGGGTTCCTTCGTTTTGTTAGTTATGGATGCATTTAATGTAATTTGCTGAATTTAGAGGTGGTTTGACCCTCCAGTGGTCAACCACCTGGGTTATAAGATTATAAATACCAATAGGATGATCATTAGATTGTTAACCAAGTAGCATAAGCATTAGAATTGCCAGAAAAATGATTTTGCTCTGTTTCTAGTTTTACATTGCTAGAATAGTGCCAAAACTACGTTTTTGGATTTTTATGGTGAATTTGGCTTGCTGAGGTCATGGTGTGCTTTTAGAGAGTGACCACGACTTGCTGGGGGGGCCACTAGCAGTCTGGTAACTTTCTTCATGTCTATTTTGCATTTTTCTAATTTAAATTGACTTTTCATTTTCCTATGCATGTATATTTTTATTTAATTAATTAGTTTGTTGTAGCTTACTGTTTTACTTCTTTTTGCAGGTTAGATGATGATTTGTGATAGTATGTGTTGATTTTATAGATTAGAAAAGGCTTGCAAGTCTCTAAGTCTTTTTACTAATTTCGTGTGCAATTAAAAAGTCTCTCTCTCATTATACTAATCCCGCATGTAGTTAGATGATACATTGTGCTTTCTTTTATATTTTTACAGTCAATCTTAGAACAGATTTTTAATTAGAACATAACATAGTTTCAATCTGAGTTTCTTCTGACAAAGATTGATGGATGGATAGATTTGCTTCCAGTTTTTGAATCATAGCTTGCTTACTTCAGTTTTAGATAGATTTCACCTGCTTAGTTATTGGTTAAATGTAATTGTCAATTCACTTTTTAATATCATGTTTTTAATTTCTGGTTTCAATCATTTTCTTTATCATAGCTTGAATGATTAAAATAGATATAGTATAGTTTCCTTTCACGCAATTTCCTTTCATAGATTGAAATGCAATTAAATTCCTTAGTCAGATAATGATGATCTCATTATGATGTTGATGGTTTATACATGAGTTTTGTAGGGTATTTAACATTACTTTTATCACGGCTAAGTTTTCATTGGATTGTTTACTTCACACCTTTCATTTTTCCATTGAAATTAGTATTGAGATTATACCATTAGAACTGTCCTTTGTTGTCAAGTGTCATCGAGATATCATCCATCACCACCGAAGGCATTCACACAACCACCAACATTACATTTGAGTGTTTCATAGGTTAAAGTTAGTTTCTTGCTTTCATAAGTTAGAAGAGATAGTTTCTTGTTTTCATAATTTTAGTTGGTAGTCTTTCTTGCTTTCAACATAATAGATTTCCTTTCATGCATTGCATTGAGCATTTAAATTTCTTTTCACGCAAGAGAAATAGTTTTGCATTAGGCATTTAGTTCACTTGCCTCTTAGGCTAGGTAGTTGTTCAATGAGAAGTCTTTGCTTACTTGTCATTTTCTTTATGCTTTTGTTTGCTTGTCTATTTGTTTTAATAGGTTAGTTAGGTGCTTTTGCTTGCTTGTCTATTTGCTTTAATAGGTTAGTTAGGTGTTTTTTCTTGCTTGTATATTTGCTTTAATAGGTTAGATAGGTGTTTTTGCTTACTTGCTTATTTATTTGCTTTCATAGGATAATTGCTCATTGAATGTAGGTTGGCAAGTTAAAGGTAGTTTGCTTTCATCATTTGCTTAATATGCTTATTAGTTTACCTTTTCTTATTGTCATGAACTAGTTTGCTTTACATAGAGTTTTCATTTGTTTTCTTAGGAACTATCCATCGGTCCTTGGCCCAAAAGTACTTAGGTTACCTAGTTTTCATTTTGCCTAGTAGGGTTTGTTCATTAGATAGGTTTGCTTGAGTGGATTAGCCTTAGATAGATACTTTCCTTAGTTAGTCTACACTCCTACCAACCTTCTACCTTTGGCATATATTTTTCTACAATTGTAATTTTACTTACCCCGGGTTGACAATTTAATTGAGGGTAGTTTAGTGTCTTTTTTAGTACATATAAAACACCTAACATTTTGGCGCTGTTGCCGGGGATTTATCTTAAGGTAAGAAGTAATTAGGAATTAGATCATCCTTAGACCTTATCATTAGTTTGGTGGCGGGGGAACTTTAAGACGAAAGGTAAGAACCTGCGCATCTGCTATAGAAGGTTCCCCCAAACCCAATATTAGTTTTTCTTTTTGTTGCTTTCATGAATAGACCTAGGAATCAAATGGTAGTTTTTTCTTTTTCTTTTTTCTTTCTTTCATGAATAGGCCTAGAGACCCACAAGGTAGATACATTAAATCAAAATCAKACCTTTCAACCAAGGTTCCTTCCGATCTTTTTGGGGGAAGGAACGTTCCGCTTATAAAATCCGCAGATCGATATCGAAAAACAGGAGCTAGCTCAACCCAAAGAGATAAAATAGTCTCTGAAGGGACTAACATAGGGAGCACTATAGAACAAGAAATTTAAACATCAATCATACTAGGACAGGAGGCAAGACTACTCGAGTCTTCCACAAAACCAAACAATACAACCTTTTCTTTTACACCACCACCAGGGGACCCTAGTTTTAAAGATATCATAGACCCTGAACAGGTGAATCTTTTGTTTGGTAGC
>JZKD02S1821962.1:569205-586745 GCA_000966675.3 Picea glauca
ATATGGAATTTCTCGACCTTAAAATGTCCTTTATTCTGATCTAGAACTTTCTAGCAGGATACATATATCAGAGTGGGTTAAATGACAACTTTGTAGAGGCTATGGACGCCTGCTGGCAGCAGTGGCTCTGTCAACAGTATTGAAGATTTTATCCTTAATATCGTGACTCACTTTTATTAAGACTGTTGTCAGTTTTCATCTTTTAAAATAACCAGCTGGAATTTTTATGACTGATGATGATGTTTAAACAATTTTCTGGTTGGTTTTGAGTTAGAGTTATTCTCATTATCCTAATCTGGATTTGTTCTTTTGGCAGAGATAACTGCTTCTACCAGTGTGTCGCCAATGTTGGCAACCATTTTCATTCTTATATTTTCCTTATAAGATGCCTACACAAGGGTTTTGAACCCTTAACACTCGTCGCAATTCTTTAAATAAAATGACACTATTATCTTTCGCTTTCGCGTACCTGCTTTTCGTTTTCATTTTCACGATTGGAAGCATGAAAACCTTGAGTTGGAAGTCATGTTGATTGCATTAAAATCATCTTTGGATTGTTATAAATATTTTTGTTTATGTGGTCATAACTCTTTTACCTCCAACTCACTACTAGTCATACATTTATCAAACCTCCACTCACTTTGCATTTGACCATTATCAATATGGTTTTGATTTATCAATGGTTATATGATATTTTGGTGGCTTTGATCAAATTCTTGGTGTAATGATTTTATTGAACACATTAATTTTGGGGTTGAATCGTTGGTGCAATGTTCGATATATTGGTTTCTTTCAAATCATACAAATGCTATTGTTTATTTAACATTCGGACTGATTTTTGGTTATGAAAACCATGGTTTTCAAATGGTTATTTGATATTTCATTTGGTTAAAATATTTTTGGGATATGCATTGTTATGATTTGAATAGGCACCGTTCATTGTACAACCGACATGATAGTTTTACATTGTTTCAATTTACTCCACCACCCTCACACGCATAAGCATTAACGTTCTGCCTTGCATTGTGGGCTGCCTTTATTTGTTTTGGGAAAACCTGTGGAAAAATGGTTATGTGTCTACCCTGTCAAACCCCTCACCGATTACCCTGTTAACCATGTGCTATCTTCTATGGCTCCTGTAGTGCGAATCGAACCCAACGACGTGCAATCTTTGCTGTTATTTGATAACGCCCGAGAGGACCTCAAGAGGAATGGGTGGAGGGTTTTTATTGAGAAGTTCGAGGGTTTCAACCTCGCAATCGCTCAACAATTTGCACTCACATTCGATGGATGCAGGACCAAAGTTGGGGACATCCAACTCGAATTGAACGAGGATTTCCTCAGCTCAACCACTGGTCTACCAGCCAAAGGGCAGAAATGGTTTAAAAATTCTAAGGTTGATGAAGTGCCATGGCCGCTCCTATTTACCTCAAGGAAAATCAACAATTGTGACAAAGGTATGCCGGTTACAACCCTTAAAGCTCGATGGCATGATTTGCTAGCTATTATCAGGCAATTCATTACATGCGAGGGTAGATATGGTTTAGTTTTCCTTTACCACCTACGACTGCTCATGAGTTTCATAGATTTTCCTTTCAATATGCCACATTTCCTCCTTCACAGTTTGTATAAAATGGAAAAATGATTTAAGAGGGAGAAGGCCGAGTCTAGCCTCTTCCACCACTGTTTAATTAAAATTGTTATAGTCCATCATTTGAGGTTGAGTGGAGACTGTTGGGAAGATTTCTTATTGAGGAATGGCTTTGCCAGTCCTAAAATTGGTCAAGTGGACAAAACCATGGTCACCGAAACCCTTGTCGGGCCTGTCGTGCCCCCTCCTACACTCTTACCCTCTGTTGAACCCTCAACCTACTCGAACGATAACCTACCCGACACCCTGCCTGACTCATGTTTAAAAGGCAGTGCTAAGCCTGTTAAGAGGCCTGCAAGGAAAAAAGGTAAGGGTAACAACGATGTCAATTGCAAGGGTAAGAAGTATGTGTGCTGGGTATCGAGGTGTGCTCGCAATAAGCCTAAACAAAACACAGATCAGAAACCAATTGTATTGAGTGAAGATTCTGATTCCGAAATCGAGCGGTTTCTAACCAAGGAGTATCCATATTCACACGACCTCTGTTCAACCAAGCCCTATGACTACGTATCGAAGCTCCCATCGTGCCTTAGAGATGACCCTAATTTCCCCAGGATCAAGCTCGACAATGGAACTACTGGTAATTTGAGAGATTCCTCACCTGTGATCACACGGCCTGATCAACTACAGTGCAATGAATGCAACTCTTGGCTCGACCGATATTATACAGATGTCCCTCTGCTCCAATCCCAAATCAAGTCCTTGGAGGACCAAGTAACTGTGTTAACCAAATAAAATGATAGATTGCTAGCTAATGATAAAAGGCAGAAGACTACAGGCTCTGTGGTTTTCAAAAATGTAGAGGCGACCACTGCCATTGTTAACTCAAAAATAGCTTGATTGGATCGTATCCCTGAAACCAAGGTATGGTTTTTTCAAAAGTAATTTTAGGATGATTTTGTTTCGTTTTGAATTAGCATATAAGATTCGTTTGATAAAATTGCATCTATTTCTGTTATGATTGAATTGATACAATACGATTCTGTTTGTAAATAATAACTAGCTACATAATCGTGAGATTCTGTAGCTAGTCATAAAATTTGAATTTCTGTTGATTTTACAAATGAACACAATCTGAACAACATGTATTTTTGTGTATCTACGTACAGACAAATTTCAAAGGGAATTGGATCGATAGTGGCATCTTTGAACATGTTTTTTTTACATAGTTTTGGATTAGGTTGTTAGTCTTAGATAGGAATAGGAATTTGGGAGATTGTTCCCATATTTTTTGCAAACAGTTTTGATAATTTCCACAAGGAATGTTTTCATCCTGTGGCCTTTATATACCTATTATTTTTGTAGACAATCCATCGCTGCTTGGAGGCAAAGACTATGGATTGATGATTCCGACTGGAATGAAAGTGGATGTTTGTACGACTTTAGCTTTCAATATATCATACTTTTATTTCAAGTTTTGTTCATTTCAATTTGTAATCAAATTATTGACTACTTTAGATATCAAAATTTGTTACAGGTTGATGTGATGTGATTTAAATTGTGTCCATATTTGATGTCTCTTATTTTATATTACAACAATTATCTTGTTTTAATTTAGTGAACAGAAGGTTAATCTTCTTTGTTAAATAAGCAATTATCTACACATATTTGCAGAAGGATTTATCTTGATGTGATTATTTGTAAAATATAAAATTGTTGTAGCTGCATCCTTTACATGTTCTATCATTAGCATCCAAGAGCGTTGTTACTTCGCGTTTACACAAGGTATTGGAGAATCTGATGCGGGTTGGCCTCATCGAATAGTGAACGCAGATGCTTATGTACAGGACAAGTAGGAGGCGATAATTTCAGGTCAGTTTGTAATTTTATTTCAACAGTTTAATTAATATAAGGATTCACTATAGTTTAGATACAAAGTACAGATTACTATTCTTATTGCTTAGTTAGATAGCTATCAATTTACTTCCTGTTTATAAAAGTTTTAAAAAATAAAAAAATATTGAAAGATAGTTTTGTTGTCAATTCATACATGATTTTCATAGGTTTTCGATTAAAAATTTCCAAATTGTGAATATTGTACATGTAATAGAAATATAAATATATCTACGCATTGTATATTTAATAAGTAGAATTACTATTCTATTAATTAACGAACTGTGAATATATATTAGATCTGTATATAGTTTGCAACAATTGTTTTTCACTTAGATTAGTTTCTTTAGCTTAATTTTTCTTTCATTTTCATAGGACTTAGATCAGCTAACGGAGCCGCTAAACCTGTCAGAGTGGATTAATCCAAACGACTTGGGTTATTTAGACAACCCCGGACCGGATTCACTCCTCCAGTTGACGAGCGGTCAATTTCGCCCGTCAACATGTAGGTAAGTGTTCTTGCATGCTGGCTGGGGTCCATTTCTGTCGAGTTTGCAAGGCCATGATGACGATATTTCTATGCGATTTGCAGATGGTTTTGGTGGCAGGATAGCACATGTAGGGTCTCTCAATTTGTAGGCACAGAAGAGTCAATTGCTGCTGAAACAAAACTTCCAAGAATGGGATATAGGTGGTTCAAGAATCATCAATTGTCGTGCTCAAGTTACAACAGGGTGTTTAAGCCCAAATTCGAGAGCATTTCAAGAGAGAAAGGGTATGCTAAGGAGTGGATAAAGCCAGAATTGGTCAATCCCCTTATTGTCATCACCTGGTTAATTACATGTGAAGGTAGATACTCCACCTTCAAAGCTTGTCACTTTAGACTGCTGGCTCATTTTCTGTTCAATAAACCTTTAAACTTCCCTTTTTATTTTCTCAAAAGCTTGGAGAAAATGTCCTCTCAAGTGAGGAAAAATGTGACCAACCCCCACAATAGTCTCTTCCACCACGGTTTGATCAAACTCCTTGTTCTTACCAAACTAGAGAAGTAGGGGCAAAGTTGGGATGCCTTTATCTACCAATTTGCAAATCCTCACTTGACAGTTAAGACCAGAAAAAAGCCACTTAGCCTAAAAACTATCTCTCCATCCAAGCCTCACTCTCCAAAAACTCCAAACTCCCTTGCACAAACTCTCTCTTTTCCAAAACAATACCAAAAGCTTGTTGATATTCCTACTTCTTCATTGGGAAGAAGACCAAGAACAAAGACCAAAAGAAGCCTATTGTTAACCCCCCAATGCCTTCATTTTCTCTTGATCCTACACCTAAGAATCCCCAAGAAGTAATGCAGCAAGACTTTGCCATCGTTCCCACAAATAAGAGAGGAGCCAACCGATTTGGTAAGGGAACTTTTTGGAAGAGTACCCGGAACATAAGAACCAAGCCTTATGCCAAGCCTCCACCTACTTCGGATCCTATCCAAGTATCCTCTGACCTTGAGAGCCCTCATAAGAAACCTAGAGAAGTCTCTGTGGATGGATTAGAGCCACTAAGGAAAACAAAATCAGAACCTACCTCCCCTTTCCGATCTCCCATCACACCTACTTCACCCATGCCCACTCTTGATCCTAAAATTGATAAATTGACCACATCTCTCAAAGGACCTAAGCCTTCCTCGAATATCACTGATTCTTCCCCAACTATAGAGGAGATACAAAGGGAAAACCATAAGCTTCTCCAACAATTAGAAGAGAGGAAGACAATAGATGCACACCTACATCATGGCAATACAGTCCTTCAGGAAAATGTTGACTCCCTTCAACGGTTGGTCGATGGGATGACCCAATCTAACCGCAGCTTAAGAACACAATTAAAGAAACACAAGAGGCACAAGGCCAAGCCTACACAACAAGAAGGAGAGGCTTCTAAAGCCGACCCTCCTCAACAATCCTAGTTCCTAGGGATGACTTCTTTTTGTTTGAAGTGGGACCTGCAAAATCGTCGACGTGGGGGTATGTTGGGCCCGAGATATGATCATCTTCATGACGTTATTATACACTTTTTTCCATATGTATATATGTGTTTTTTATCTTTCAAAGGAGATTTTTGAAGAATTTTATGGTAAAATGATACAATCGGCATGAGGTACGTATAATCGTGTTTTGTGATTCAATCAAGTTTAATTTATCATATTTTATGGTTTCCAAGAGTTAATTCATGTTTTTTCTGCTATTACAGGGCGAAACGCACCATGTTTCTTGATCCGAGACTCATTTCGGTACTTGATCCAACACTCGTTCCGACACCCAGTATTGCACAAAAACGCAAGGCAAGTTGGCGATTATGGTATTGGCGGCTAGTAAGCTCAAGACAACTCGATTTCAGTTGTCCAAAGAGGGCGATCATTGGGTTCCTCTGTTTTGTTAGTTATGGATGAATTTAATGTAATTTGTCGAATTTAGAGGTGGTCTGACCCTCCTGTGGTCGACCACCTGGGTTGTAAGCTTATAAATACCAATAGGATGATCATTAGATTATTAACCAAATAGCATAAGCATTAGAATTGCCAGAAAAATGATTTTGCTTTGTTTCTAGTGTCAAGATGAAATCTACAAATGAGGTACATGTAAATCATGAATCCAAGTGACACATGGCTACCACTCAGCCCATGCCAGGTCAACAAGTGACGTATGTAATTTACGTCACTCCGGGAGATTTACTTCGGGAGTTTCACCACCAACAAATGACCTAAGTCGCAAAGTCCCGAATGTCGAAGTCCCGAAGTGGACATGAGTCGTCCGATCTGAAGAATACTTCGGGTGCGTTCTCAACCATTGATCAAAATACAATGGAAGGATAGTGTAAGTAGAATAGTCGAAGTCCCGAAGTAAATGGTGGCCAGCCATCTCAATTCTTGATTAAGTCCCAACCGTCGGATTAAGCAGTGAAAGGATAATTGCAAGGATCAAATCTAACCATTGATCTGGTTCCGTGAAATAAATGTGAGCCATCTGATCGGTTCGAAAAAATCATATTTGGAAGATTTGAAAGGTCAAAGTCCCGAAGTTCCGAAGGGAAAAGTCCCGAATTCTTGACAATCATCCATTTCATCAAGAGATTAAATCGTGATTGTTGATTCTGATAAGTGCTCAAGTGCTCGTTTCGCCTAGTGCTGGGTCACCGCTGTTGGTCACATGGAATAAAATATATAAAGGAAAAAGATAATGCTTCGCTAAAGTTGATAAGCTTGTGGTTTTGTGTTATTGGTCACATGTAATGGTTTGAAGGAAGCGCCTATGCATAACTTGGTTTCTGAAATAATTGTAGATATTCAGAATTTAGTTAAAAGATGAAATTGATCCATACTTGTGATCAATTTATGAAAATCCTTCACGGTAAGAATAATAAACTGTGATTATGGTTAAGTTAGAGGAAGAGGTGCGATGGTCCAAACAAAGGGACACAGTGTATCACACTCATGCCGTTTTGAAGAATATATAAACAAGAAAGAGTGGTGAGAAGAAAGTGTCTCTACAGTCTGAATCAGAAGATATATCAAATCATAGAAGCAAAGAGAGATGAAGTAAAGACTTGATACATAAGTTTTTCCAGATTCATAAAATAAGGGTGGTTGGGTGGTGCAAGGGCAAGGTGGTGCTTGCAGAGGGAGTTGGTGCTTCCTTGTCAGTTGTAGCTGACTAAACATGGGGTCGTAGCCTCCTACCAGTTGGTACTGGTGAACAAGGATGTGGGTGCATCCTAATCAGTTGGTGCTGATCGAAAAGGAAGAATATCTTCCTTCTATGTAACATGTAAATTTTTTTTTGCAGTTAATAGAAAAGCGTTTGTGGTTTTCCAAATTGGGTTCCACGATAAAATATTGTGTTAAAATTATGTTTGCATTAACAAAAGAAAAAATGATATAATTATTGCGTCACTAATTCACCCCCCCCCTCAATGATAGGATTTGATCCTTTAATTGATATCAGAGCATGTCTCTTCACAAAAGGTTTAAATCACTTGAAGAGGAATATACATTTAGAATGGATCAACAGTTGAAGATGTCATAAAAAATCCCCCTATTCAATGGTGAAGACGATGTCTTCTGGAGTGTTAGAATGAAAATCTATCTGATTTCCATTGGACTGTAAGTATGGACATTAGTTGAAAAGGGATATGATGTTCCAAAAGCCACTCCCATAGAAGCAGAAGATAAGAATTTTTTTTGGGAACATGCAAAGGATTTAAACACACTACAAGTTGGACTGAGTAAGAAAATCCTTGCTAAGTTACTAAATTGTAATAATGAAAAACAACTCTGGGATAAATTGGAAACCATATATGCAGGAGATTCCAAGGTAAAGAGGGCCAAACTCCAGACTCTCAGAGTACAGTAAGAAGGTCTAAAAATTAAGGATGAAGAAAATATCTCAGAATACTTCGAAAGAGTTGATAATATTGTTAATGCAATCAAAGGATTGGGAGTAGAAGTGTCAGATAATGAGCTAGTTGAAAAAATACTAAGAACACTACCTATTCTATACAATCCTAGAGTGTCTTCTCTTGAAGATCGGGAAAATCTAGATAAAATCACCATGGATGAATTGTATGGAATCCTCATAGCCTATGAGTTAATATTAGGTCATGAGAACCTTACACAAGGAGAGGCAGCCTTCAAGGTGCTCAAGAAAACAAAAAATCAGAAGCAAAAACCTCAATCCAACCATCATGAAGAATCTAATGTGGAAGAAGCCAATTTTATTAGAAAACTTCAGAAAAGATCAGGGAAGTACAAAGGCAAGTTGCCTTTCAAATGTTTTAACTATGGCAAGGTTGGCCATTTTGCAGCCAAGTGTCCCTATCCAAAGGAGGACCCTGAAGATGAAGAAAACAAAACTAAACAATACAAAAAGAAGGAAAAACCCAACTACAAGAAAAAGTTTTACAAAGGGAAAAATAATTTTTACTCAAAAAAATAAAACAACAGTTTGTCAGAGTCTAGTGACAGTGATGAATCTGATGATGATGAAGTCATTTTTCTAGGTATTGAAGAGTCTAATGAGATAGAATAAATTAAACATGAGAAAGAGTCAGAAGATGAAGCAAAAGTTAATATGGAAGAATAAATTCTCAGTGCATTGGATGAATTAAGAAAATACAAAACCAGATATAGACAACTGAAAACTTTTGTAGTTGAACAAAAGGAAAAACATGAACAAAAAGAAAAGGTGATGTAGAAACTCATGAGCAACCTGAAAAACCAAATCCTAGAAGCAAATAGGATTGAATATAGTCTGGAAAAGTATCTTAAAGAAAAAAAATAACATGTGAAAGAATGGAGGCATAAATAGTTCACCTAAGAAAAGAACTGGATGCAAAACTCATTCTAACAAGATGTGAAAATAGCTCTAAAATATGAGATAAGATTATTGCCACACAAAGGGATCTAGGTAATAAAAATGCAATAGGTTATTCTCAAGAAGAAATCCAAGTTAACTCAAAATCTTATGTAGATGCTCTCCTTAGTGCATTCAAGAAGAAAAATGAAGAGAAGACAAGTAATGATCAAAACTCCAGAGGATTACTTCCACCCATCAAGAAGGAAGATAAGACAATACCAAAAAAGTTTTTTCGAAACATGTATCCTCACATTTTCTTTGGTTATTGCTTTGCATGCTCTAATTTCGGACACAAAGCTATGAATTGTAGAGCATATAGAAGAAAAAAATTGAGGGTTAAGAATTATAACCTTAAAAATAACCAAGCAGTAAATCAAGTTAAAAGCATAAACAATAACTCCTTTGCACCTCTACAAGAATGGGACCTAGAATGCTTCAGATGTCATAACTATGGACATAAGGCCAATAATTGCAGATTAATGCAAGTCTCATAACAACCAAAGTTCATTAGAGAGCAAAAGAATCTCTAGAAAGAAAAAACATCAAAGAAGGAATGTCTTATTGTCTTAAAAGACCAATATAAAGAAGATATCTAGCATGTTGACAGTGGGTGCTCAAAACATACGACATGAAAGAAGGACAAGTTTTTGAACTTAAAGAAACAAAAGGGTAAAGTTACATTTGGTGACAATGCTTCAAGTAACATACTTGGGAAAGGCACTGTGAGTTTGGGAAAAGACAAAGCCAAGAATGTGTTGCTTGTTGAAAAACTGAAACCTAGCCTATCAAGTGTCAGCCAAACCTGTGATCAAGGGCATTTTTGCATCTTTGATTCCCAGAAATACGAGATTAGGAGAGAAGACACAAGAAAATTGGTTGGTACTGCTCCTAGAACTCCCGAAAATGTATATATACTAGATGAAAGATTGAATGAGGAATGCCATATAAATCTAGTAGATGAAAGTTGTATATGTCATAGAAGGTTGGGGCACATTAACTTTGACAATCTAGTAAAATTCAACAATCTTGGTGCAGTAAGAAACTTACCAAAGATCATAAAGCCCTCAAATACTATGTGTAGACACTGTCAACTAGGGAAGCAAACTAGAACAAGGTTCAAAGAAAAATAATGCTCAACCTCAAAACCTTTAGAGCTTGTTCACACTGACCTATGTGGACCCTACAAGGACCAATATTTTTCAAGTAGAGTCCTACTTTATGTTGTTCATTGATGATTTTACTAGAATAGGTTGGATATGTTTTCTCAAAGAAAAATCAAAAGCACTTAACAAATTCAAAGCCTTTAAAACCCTTGTTGAAAATGAAAAGGAGACAAAAATCAAATGTCTTAGATCAAACAATGGTGGCGAGTTCACCTCAAAAGAGTTTGATCTCTTCTGTGAAACCCATGGAATAAAAAGACAATTCTCTGCAGCTAGAACACCTCGACAAAATGGGATTCCTGAGAGAAGGAATAGAACAGGTCAGGAGGCTGCAAGGACTATGCTTGATGAAGAAAAATTGTCTGATGGATATTGGAGGGAAGCTGTGAGCACAACAATATACATATTGAACAAAGGTCAGCTGAGGATTAATAGTAATAATACCCCTTATGAACTATGGTTTGGAAGAGCTCCATCGGTAAAATACTTCAAGGTCTTTGGAAGTAAGTGCTACATCAAAAGGCTTGATGAGAATCTCGGAAAATTTGATGCTAGATCTGAGGAAGGTATATTTCTTGGATATGATTTTACCAAAAAGGCATACAGATGCTACAATATTAGATTACATAAGATTTTTGAGAGTGAAAATGTCAAGATGGATGATCTAAAAACAATAAGGATTAAAAATCAAAAGACTATACTTGACAGTGAAGATGATGATGAGTCAGTTGGTATACAAGCAGAAGAAGTAGAAGATAATACAGAAGAAAGGGAAGAGGATGATATGGATACTAGTGAAGATGAAGATAATATTCAAGAATAAGAGATAAGAGAAGAATCCCCAAGAAGAGACACAAAGACACCCTCAAGAATGACTCAAAAAAGTCATCCTGAAGAACTGATTATTGGAAGTAAGAGTGAGGGAGTGCACACAAGAAGACAACTGTTGTATCAAACAAAAATAAAAGAGGCATGTAAAGATGAGAACTGGGTCAATGCTATGAATGAATAATTGGACCAAATTGAAAAAAATCAAACTTGGGAACTAGTTCCAAGACCAAAAAAAAAAAAATGTCATTGGAACTAAATGGGTGTATAAAAATAAAATTAATGAGAATGGGCAAGTAATCAGGAACAAAGCCAGATTGGTATGTAAAGGATATGCTCAAGTTGAAGGAGTAGACTATGAAGTAACCTTTGCACTTGTGGCCATATTAGAGGCAATTAGGATGTTCCTAGCTTTCTCCATCTACAAAAAATTTAAAGTATACCAAACAGAAGTCAAGTCAACATTTCTCAATGGAAACTTATAAGAGGAAGTTTATATTGAGAAACCAAAAGGATTTCAACTAAATAACAAAGGAGAATATGTATGTAAACTAAAGAAATCACTCTATGGGCTAAAACAAGTACCTAGAGCATGGTATGCAAGGCTAGATTCTTACTTACAAAAACAAGGCCTCAAAAGGGGATCAACAGACACTAATCATTATTGTAAAATTAATGGTAATAACATGATTATTGTGGAAGTATATGTTGATGATATTATATTTGGCAGTGATGATGAAAAAATGAGTAAGGACTTTGCTAGGATGACACAACAAGATTTTGAAATGGATTTGCTTGGTGAACTGGATTTCTTTCTTGGATTACAAATAATACAGTCCAAAAGAGGAGTCTTTATTCACCAGTCTAAGTATGTTAAAGATATGCTTAAGAGATTCCAGTTAGAGGATTTCAAACCTGTTAGTACACCTATGACAGTTGGATGCAAACTAAGCAAGGAAGATGAGTCCAAAGTTGTAGATCCAAAACACTACAGATCAATGATTGGGAGTTTTCTCTATGTAATAGCTTCCAGACCTGATGTCAAGCAAGCTGTTGGGATGGTGGCTAGTTTCCAAGCAACACCAAAGGAGATCCATGTTCAAGCTGTAAAAAGAATCTTTAGGTCTTTGAAAGGAACCACAGATCTTGGTTTGTGGTACCCTATCAAGGATTCATTCACTTTAAAATCTTATTTAGATGCTGATTGGGCAGGTAGTGTAGATGACAAAAAAAGTACAAGTGGATGAGCATTCTTTTTGGGAGAATCATTGGTAGCTTGGATAAGCAAGAAACAATCCTTAATTTCTCTGTCTAGCATTGAAGTTGAGTATATAGCAACAATAGAATGTTGCACATAAGTGGAATGGATGAAACAAACCTTACAAGACATCAAAATAGTATTTGAAGAACCTACTATTATCCACTGTGATAATACAAGTGCTATAAGTCTCTCCAAGAATCTTGTCCAACACTCCAAATCAAAACACATTCCCATAAAATACCACTATCTAAGATATCAGGCTGAAAATAAGAACATTAAAGTGGAATATGTCCCGACACAAGAACAAGTGGCAGATATTTTCACAAAACCCTTAAGCATATATGTATTTGAATATTTCGGGAAAAAATTGGGAGTAATCCCTCTTCCAACATAAACCTCTCAAGAAAATAATGCATCAATTGGAACCAAATCAGGGGGAGACAATCATCAAAGTCAGAAGGATTCATTCAGTTATGACAGGAAACGTATGATTGCAAGATACGCTACCCATGTTCAGATTCTGATCAGAAGTATACAGACAGACAAAGATTTACCATAGGGGAAGCAACCATTTTCCATTGATGTCAAAGGGGGAAAATAACTTCAGAGGAGAGAAGCATCATCATAGGGGGAGATTGTGTATGAAGTTGGTGTGTTTCTATCAATGACAAAGGGGGATATTGTTGGACATAGTGGCATTAATGTGTTTTCATTGATGTCAAAATGTTGGATGATGTGCAGAGATTAAAGCTCAAGTGGGTTAGCGAATTGAAGATCAAAGATCAGAAGAGATGGCACAATGAAACTCAGAAGGATCGTTGGAGGAATAGTCAACGATCAGATCAAATCAAGACCGTTCATACTCATGTGCCAAATCAACGACATGAATGAATTGTGGAGAGCGAAAGGAGAATTAAATGACTCCCTAGTTCCAATATCGCAATTGGTCTAGATCGTCAGATATCATAAACTCAAATATCGACGACTGTGGTTGATCAAACAAACGATCAGATTAAGTCAGATTAATTCGTGACCGTCAGATACGAAAGCACCAGATCAATGACAGGGATAAACTGCGGAGCTTTCGTGATGAATTAAACCACTCACAAATTGTGGTTCTGCAATCCACATCGACCGTCGATGGTCACTCGACTGTTGGATCACTTTATGTGGAAAGATAGGATAAGCAGAAAGGTTGAGATATCGATTACTCGAATTTTCGTCAGTCGTCAGATCAAATTAAGTGGAAGGACAGGATAAGAAAAGATGGAGGGTCGTTGGATTTAAATCAAGGAAAAACAACATCACAGATAGATCGAGTCGTCGATCTAAGATCTTGATCAAACGAACATCATTTATTTCGGGCTAAAAGATGTGAGTAAGTTACGCTTCAGGAATCTCACTTCGGAAGAATTATGAAGTTGAGATATCAAATTACCCGAAGTCCCGAAAGTCAAAATTCCAAAGTCACTCTCAACCGTCGATCTGAGATACATTTCAGATAATATTATGACCGTTAGATCAAGGAGATGAATATGTGTCACATCARGATATCTACGTCAACAGACCACGTCAACAAGGACACGTGGCACAGTCAGATAATGACAAGTGTCAAGATGAAATCGACAGATGAGGTACATGTAAATCACGAATCTAAGTGACACRTGGCTGCCACTCGGCCCGTGCCATGTCAACAATTGACGTCTATAAGTTACGTCACTCCGGGGGATTTACTTCAGGAGTTTAACCACCAACAAATGACCTAAGTCTCAAAGTCCTGAATGTCGAAGTCATGAAGTGGACATGAGTCGTCTGATCTAAATAATACTTCGGGTGCATATCCTGAAGTGGAAGGATAACATAAGTAGAATATCCGAAGTCCCAAAGTAAATGGTGGCCATCCATCTCAATTCTTGATTAAGTCTCACCTGTCAGATTAAGCAGTGAAAGGATAAGTGTAAGGATCGAATATGACCATTGATTTGGTTCCGCGAAATAAACGTGAGCCATATGATCTGTTTGGAAAAATCGTATTCGGAATATTTGAAAGGACAAAGTCCCGAAGTCTCGAAGCGCGAAGTCTCGACAGTCATCCATTTCATCGAGATATTAAATCATGACTGTTGATTATGATAAGCACTCAAGCGCTCGTTTGGCCTAGCGTCGGGACACTGCCGTTGGTCATATGGAATAAAAGATATAAAGGCAATAGATATTGTGTTTCCAAAGTTGATAAGCCCATGGTTTTGCGTTATCGGTCACATGTAATGGTTCGAAGGAAGCGCCTATGCATAAATCAGTTTCTGAAATAATTGCAGAGATTCATGATCGAGTTAAAAGATGAAATTGATCCATATCTGTGATCAATTTATGAAAAGCCTTCACAGTAAGAATAACAAACTATGATTATGGTTAAGTTAGACGAAGAGGTGTGATGGTCCAATCAAAAGGACACATTGTATCACACTCACACTATTTTGAAGAATATATAAACAAGAAAGAGTGGTGCGAAGAAAGTGTCTCTGTAGTTCGAATAAGAAGATATATCAAATCACATAAGCAAAGAGAGATGCAATAAAGACTTTATACATAAGTTTTTCCAGATTCATAAAATAAGTGTGGTTGGGTGGCGCAAGGGCAGGTTGGTGCATGTAGAGGGAGTTGGTGATTCTTTGTCAGTTGTAGATGACTAAACATGGGTTCATAGCCTCCTACCAGTTGGTACTGGTGAACAAGGGCGTGGGTGCATCCTGATCAGTTGGTGCTGATTGAAAAGGAAGAATAGCTTCCTTCTATGCAACATATAAACCAAATTTTGTAGCTAATAAAAAAGTGTTTGTGGTTTTCCCAATTGGGTTCCACAATAAAATATTGTGTTAAAATTATGTTTGCATTAACAAAAGAAAAAATTATATAATTATTACGTCACTGATTCACCCCCCCCTCTCAGTGATAGGATCTGATCCTTCAAAATTTTCCTTCCCTTGCAAAATTTGGAGTTGGCGTAATGTTGAAGGAGGAGGTAAGTTCAATATGGCCTCAATATTCAAGGGATCAACACGGATCTTGTGCTTGGATACAATTAAACCTAAAAGGCGTCCTGATTCCACACAAAAGATACATTTATGTGGATTTAAGCAAATATTGTAATGTCGACATCTAAGGAAGATGGCTCATAGATGTTGTGGATGATCTTGACATTGCATGGAATGTGTAGGAAAATCATCAAGATATGGTTGAACAATCTAATTAATGTCGTGAAATACATAAGACATAGCTCATTGAAAAGTAGAACTAGCGTTCTTAAGTCCGAAAGGAAGCATTCAATAAGTGAAAGTACCCCAAGGAAAAATAAAATCAATTTTATGTTGATCCGATGGTAGTATATTTATTTGATTATAGCCGAAAAATCCATCCATAAATGAGAAGATTTCATTGTCGGCACAGTCATCGACTATCTGGTCGATAAAAGGAGTTGGATAATTATCTTTCGAACAAGCCCGATTTATATCCCTATAATCAATACATACATTGATCGTTCCTTATCTATTTGTGTCAGGAACAATATTGGAAACCCAATCAGTCAAAGGTATAGGATAAATAAAACCGTCTTTAAGAAAATTTTCAATTTCGACTTTAATAACAATGACTTTTCATGGATGAACATGAGGAAGATTTTTCCGAACAAGCTTGGCTTCAGGATATGTCTTAATTTCATGAATGACAATTTGTGGATCAATACCAGGCATTTGTTCATAAGACCAAGAAAATAGATCACAAAATTCTTGGAATAGGGTCGTATAAGTTCGAATTTGCTTCGAGGAACAAGAGGCACCTATATGAATGTTTTCAACGACCTCAGGGTTTACTGAAATATTAATAGGCATAGTAACAAAGATATTCCCTAAATTTCCTTTAGATAAAACATCATGGATTAAGATGGGAGTTTGGGAAATCGCAGTTTCCTCAAATGAAAAGGAAGATTCTAAATGAGTCTCAATAGTCTCGAGCTCATGGAGAAACGAGGAACGATGATAACCATCATCCCATGGAGTGTCCTCCACAAACACAATCTCCATGATACTTTCATCAGTGGGGAAAGTATCATCAAAAGGATCAAGACATGAAGTAGAAATAATCCAAGAGGAGTGAGAGTAATCATCTAAAATCGAATGTGTTCGATCAACAATATCAGAACTAGTCACATAGGCAAATTGGATGGCTTGTTAGGCCAACTCAATAAGAATAAGAGGCATTTTGTTGCAGTATTTCTCATATTGTGTAGGACTAGGTACTATCCAAGGATCATATGACTAAAGGGAACTATTATCACCAATCAAAATCATGTTTATTTGAGTGACAACAAGGGAAATTTCAGGTGGTGGGAGTGGAGAAATGTCGAGCGGTGGGAGCGGAAAATTTCCCATTAGTGATGAATCTTTTAAAAGACCCACTCCAACATCCTCGTAAGCATATGATCTTTGTTCTATTAAGGGAACATTACCAATGCGTGAATTCGAATTAAAGTAGGCATGTTGGTCTACTGTGACTATTTTTCCTTGATGAGGGAAACTAAGCACACGAAACAAGGTAGAAACCACGATGGACATGGCATAAATCTAGCTACGACCTAGTAAAATATTATAGTCGAGTGGTGCATCAACAACTTCTACTTCAAAATTAATCGTCTTACCTTCTTATTCGATTGGAAATGTGTTGAGTACTCCAAAGGGTTTCAAGCCTCTACTGTCAAAAGATTTTAATGTAGTAAGTGATTGATTGAGTGAAGGAGAACCGAGAACTTTCCAACAACTGATGGAAATTACGCAGGTTGAAGCCCCTTCATCAATATCAATACGAAAAATGTTTTTCTCCTGCACAATAACTTGAATTTGAAAAGCAAGTTCGTGGGGAAGTATTGGAAGATGGGTTTAGAAATAAAAAACTATCATATTTGCATCACTCAGTTCAACTCCACCAATGGACGACAACAATGCTATTCGTTGCGCATGGAAAATCTGAAGGACTTAGAGGGATGACATCATAGAGGGTGTTTGAGCTAGGTCCTCTACAATAATGTAGTTTTGAGCAGCTCGTGCATGCGAATTAAAAGATGACTTATGAAAAACACCTTTTGGAGGTGATCAGATCATTGTGTCAGAACCAAGACGATCAATTTGAAGAGGACCAATAGTAGGTGAAATAGATGTAGATGTAGGAGGAGCAGTAAAAGGCTGATCAACAACACTTCCATTGGGAGAAGAATAGTCTTTGGTTCGTGTTGTTACTATTGATTAAGGTTGGTTGTCATTGATGTCAACCCTTGAAGAAAGCCCCGCAGCACAAAGGTTTGGGTAATGGACCCAATATTGTTTGATGTAAATATGACTCATTATTGTTTTTTC
>JZKD02S1821962.1:595822-609162 GCA_000966675.3 Picea glauca
GAGAGAGAGAGAGAGAGAGAGAGAGGTTTCCAATCACAAGAGAGAACACAAAATTAAGTGCACATATATGCTTATAGAACTTTGTATTTCATGTCAAGATCACAAGATCAAATTCTACAAATGAGAGCTTGAGTTGTGTATTTATACACAACTCAAGTACGACACCCCTTTAATATGGGGTTATGGACTCACAAAACAAGGGTACACACCCAAAGAGGTGTATTGAGCCTACATATCAAGTTTGACTAAGTTGGCATTAACCACAAGCCTAGTCTATAATAAATATAATGAAATACGACCCTAGCCATAATTACAAGTACATATGATACATATGAATGGATTATTGCTATATACATATTACATCAATAAAATAGGGGTCCTATTGGAAGGACTAGTCGACTATGTGGACTAGACCCACTCGTCGACCAAGTATAAGTCGATTGGGAATGTCAAGTCAAATTGTAAGTCAGTTGATCATTGGATAGGGTCAACCAACGAGGGTAGTAAAACAATTGTAACTAGCTAATAACCAACTTAGAAGTATAAATATGGGATCATGAATGTAAGAAAGTGCTGGTATATTGTGTTATATTGATACAATAAAGGATATTTATTGTTGGTCTCTCCATCACTTTCTCTTCCTTCTCTCTTCTCACTAACAATGAGCGATTGATGTAAAAAAAAATAATGAGGGAAAAACAAACTTGCATGAGTGGCTTGAAAACATTGCGGGCGAATTCTATGAAGAACATGCAATTGAAGATCGAATGTCTATCAATAACATCAAACAAAGGTTCTACAACAATTTTCATGATAGCTTCTTTTGCACCATACCTTCTTTATTACACAAATTTCTCCTTGACAAAGGAGTTGGCCATATCGTGGATTATCGACCTCCTTTAGTCGAACCTATCAATACTGACTAGAAATAAAAACAACAAGACTGAGAAAAATTTCTTGAAGCTGACTGTAAAGATACCAAAGAAGCTTGGAAGTTCTTTTGAAGAAATAAACATGGATAGTACTTGTGCCATCATCGATATAGAGTAAGTAGAGGTCGACTATAGGGAGGGATTTGTCCATGAGATGCCTTAGTGGAATAAGATTTGATCGACCTACATCGAGAAGAAAGTATGCTAGCAAGGAGGAGGAAGTCGACTGAAAATATGTCACTTATGTTTTTTTAGTGGCCTTGGAGAAATTTACTCTTTAAGCTATGCCAAGGCCCTAGCCTAAAATTGTTGATTTACCCTAGAAAAATGAAAGTATCTAATAATTTTTAGTTATGCGTTCATTTTAATATGATGTTTTTACCCCAAAAATTGGGTACAGGTGAAACTTTGGTGATGTTTTAGACGGACTCCAAAATAAATGCAATATAAGAACACACAATTAGTTTCTTCAAGTGAAAAATGATGGAACAACACTTATGCAACAAATTCTTTTCTTTTTTAGATGAAAACAAGAGTTTAAGTGCAATATTTATAACACCTCAAGATGCAAATGCATGCTAGGATGCAAAACTTGTACTATTGAATTCTTTTATTTTTAAATAAAAAGGTTACCACTACCAAAGTATAATGAAACTAACTGAATGATAAGTAAATACTTTTCTTGCAAATGAAAGGCAAGGGTTCAAGGAATGAGCAGTAAGCAAACATGCATATTTTTTTTTTAAAATTTCGTTTACAAAAGAAAAAATAAGCACAAGAATGAAAATATGTTTTTTTTCTTTTTGAAACAAGGCAGAAAGCAGGAAAAAAGACAGAAATCATTCAACCAAGATGACATTGAAACAATAGTGAATCTGAAAATGAAAACTAACAAGGTTGTTCTTTCAGTCTACCTAACAAACCTTATACTAAACAGTTGAAGAAAAGCTTTTAATCTTTTCTATATATCAAGCATTCAGAACCTAACAAAGAGACACCAAAAAAAGACTCGAGATAGTCCAAGTGACTGATCAAACCAAGCATTAAACCTAAAAAAGGAAGATAAATTTAAAAAACTTCAACTTCACATAGGTCCGCGACTGTTACTAGAGAAACTCGTGGATATCCGTGGGATGTAGAGATGCAACTCATGGATGTACACGGAATACAATGATGCAACTCACGGATGGAAATGTAAGTTTAGAAAATAAAAAAGCCACTGAGAAACACAGGGCTTCAGGACTTAGCGACAAGTCCTGTGAGGCTAAGAGGCTCTAAAAAAGACTTAGAAACTAACAACAAAAGACAACACAAGCAAGCAAGACACCACAACCAAACTGACCCAACTAGGAGTATCCCTAGTATGGTCGCCAATTCTAATTAAGGAATCTTTCCCCTATGATTGTGGGTCATAATCATAGCAGAGAAAGATCAAGTGAAAGAGATAATCGTCTCCCCACAATAACAAACACACAAAAATCAAAGAAAATAACTACTTTATTTAGAAGAAGGTGGGGATAGAAAGGAGAAAAGAAGGTGCACCTTTTTCTCCTGTTTGATGTTGATCCCTGCTCCAATTCATTGAAGAACTCATGATCTTCTACTGGAATTAACCCGCAAGATAGGTATAAAACTAGGGCTACGAAGAAAATAGTTATACGATCATAAACATGTGCATGCAATATGCCATATTCAAATTAATCATACATATGAATGTACAATGAAGAAACATTCGAGGGAAAACAAGCTCTTTTATTACCAACAAGTGGAAAAGTTAAGTTACAACCTTATCCATCATTAGGCATCGTCTTGAAGCCAACTGTCTGGGTTCCTCTGAGAATCCTCAAGCATCAACTCAACCGATATGGAATTCTCTCAATGACTCATATAAGGACAAGGAGACACCCTATAGTCACATAAAAAGGAGAAAAAAGCTTTGGAAAAGGAGTTTCCAGACTAAAGGGGATGTTTCTCATAGAATATTGGGAAAGGAGGCTTGCTACATGCTGGAAACATAACTTTGCACCAAGGGAATTATGTTCTCATATTTAGCCCTCTATGGTTGTTTTATATCTTCCCAAAGAGGTTTGGGGAGTTGGATTCCATTGTGTACGAGCAAGGGTTGTTGGGAAACAACCCCAACCGGAAAACCCACTCGAAAACCCATAATTATTTTATTTTTCACTAAAAATGAGGGCATCCGTGGGTTACAGTGAGGAAAGGCGCGGATCTCCCCGTGTTGCACTAGGAAAACCCATGGATATGATCTTAAAGCATGTTTTTTAGATGATTTTGGAGGTGAATTTTTAGGGAAAAGTATAACAATCATTGGGAAGGGTTGGGTCATGGCACAAAATCATAAGTGTGTCATTTTGTGCTATAAAATTTGTGTATAAGATAAATCAATAAATGAGATGACAATCTGTGAAAGGAAGAAAATAATACACAAGTGGGACAAAATCAACAATATGATTTCTTTGTTGATTTCATTCTGAATTACAAAAAATAATCCTCTTTTCAAATCCTTGCGAGAATATGGACGAATATCATATTTAGAATCCTCTAATGAGAACCATACAAAAATACTCTGACAATAAGAAGTGATTGATACTAAAAATCTGGATCAACTTTTCCACAGAAGCATCATTTACCGACTTTGCAAAATATTCTTTATCAATCATGTAACTTTATCTACAAACAAATTAGAATACACAGACTGCCTAAGATAAATGATCCACCTTTCTATAACAATCTATTGAAGTATGTGACTCAACATTTGAATCCTGCTACCTTCAATAAGACCCCTTTTTCAGCAAGAGGGTTAATGATTTTAGAAAACTTAGAATGAATGAAAATAATAATCTCACAAATATACGAGCAGACCTTATATCAAAAAATTCTTTCCTTTCTCTCTCCCCCTTGTCTCTTCCTTTGCAATGAGCTTTTATCTCTTCCAAAAGAGGTTGTGGTAGTTCCAAATACCTTTTTAGTTAAGTGTTAATTAACTTAACACCAATTTGATACAAGTGATAATAAATAATAAGAGTATATTAAATAGTAACTAATGGGTGGGACCCCTTAACTAGTCTCTTAACAAAAAGTTTTTTTAATTACGATTCTCTCCTTTTTACTCCATTTAATTGAAATATGCCATCCATCAAAATCCACGCAATATTTGTTTAAAATTTCTCTTGTACCTCCCAAATTCACACACACACATAGTCAAAATGTTTTGTCATCCATAAAACATGTTGGATGTCCAAAATATATGTGTATCCATGCTATCCAAAATAAAATAGAATATCCATCCATTAAACATAATAAAAATTGTCCAAAAAATGCCATAATTCAAATCCATATTTATTATAAGAGGTTGTTTGCCTCTTTCCATTGTTGGCCACTTTCTTTGACTTTTCTATTGATTGGACTTTTGCAGCAACAAGGGGTTGATTTGAAACTTGGGGATGTAATTCACTCATGGCATGAGATTAATCATCATTATGTCGGGCATGTGAAGTGACTCACTCTGAATATTTCTTAGAGGACTTAAAGGGGGAGGTCACTTTCTTGCCTTTATCCGTTGGAAGCTTGAAAATGATAGTCTTCAACTTCTTATTGGAATGAGAAGATTCGATAGGGGAGATGACATGGTTAACTTGAGCATGCTTATTCAATGGTGGTGGTGGTGGAGGTAATGGTAATGAGACAGTGGGCTAGCCATGATGGTGACTTACAGGTTGTTGGACAATTTTTTTCCAACCAACATTGAAGGGTACTTCAGGTTGAAGAGAGACATGGGCAGGGACATGGACATTTGATAAAATCTGGTAAGGTTGAAAAGGGGTCTCTCGAGCCTGGGGTGAGGCTATATGACTCCTTGGCCAACCAAGTTAAAAAACCCAACTTGAAATAATTGATTTAGATATTGTGGATCAACATCGAAATGTATTGAAAATCATGACCTTCTATGACCTCTTTGCCAAAAATTATTTATGCCTCTGTTTGCTCTTCCGCCATTACTTCCCATGCTAAAGAAAATCATATATAAAAGAGAAATTCAAATCAGAATATGAACAAAAATTGACCAATCAACCATCAAATACTCTTCTTAAAACAAAATTGAAACATTGGCTCTTTCCATTTACACACATAAGCACATACAATCCATTCATAATTCCACAAAAAATAACCATAACACTTTCCAACTTGATCCACAATGCATTAGAAAATGGAATTTCAATGATATTGAGAGAATGGAAGGGATAATAGAACATGGCCCATAAAAAATTTACAATAATAGAACATGGGGATAAATAAAATGTTTTGGGATAGACAAGGGATTTGTAGTGTGTGTAAAATGAAACAATGAAAGGGAAATGAAAATGGTCCATGTTCTTTATTATACATTCTTCATCATAATCAACCTTTGTTATAATAAACCTTTGTTGATAAACTTTAAGACACTAGTTGTTCTAATCAATTTTCCAAGTCAATAATATCCATACAGTGACACCCAAGTCTTATCAATATTTGTCGAAATTCCACCAAACCAAATTCATCAACCAATTCTCAACAAAATATTTCATTAGATTTTGCCCTCCTAAATTAATTGTACATCATCTTGCAGGATGGAAACCAATAATTTTTTTTTATCATGTTGTTGTGACATAATTACCGAGACACATATAGACAACAAGTCATGGCAGAGCAATGTCAAAAGAAAAACCATGTTTGTCTTTCATCAAGTAGAAGAAAAATATTTCCCATCATCCTTAATCACTATAGCTAATAATCCCCATGCTTTGATATTGAAACTTATGAGAAGTCTGTAGAGATTGACCTTCAACAATAGGTCATTTATAACAAATGTAACCATAGTGAAAATATTGAAATCTTCATGTGAAACTAGAGAGAACTATCAACCAAATACTTCCACGACTGAGTAATGAGAACACATTACTAGTCTTGTTGGGATTCACAAAGACACTTCATAGCAGCTGAGTCGAAAGGCATGCAAGAATTTTGCAATGATATCCAAACCAACCAATAGGTTGAAACAATGAGAGGCCACCCAAGTTCAAAACCCAAACTTTAGTCAATGATTAAAATTATCTACAGTGGGGAAGTAAGCCATGATAAGGGAAGAATAGACAATGAGGGTTTAAAGATCAAGTTGAAAACAAACCAATAGAGGAGCAATTGTGAGTGATAGCCATCACATATTTTCCCAAATGTACCCACAACTCCACAACTTCCCACATAAAACCCAAAAGTCTAGAGCTTAATCACAATTTCACTGTTACAAACCAAACCCAAAACCTTTTGATTTGTTAGCAAGCAAACTCACAAAGGCGTGATACATATCCATGTTGGGTTTCGAACAAAACCAATTCCTATTTTCCAAGTGAAAGAACGAAACAATAGTAGCAATGCAATCACACAAGGAGTGTCAACTGTCATCATTTTGTCACCACTGGATATGATTCCACAATAAATGAAAACCCCCCAGAGCTCAAGCGTAGCTACAATAGAGGATCATGAGTATACCACAACAAAAAAAACCTAGAATCTCATTCTGTATAAACCCATAAAAACAATTCGAAACTAAATTTACACTGGTGAATACCACGACCAATTTTCAACAACAACAACATATATACATATTGATCCAATATCTTTTCATCGTGACTTATAAATAATTGCATTAAATGAGCATAAATTAAAGTGCACCATTAAACAAGGGAAAACTAAAAAATGAAGAGACATAAACATCAAATCTGAACAAAAAAACTTGATAACGGAGTTCGTCCCTGGTGGACTACATCTCCGGGTCTTGCTCTCAAATGGGTAAGCTCTTTCATTAACTCAGTAAAAGAATTTGGCAAAATACATAAGTATACCTCATTCTGAAATCAAGCTGCAAAAATAATGCTCAGATCATAAAACAAACAACACCACTAAATTCATGGCATCAGATTACTCAAAAATGACTGTCTCCACGTCTCGATCCGACTCTGGCACTTCCAGGCCTAAGAAGAATTATGTCTCGATTTTTGTGCCCCCTGCAACTTGTAATAATGACTATACCATGCATTGAAAAATGTGCCCGACAGGTCATACAGTCTGTGCACCCCCTCTCCCGTGACTGGGTGGATACACGTTTTAATAATAAATCTGGGCGTTATACCCCATGTTGTACCCACGACCTAGTGGTTAGGGGCGGATGTATTAAGGTGTACGCTTTGGCGGAGGTTCCAGGGTCAATCCACGCGGACTCCCATTTTGGTTTGGAATTTTTATATGTTGTATACAATGTATGTCCATTTCGCTATATTTAGCAGTGGTGCTAGAAGGTTCTCCAACGATATATAACAATGGCTATAGTTGGCGTGGTCTGCCAAATTTGGCGGACCCATGAACTATTTTTTTTCAAAATTCGTTCATGGGTTGTCCTTGTGCATTTCTCGCATGTCACATGGAATCCTTGATTGGGCCACGTGGTGGCCTCTCATTGGGCCATGCTGTCCCCTGTCAAGTCAGCACGCCATGTCAGTCGTACAGACTGTACAGATTGCCACGTGGCACGATCACATTGGTCCAAAAGCCAAAAATCGGGTGACATGTGGCAACCTCTTGTGCTGGCACATCATCATGATGATATCAACATGCCACATGTCACTTCTCTACTTCTGAAACATGTTCTTTATGGATGCTGACGTCAACAATACAAATGCTAACTCATCCCTTGCTGACTCGACTAGGTTGACCAAACTTTGATCGTGAATATCTTTCAATCCGTAACTCTGTTTGATGATCTGTTTGCACTGTTAGAAATCTTGCGACACGCTCCTCATGATGATTCCATTTTCACTAAGTTTTGGGAATTTTGAATTTTTGACCTTTCTCTGTCTGCTGGAGCCATTATGAGCGTTTTGAGTTGCCTCTGTGAGTTCTGAGTTTTTCTTAGCCTTCTTTGGATCCTTTTTGTATCACGCCTTCCCACTGAGAGATTTTTGGACCACCAAAAACTTTCATCAATCAATAGGTAAGTGAGGGAAGAGTCCCCTCGCTTTGTCCTTCTCTATCCACTTTGTCTTGCTTGAATGTGTGCGTTTTAAGCCTACTCGAAGATAATCAACATTACCCTTGTGTGAAGTTTTCGTCCTCTTGTCTAGGATGACATCTTCCCGCAACTCATCCAAGTACTCAGGTGAAAATTCATCAACTGAAGGTATTGGAACTTCCTCATCTTGATCCATGATCATGGGAGGCTAAAAAAGTTTCAAGTTCTCAACATTCACAACTGAGTAAATTTGCATGTAAGGTGAAAGATCCAGACAAAAGGCATTGGTACCACTTTTCTCCAAGATAGTGAAGGGTACATAATGAATGGGCTTGAGTTTCTTGATTTCACCCTTCAATCTCTCCTTGCTGATGTGAAGCCATACCCGGTCTCCAACTTGGAACTGATGATTAACCTTTTGCTTGTCATGCCGAGCTTTATATCGTGCTTGAATTTTCTCCAACTGTTCCCTGACTTCCTGATGTATATGATGGATCCTCTGGATGAACTTACAGGCTCTTTCCTTTGTTCGTTCTTCATTCACATCGACATCTCTCCCATACATCAAGTCCAAAGGAACCTTTTGTAGGTACCCAAAAAATGTCTCAAAAGGTGAAATCTGAGTGGATGAATGTAAATCTCGATTGTACGCATGTTGTACATAGGGTATCTGTTCATCCCATAACTTGGTATGCTTGCTATAGTAGCCTCAAAGCAAAAGTACCATTGTTCGGTTTACCACCTCTATCTATCCATCGGTCCGTGGATGGAAAGAAGTGTTCCTTTTCAATTTGGTGTCCATCATCCTCCACAAGCTATTCCAAAAGTCCCCAAGGAATCGAGTATCTCGATCCGAGACAATGGATGTGGGTAATCTAAAGTGAACCCAAACATACTGAAAGAAGAGATTAATAGTCTGATTGGTAATGATATTCTTTTTACATGGCATCAAGATACACATCTTGCTGAACATATCCACTACAACATACAAATAATCATGACCCCCTTTGGTCATTGGTAAACCCCCTACAAAATCCATGGAGATACTTTCCCATGGATCGGATGGAACATGAAGTGGTGAGTATAGCCCCAGTTTTCTATTAGTGGGCTTACAAATAGAACACATCACACACCCCTTTACATATTTAGTTACAATTTCTTTCATTTGAGTCTAGTAACAAAACCTCTGCAAATGGGCCATATTTTTTCCTACCCCAAAATGCCCAGACATAAGAGAAGTGTGAGCTTCTAGTATTACATGGACTCATTCACTTGTAGGAATACATAGCTTTTCAAGATGGTAGAGAAGTTTTCCTTGCAGACAATAGTTCTCTACATGTGCACCAAGGGTTAGCTTCACATATACTTCTTTAAAATATTGATTGATGGCAAATTGTTCTGCATAGCTATCATGAGATAAAGAAGTATTCTTCAAAATAATAGAAGAAACAATAGGAGGTCTAGAAAGAATATCAACTACCTTGTTACTTGTACCCTTTGTGTACTTGATTACCAAATGAAATTGTTCTAGAAAACCCATCCGTCTGTAGTGTCAAGATTGTTGCAATTTGGTTTGTGCTTGAAGATACTATAAGGGTCGGTGATCTATATGTATGATTGTTTCCTTCCCTAACAAGTATTCCTTCCATTTCTTTACGCTCTAGACTAATTTATACAACTCTTTATCATATGTAGGATAGTTAACAACAACTTGGTTAAAAGTTTTAGAGTGCTAATAGATAGGCTTACGATATTGCATCAATACTACACCCATGGTGTATCTGTTGTCATCTATCTCGATCTCAAAAGGTTGTTGAAAATTAAGAAGTGCTAATACTGGTGCGGTACTGATCTTCTCCTTCAAAATGATGAAAGATTTTTGTTGCTTTCTTTCCCACTGAAAACTGTTCTTCACACTGGTTAAGGCATGCAAAGGAGCTTCTATAAAGGAGAAGTTGGGAATGAATCTCCTCCAATATTGGATTGCACCTAAGAAGCTTCAAACTTTGGTTACACTTTTTGGCTCATGCCAATTTACAATTACATCAATTTTGGAAGGATCAATTTTCAATTGTCCTCCTCCTACAATATGACCTAAGTACACAAGTGCAGTCTTGCCAAATTCACATTTAGAAAATTTTACATACAACTTTTCCCTTTGCAAAGTATTCAATACTTGTTTTACATGCCTCACATGTTCATCCCAAGTCCCACTAAAAATAAGAATGTCATCTAAATATACAATCACAAAGTCATCTAGGAAAGGTCTGAATACATCATTCATCACACACATGAAAGTTGTCGGAGCATTACAAAGCCCAAATGACATAACTAACCACTCAAACAATCCCTATTTGGTTTTAAAGAAAATTTTCCATGCATCCTATTCTGCGATTCTGATTTGATGATATCCATTGCGCAAATCCAACTTAGTGAAATAAACAACATTCTTCAATTGATCAAGTAAATCATCTATATGAGGAAGAGGGTATCGATTTTTCATCATGATTTTATTTAAAGCCCGATAATCAACACACAKTCACCATGTGCCATCCTTCTTTGGCACCATCACGATCGGAGAACCACAAGGAGATGAACTGGGCCAGATGAMCCCTTGATCCAATAAGCCTTGTACCTGCTTCTTGATATCTGTCATCTCCACAACTGACATCMTGTACATGCCCACATTAGGAAGAGGAGAATCCYGCTGAAGATGTATCTCATGTTGGATTTCCCTCTTAGGAGGTAATCCATCTGGTTCCTGAAAAATATCATCATACTTAGAAGCAATATCAATTAATTATTTTTTATGAGATGGATCACACCCTTGGAAAGTGTCAGATGTCCCGGCATATTTCTCTTTGACGACCATGAGTACATATCTCTTATTAGTGTTTATGAGTCTTTTCATTTGCCCTGCACTAACAAGTGTTGTATTTACCCTCATGTTGTGAGCTCTAACAATATATTCCACTCCCCCTTTAGTAAGGTGGTATTTTTTCTCATGACAAAAGAAGACTGCTTTTCTATCATAAAGATAAGGACTTCCCAACACTATTCCACATATATCAAGTGGTACAACATCCAAATCCACTTCATCAATCAAATTTCAAGCAATAAAAAATATGATCCTACATTGTTTGGTGACATTAAGGTTTTCTTTATCACATACCCAACCAAGAGGATAAGGCTTCGAATGTGGTTTCGTTTCAAGACCCATCTTCTTGACAAGTGCTTCAGATATTAAGTTTAATTGGGAACCCAAATCAAATAATGTATCTATCTTAGTATGTTTAGATACAACTCTTATATGAAATAACTCATTCCTCTTTCCTTCATCAACATGAGATTCATTATTGGAACTTGAACTAGCATGAAGATAATCTTTGCCTTATACTCCAACCGTTGTGATCTTTCCTTCATCTCCTGAATCAAAACCAAGATCTTGTTGCATTGTAGAAATGGTCTTTGTCTTCCCCTTTCCACCGAACTGTTTCGGTTTCTTTTCTGGATGCAGTTTCCAACAATGTTCTTCATCATGACCTCTCTTCTTGCAATGAGTGCAATATGGTTTTCCTCCTTCTCTCTTCGTTGTGGTGGTCTTCTTTTCTTTCCTTTTAAACTTCTTAAAAATCTTATGTGGGAGATTGGAAGGTTTCTTCATGGGATGTTCTTGAACATGTTTCCCCCTGTTCTCAAGGTGAGTGGCTTGCTCACAAACTTCGTCAAGACTAGTGGGGTTAAACAAGAGCAAAGTATGATGAATATAACTATGAAGTGTGCCAATATACTTCATTAAAGTTTCATAAGAATCCAAAGGAATGTTCAATGCAAGATATTTCTTCCTAAATTCTTATATAAAACTTTGTATAGTTTGAACTTTACTTTGCCTTAAAGTTTGCCATTCCATCATTGCTTTATGTAAATACCCTAATGGATAAAATTGCTTCCTTATCGCTGATTTAAATTTTGACCATGAGGAAAGAAGATTACCACATTTACTTCTGTCTTGAAGCTTTCTCTCCCACCATACAAGAGCGATAACTTCCAACCGAAGAGAAGCCAATTGTACTTTAACTTCCTCTTCATCAATATGTTAGACACGAAAATACACTTCAACTTGTCGGATCCAATTATCTATCTTTTCAGGATTAACATCTCCATTAAACATAGGTAAAACAAATTTTACATCAAGCTTTGATAATGGTTTCTTAAAAGAGGCTTTTTGGCTAGAATGATGAGAATGATGAGATTGATTAGAGGAAGAAGAAATAGAACTCAAAGGTGAAGATGGAGGCTTAGGAGGATCTCCTCCATCCCCTTCATAATCTCCATACATTCATTTGACCATTTCTGACATGCGATAAAAGACCATGTGAAAGTTTTTCTCTTGTTCATCATTCTTGTCCTCTTCTGCCATTTTCTTCCTTCGGGATGTACAACCAACTTAAGGATTGAAAGTATTAAGAGTTCATTCACCCTGCTTATGCTTGGCCCTAGTAAGAATTCACACTCAACAATTCAAGTCAAATACGACTTCTTTGATACCAACATGATCTAGGATCTTTTCATCGTGACTTATAAAGAATTGCATTAAATGAGCATAAATTAAAGTGCACCATTAAAGAAGGGAAAACTCAAAAATGAAGAGACATAAGCATCATATCTGAACACAAAAACTTGATAACGGAGTTCATCCCTGGTGGACTATGTCTCCGAGTCTTGCTCTCAAATGGGTAGGCTCTTTCATTAACTCAACAAAAGAATTTGGCAAAATACATAAGTATACATCATTCTGAAATCAAGCTGCATAAATAATGCTCAGATCATAAAACATATAGCACCACTGAATTTGTGCCATCGAATTAACCAAAAATGGCTGTCTCCATGCCTCGATCCGACTCTGGAACTCCCAGGCCCAAGAAGAATTCCATCTCGGTTTTCGTGCTCTCTGTAACCTACAATAATGACTGCACCATGCATTGAAAAATGTTCCTGACAGGTCATACAATTCGCGCGCCCCCCTCTTCCGTGACTGGGTGGATACACATTTTAATAATAAATCTAGACATTATACCCCATGTGGTACCCGTGGCCTAGTGGTTAGGGGCGGATTTATTAAGGCGTAGGCTTTGGCGGAGGTTCCGGGGTCAATCCCCGCTGTTAGCGTCGGAAATCACTCCTGGATTGCTTACAGGAGCATATCCCGACACCCATCAGTTTAATGTCATGATTTGTTTATAAAGGGTGATCAAATGGAGATAAAGACTCGAGGAGATATCATTCTAACTCAGGGACTGGGTCTGGTATGTAAATAACCAAGGAGTTCTGGAATCCTAACTTCA
>JZKD02S1821962.1:622065-638975 GCA_000966675.3 Picea glauca
CGATTTGTTTATAAAGGGTGATCAAATGGAGATAAAGACTCAAGGAGATATCATTCTAACTCAGGGACTGGGTCTGGTATGTAAAGAACCAAGGAGGTCTGGAATCCTAACTTCAACTAGTAGGTTGATTAAAAGATGAGCAGGTGGAAGACTTAGGAGAAAATGAAAAAACAGCTATGGGAAACAGGCTTGTAGCGGTTTGTGGGGGAAAAACTCTGAAAGAAGGATCCCCCTGGTTCAGGGATTCAAGAAACTGAATAGAAGACTTGACTGGATCCTCCAATTCCAAGTCATTCAACGTTAAAGAAATCACAGGAACTGGTTAGAGGCTCCGTAACCATTACAGTGATCCATTACAACATCATCCTATAATAGCTACAGCTCGACTGGATCCTCCAATTTCGAGCTGCTCTAACACAGTGTAAACAAAGACATGAAAGAAATTGGCATTCATAAGGCTAGAAGTCTCAAAAGTTCATACATAACCAGAGCAACAATGCTTCATTAAAACTTTACAACCGGAAGCTCAGCTCAACCATCGATCCTTTCAAAATGTGAGAAAACTCCTCTAAATACTTAGAGCACAAACATAGAAGCCGATTCGAGACATCGCATTGAAGACACTACGTCTGCATGTTTACTGCGCCTGCAGTCTCTGGACAGTCGTGAACTTCAGTCAGACGCAATCACGCTGCAAAGGACCTGTGAATGAATTGACAACCTTACAGTCATTTCTGGACTTTCCATTTATGGTGGAAACGATGTCCAACCACCATCAACTGCTGCAATAACTGCTTCATTGGGATCAGAAAAGGCCTCGGTCGACTTTGTACCTATAGGACATGGAGTCCTTCTCATTCGACCATTGGGATCTGCTCAGAGAATTCATGGCAAGACTAGCGGGTAGACGTGGAGGCCGTCGTGATGACTGGAGAACCTGACAAGAAGTGGTGTATGGATGGTGATTAGGTAGGGGTGACTTGACATGCTCGGTGTGGAGATGGGATGAGGAGAGGCCATATGGCATGACACGGGGATATGACGTGGTGGAAAGGGATAGGTATATGATGAGGCTTCGGGGTTTCGGGGATTCAGGTTTCGCGGTGCCGAGGTGCACATGTACCCAGAACTCCCGGTCCTCCGATTTGCGATGAGCTCCGCTTCCATAAGCCTCCGTGTGAACCAAATGACCATTGCCTCCATGTGACTGTAGTTTAAACCCTCCATCGGAGCTTCGACGTTCATGATGACACGAGCACGCATCCTCCAGACTCGCGATAGCCTGCCACCTGTATTCCACTTGCTCTTGCGGTCCCACACGCTAATCCGACGATTGCCAAGGTATCGCTTCTCGCGATCTCCCAACTCTGCATGCAAACCTTTGCAGCTCTAACTCACGAACCTCTGAGTTTTCGATATGCCGATGCCACTTAGCACTGTCTCCGTACAAGGGTTGACCTTCTGACACCTGTCCTCCACTACGGTCCTTAGCCCCGTTGGGAAATCGCGTATCGGGAAATCGTGATTCCCGTTTTCATGTGCACGGGACTTTCAGTTCCCCGATTCCCGACTCTGCGGGATCCATCGCCACGTGTCTCTGCTGAAGGATGGCTCTGATCCAGTGGGGAAATCGCGTATCGTGACTCATTTATGTAAGAGTTTCCTGCCCCCAGAAACTCTGATCCTCCGATGAACTGAAACCCCGACTCTCCTTTTGATGTCTGACGCATGTCCTGCCAAGGTCAACGGCTAGGATCCTCATCGGTATTTCGAGACTTGAAAGGTCTCGGCTCTCTTACCCTTTGAAACCCCGATACCATAATTGTTACTAACACCCGCAGACTCCCCTTTTGGTTTGGAATTGCTATATGTTGTATACAATGTATGTTCGTTCCACTATATTTAGCGGTGGTGCTAGAAGGTTCTCCAATGATATATAACTTTGGTTATAGTTTTCGTGGTTTTCCATATTTGGCGGACCCGCCAACTATTTTGTTTCAAAATTCATTCACAGGTTGTCCTTGTGCATTTCCTGGATACTACGTGGCAGCCCCTAATTGGGCCACGTGGTGGCCGCTCATTGGGCCACACTATCCCCTGCCAAGTCAGAATGCCATGTCAACATGCCACATTAGTCGTACGGATTGTACGAACTGCCACATGGCATGATCTGATTGGTCCACAGATCAGTCCAAAAAGCCAAAAATTGGGTGACACACAACAAACTATGGTGCTTCCACATCATCATGTTGATGTTAGCATGCCACATGTCACTCCCCTGCTCCTGCCACATGTGTTGTATGGATACTGACATCATTCGTATGGATGCTGACATCAATAATACGAATGTTGACTCATCCCCTGCTGACTGGGCTAGGTTGACCAAACTTTGACTGTGAATATGTTTCAATCCGTAACTAAGTTTGACGATTCGTTTGGACTGTTAGAAATCTTGCGATGCGCTCTTCACGATCATGTCATTTTCACTGAGTTTTTGGAACTTTGAATTTTTTCCCTTTCTCTATCTTCTAGAGCCATTTTGAGCGTTCTGAGTTGTCTCTGTGAGTTTTGAGTTTTTCTTAGCCTTCTCGATCCTTTTTGGATCATATATACATATCTAATAACTTGATATCTCATTCCCAGGCTTCACGTAGGGTGAATAACAAAGTTCATATAATTTCATCACAACAATAACTTAAATGGAGAATTCCATAAACCCATAGCGTTTTGTTTCAGACCCAATTATCTATACATAATGGAATACAAAAAACCCAGGTCGCCACCCCATTTATCAATTTGAGCTTTAAAAAAAACCCACAATCTTCTTACAGTCACCATTTGAACCATAAAGCAATATACACACTACATGCAGACTTCCAGAGCCAATATTTCACTTTTAATCATAGCAGAGTTAAAAAATTTGATGGATGGAGAAGCCAAAAAAATCATACCTATGGAAAATCGCTTATTACCCATGTTATCACACAATCTATACTTACCTAAATCCTAAATTCAAGTAGGACTATTGGTGTAACAAGGAGACAGTCCTATCACTATCACCCCAACATGATACCTCTTTATGTTTAGGAGGATGAGAACCTCACTCCAAGGGAGACGTCCCAAGACCTAGTTGGTTTATGAAGGGTAATAAGACCAGGTAAAATCCACCCCTCTCTCTAGGTCACTGAAATGGAAGAAGTCACTTGGTATGATTTAAAGGGTCAAGGGGAAATTCGGGGTGAATGATACCTGCCGTTTACCAAAGAAACAACAAATGTTATATAGTAACTAATGATATCAATACTTCCAACCAATGACTTCAATATAAAAAATTTCGAACAAACAACTCTATGCATGACAATATACATGTATGGAAACATCAATATATATATATATATATATATATATATATATATATATATATATATATGTATAAATTGCAACTTATGATGACAAATAATGAGATATAAGGACTTTGTGATGTAGGAGCATCGCCATCATCTATTCTAAAACATAGGTATTCCAACAGAGGATGAACACCTTCAGTAACCACTCACACAACAAGATCAAAGATCAACACACTGATGTTTTGATGTGGTAAAACCCCTACAGGGAAACATCCACGGCCCCAACCAATGCGACCACTCGGATCAATTTATTAATGCAAAAGAAAAAGATTAAAAAGAGATTTTACAGGAGAGTTTCTCACAATCGATCATCAACAAATAACCCTCCGTGATCTTTAAATAGATATCATGGACCAATCAAGTGTTAAGCCACATATCAATGGTTGTTAAGATCGAGGAGAATATGAACCGTCAGATCACTCTATGTCAGGAACATATCATGACCGCTGGATTTCCTAACTACAAATTCATACTAATGCATACTAAAGAAACACACTAAGAAACACACTTTTACCTCATGACACATTAGACCAAGTAGATCTTAACTAACTCCTAAGTGTCTAAATATCCAAACATCCCCCCTTAAGAACAACTTGGGATATGATTGAAGGATTTACAATATTGACACAATAGGAGAAAGAAGGAAGCATTAGAGCCTATCCCCCCTTCATGACAAATTCCTAAACTCCTAACATAGATTGAAGTTTGGAAAACTTCGCTCCTGTAAGAGACTTTGTGAAAATGTCTGCAACGTGATCTTCTGTAGGGAAAAAGAGCACTTCAATAACTTGATCATGAATGGGATTTCTGATGAAGTGCATGTGTAGCTCGATCTGTTTTCTGCGTTAATGTTGAATTGGGTCTTTGTCAAGCTTGACGACACTCTGTTTCTCACACCAAAGGTTGGTCAGACACTGCTATTGGAATAAAAAATCTGAAAGGATATTTCAAAGCCACAAGGCTTCCTGAATTGCATTTATCATTACTTGTCACTTTTCTTCTGCTGAAGAAAGTGCAATAACCTGTTGTTTCTTACAAGCCCAAGTGACATGTCCTAAACTAAGGATGAAAACATAACCTGCAGTAGACTTCCGATCATCAGGGTCACCGGCCCAATCTGAATCAGTGAAACCAACCAATAAAGGAGTCCCCCCTGAACTGTAATGTATCTCGAACTGAACTGCACCATGGACATAGCGAAGTATCCTTTTAGCTGCTTTCCAATGGATTTCATGGGGTGTTTTCATATACTGGGCAACAATGCCAACAACAAAGGAAAGATCGGGACGAGTATGATTCAAGAATAAGAGGCTACCAACTAACTGAGGGTACAGGGTGGCATCAACTTCGGGAGAAGTACATGTGGCAGTAATATTGACTCCAGACTGAAAGGGATAAGGGATTGGTTTACAATCATCCACGTGAAAGCAATTAAGAAGGTCACAAGCATACTTATACCGGGAAAGAAAAATTCCTTCATTGGTTTGGAAAATTTGGAGGCCAAGGAAATAGTGCAAAAAGCCCAACTCTGTCATTTCAAATTTCTTGTTAAGGTTGGTTTTCACATGGTTTAAAAGTTTTGAGTCACTACTAGTAAGGATAAGGTCATCAACATAAAGGAAAAGGATGATGATATGGCTTCCTACTTTCTTGGTATAGACATTAGGATCATAATGACATCTAGTGAATCCAATGTCAATAAGAAAGTTGTATGTTTTGGCATACCAAGCTCATGGAGCTTTCTTAAGACCATAAAGAGATTTCTTAAGGCGATAACCAAGGCTAGAGTCATTCTGGACATATACATGAGGTTGTTCCATGTAGATTTCTTCTTGCAAATATCTGTGCAAGAAGGTGGATTTAACATCCATCTTATGGACCTCCCATTTATGTGAGGTAACAAAGGAAAAAACAAAGCGGATGGAATTCATTTTGGCTACATGAGAAGAGGTTTCATTATAGTCAATTCCTTCAACTTGGAAAAATCCTTTGGCAACTAACTGAGCCTTGTGTCTTTCAACACTTCCATCTGATGCATACTTAGTTCTGTAGACACATTTAGATCTGACAAGTTTTCTTCCTTTTGGAAGAGGTACAAGATCCCATGTATCGTTTTACATTAAAGAACAATACTCTTCATTCATTGTTGTATCCCAATCTGGATGCCCTGAAGCTTATGCAAATGCCTCTAGATCACGAGTCTCTGAAATGTGAGCCAAAAGAGAAGAGGCTCGCTAGAACTGTAAGCGTGTTCGACGTTGATCTGAAGGATCACTGACAAGATCTCCAACTGCTTCTCATGTTGAACATACCCATCTAGAAAGCGTAGGAGCTGGTGTCGGTTCAGGTTCAAAGGAATCATATGGAGAAAGGTGAGCAGGAAAAGGTGGATTTCCATCCTCACTGACATCATAGGAATAAGAAACTAGAATAGGAACATAATAAGGCACAAATGTTGAATATGGCTCGCAGGCCGAAGAAGACACAATCGTCAAATTAGGCTCGTAGGCCAAGAGATTTTCATCAAATTTAACATCTCTTCTAATAAAAATTTCATTACAATGTGGTTGAAGAATTCTATAACCTTTGACATCTTCAAAATAACTAACAAATATACACTTCTCACTTTTAGGGTTCAATGCTTTCCTTTTCTCATCAGGAATGTGAGCCCATGCTATGCTTCCAAATACACGAAAGTGACTTACATCTGGTTTAATTTTAGTCCAATATTATTCCAGTGTTATACTTTTAAGAGCCTTTGTGGGAGTGCGATTTACTATGTAATTTTCACAGTTGATGGCTTATGCTCAATACTTTAGATTTAATCCCTTAGATTGGATCATACAATTATCCATTTCTTTAATGTGTGGTTCTTTGTCTCAACAACACCGTTTTGTTGTGGTGTATATGGAACAATTTGTTGCATTTGGATGCCCTGTGTAGTGCAGTAACTTGTAAAATTATTGTTCACATATTTGCCTCCATTATTTGTTCTTAACCTTTGAATTTGATGTCCAAATTGATTTTCTACAAGGGCCTTGTAGGCCAAAGACTTGTCAAAAAATTCGCTCTTAAGTTTTAAGAAGTAAACCCAAGTACGTATGGAAAATTCATCAACGAAAGTTAAGAAATACTTGCACCCAGAAAAAGGAGTAGAAAGTGGACCACACAAATCACTGTGAACAAGTTGCAAAGGGCCTGAGGCGTGCTAAGAGGCACGTTTGTCAAAACTATCCTGATGATGTTTGTCGAGAACACAACCGACACAAACACCATCTCTGCATGAAACAAGAGGAAGACCAATCACCATCTCTTGATTACATAGTTGCTGCAATGAACGATAGCTTAGATGACAAAACCGCTCATGCCAAAATTTGCTCAAGTCATTGCTATGAGCAACAAAAACTGATGAAAAAGATGATGACCCAAAGTTGTCAAACTTGTACAACCTGGTAATATCATCAAAATTTCTAGTTTCAAGAACATGCTTAGGATCTTTTAGATCCTTGATTACAACTCGGTGAGGTGAAAAATATATGGTTTTACCTTCACCTGAATGAGTGATTTGATATACTGATAGAAGGTTGCAAGAAATACTCAGAACACATAATACATCATTGAAATGACCATTATCTGTTTGAACTGTTCTAGATCCCACAACACTAAGATATCTATGATCACCAAAAAATATTTTATTGGTGTTACATTCATTTAGAGAAGAAAATATGTCTTTATCCTTAGCCATATGATAAGATTCTCCAGAATCAATAAGCCACTCATCATAAGAAAAAGTAGAAGTTATATTGAAGGAGAAACCAGAAGAAGAAAGTGCATGTCCATGAGAAGAAGAAGAAGAAGAAGTAGAATCAATACTGATGTTGTGCTTCTTCATTGTTGCTTCTATAACTGCCATCTTCTTGAAACATTTGGACTCATCATGACCATCTTTATCACAAAAGTTGCAATGTCTATCAGTATTTTTATTTTTATATTTCACTCCTTTGTCACCATTAGGAGTTGAAGTTGTCTGCGTCTGTTTTGGACCCTTATGTTTCTTGTTGTTGTAGCGAGGATGTTGCTTCTTGGGATTCTTGGGTTTATCTTTCTGCTGGGAGACTAAGGCTTTATTGGAGGTACCTGCAGTGCTGATCACTTCAAGTTGTACAAGCTTATATTCCTCTCTAATCAAAGCAACACAAAAGGACTCAAGATTGGGTTTTTGATAAACTTTCCCTAGAGCCTCTCTCATGGCATAAAAGGTAGATACAAAAAAAGAATATGCACTACCTAGCTGTAATATTCCATATATAAAAAGGTATGTAGAACAAAAATAAATAGCTAGAAATGCCAGATGAACAACAATATAACCACAATAATACCAAAATGATACCAGAATAACACCAGATAGAGCACTTTGATTACTAAGAGCAATGTTCACTTGCCTCTTCGAGGGGGCAACCTCTAGCAGAGAAGATCTCTATTACAATAATATCCAAGACAAAATTTCTCATACCCTCGACTCCTATTTATACTAAATATGTCTATCAAAAGAACCATCTAGAGGAAGATACTTCTAGAAGCGAAAGCTTCTATTAGGTCTTCTTACATTGGACTAATTCTTCCTTATTTCTAGGCCTTATTAATATTGATCTTTATTACATCAAAATACATTATTCTACCTATGTGAGGGTTTAGGTCCCTAACATGTCATCCCCTTTAAAATAAGCCTTGTCCTCTAGGCTTGAGATGTGGTAATTGTTGTTGAATGGTAGCTGGTTCCCAAGTGGCATCTGTTGGAGTTGTATCTTTCCACTGGAATAACACTTCCTTGGTGGTTCACTGATGCAGACGGTGCTCACGCTGGTCCAAAACTTCTTGTGGTTGTAGCCAAATGGAGTCTTCTTCGTCCAACTCTGGAAGGCTGGTTTGAGTTTGGCACTTAATTCGAATCACCTTCTTTAAGCATGAAACATGAAAAACATGATGGAGCTTAGAATGACTGGGAAAAGATAATTGATAGGCCAGCTCTCCCACACGCTTGAGAATGGTATAAGGGCCATAAAATTTGGGTGCTAGTTTCCGACAATGGACAACCTTGAGGGAATTTTTCTTGTAAGGTTGTAGTCAAAGAAACATCTAATCCCCTTCTGCAAATTGACGTTTAGAGAAAACTTGATCTTCTTGTTACGTCATGCGATTCTGGGCCATGACCAAATTCTCTTTGAGGGTACGAATAATATCCTCTCGAAGTGTAAGCGTTTGGTCAACTACTTGGACCTTCGAGACACTTAAAAAATATGAGAGAACTGAAGGTGGAGTTTGGCCATATATTGCTTCAAAAGGAGTCATGAGGGTAGTTGTATGGTAAGAAGTGTTGTACCACCATTTAGCTAGTGGTAACCATTGATCCCACTAATTTTTCCTTTCCAATGCAAAACACCTCAAATATGTTTCCAAACACTTGTTGACAACTTCAGTTTGACCATCAGTCCGGGGATGATAAGTTGTGTTAAGATGCATTTGGGTGTCTTGTAGCTTGACTAGTTCTTGTCAAAAATTGCTGGTGAAAGTTGGGCCGTGATAAGAAACAATAGAATGCGGCATGCCATGAAGCTTGAAGACCTGATCCATGAAAAGTTGAGCCACAATGGATGTTTTAAATGGGTGTTGAAGAGCACATAAATGAGCATACTTGGAAAGAAAATCAACTACCACCATGATGACTGATTTATTGCCCGATTTAGGTAATCCTACAGTAAAATTCATAGAGATGTCCCACCAAATAGCAGGTGTAATCGGAAGTGGTTGTAGTGCGCTAGGATATTTGACTGTTTCCCCATTGTTGCGTTGACACACATCACATTCAACCACAAAATGATGAACGTCATGTTTCATACCATCCCAGAAAAAAAGAATGTTTGACCCGGTCATATGTTTTGGTAAACCCGGAGTGCCCAACTGTGGGTGTAGCATGAAGCTTAGAAAGTACAATGGATTTAAGTTTTGATTGTTTACTTAAATACAAACAACCTTTGTATCAAAGCCCATCATTGAGCCAAAAGTACCCTGGGGAAACTGGAGAATTGGACTGTAATTGTTGTATCAGATACAAACTTTTGGGATCGTGTAGCCATTCCTGGTGAACAACTTGGAGCCAATCTGGTACAATGAAGGAGAGAGAGAAAAGGGACCCTTCATCTTCTTATTTTCTGGAAAGTGCATCAACAACCACATTGTCTTTGCGTTTCTTGTAAATGATCTCATAATAATATCCAAAGATCTTAGTCACGCATTTTTTTTGCTCTGCGGAGGAATGCGTTGTTCTAGAAAATACTTGAGGCTTTGATGATGTGTCTTAATTTGGAAGCGTTTCCCTAATAGATAAGGGTGCCAAAGATCCATGACATGAAAAATAGCCAACATTTCCTTTTCATAGATTGATTTGCCAAAAAATTTCTCAGACAGTTGTGTGCTGGTAAAGGCCAAAGGTCAACCCTCTTTCATAAGGACAATGCCAATTCCTTCCCTGAAGCATCACATTCCAGGACATAGGTCTTTGTGAAATCAGGAAGGGCCAAGACTAGAGTGGTACACATGGCCATCTTCAAGGTTTGAAAATACTGAGAAGCTACTGGAGTCCAAGTGAAAGAATTCTTTTTAAGGAGTGCAGTGAGAGGTGACACAATCTTTCCATAATTATTAACAAATTTGCGATAATATTCTTTTAAGCCCAGAAATCCATGCAAGCTTTTGAGAGTCTTTAGGTGAGGCCAATCTTGCATATCTTCAATCTTTTTAGGATCCACCCTAACGCTGGCCTTGCCAACAAGAAGACCCAAGTACTTGACTTCTGAGGCACCAAAAGCACATTTAGATTGTTTGAGGAAAAGTTGGTGATGAGAGAGTAGATGGAGAACTTGATCCACATGAGCAATATGGTATGTCCAAGTTTTACTATAGATGAGGATATCATCAAATAAAACTAAGACAAAATGACAGAGAAAAGGACGAAAGACATGATTCATGAGGCTTTGGAAAGTGGAGGGAGAATTAGATAAGACAAAGGGCATGATCAAATACTCATAGTGGCCTTCATGAGTTCTAAAGGCAGTCTTAAGAATTTCAGCCTCTTTCATATGGATTTGGTGGTATCCAGAATGAAGATAAAGTTTAGTAAAGAACTGGGCACCACTCAATTCATCCAAGAGGTCATCAATGATAGGAATGAGAAATTTTTCTTTAATGGTGAGTTTGTTGAGGCTGCAAAAGTCATGACACATGCACCAAGAACCTTATTTCTTAAGGACCATGACCACAGGAGAAGAGTAGGGGATCGTACTAGGGCAGATAACACCTACATTGAGCAGTTCTTGAACCATGTTCTCAATTTCATTATTTTGGGAAAACAGGTGATAATAGGGACGAATATTGGGAGGAAGGATTTCTAGGACAAGGGGAATGGAATGATCATGAACATCACGGGAAGGGGGGAGTCCCCGAGGAGTGGAAAAAACCCCTTGATGTTTAGAGAGGATGAATTGGAGGTCCTGCGACACAAAGGGTGCCTTAGTTGCTTGTATGGCATGGAGTTGGGAAATAATGCCAGAATGACCTTTTTTGAGTAGATTTTCCATGCGATGGGAACTAATGATCTTTGGGGAGCCAATTTTGATGCCTTGGAACTTATATTGTTGGATCTCCTGGTCAAATTGCATGGTTAATTCCTTAAAATCCATGAGAATGGGACCCAACGTCCATATCCATTCTACACCCAAAACAATGTCATAACCGCCCATGTCGATAGAAAACATATGATATTTCATGTGGTATTCACCAATTTGGAGACACACATTTTCACAACGCCCTCCACATTTCATGGACCCACCATTGGCAATCATGATTTGGAAATTATTGATTGCATGGATATAGCAATTAGTTTTTTGGGAAATGCAGCGATGAATAAAATTATGGGTGCTTCCACTATCAACAAGAATGATGAACTTCCTATTCTTGATGTAACCAATTAGCTTGAGGGTTTGGGGAGCAGAGAAGACAATGAGAGAATTTATGGAAATGACCGGTTCTACTTCGGGAGGGTCCGAGGTAGGGGTTATGTCAGTGGTTTCAGGTGACATAGACACAAGGGGATCCTCAACATCCTCTTCTGAAACATCCTTTGAGATGGCCATAAAAATATTTTGTTCCTTCCACTTGTGTCCCGGAAAATATTTTTCATCACAATAATAAAAAAGGCCTTTGAGTTGGTGTTCAACCATTTCGGCCCTGGTCAATTTTTGGATCTTTAGTGGAGTAGAAGGAGGAGTGGGAGTTACTGGTTTAGTGCGAGGAATAAAGGAGGGTTTTTGGTTTTGAGAAGAGATAACCTGTTGTGCTTCCTTAGATATTTTAGTAGCCTCCACCCAACTCTAAGGTCGAGCGATGGGGACATGGGCATGAATCTCATCCTTGAGGCCACTGATAAAACATTCGCAGAAAAAAGCATCAGACATGCCCTCTGTACGAAAATCTAGTTGCTCAAAACCATCTATAAAGTCTTCCACTGTGCCACATTATTTCAACATTGTCAAACGGCCTAAATGGTTGGTGTTAGTGTCAAAGCATTCATAAATCTCTGCCACAAAGTGTGTCCAAGCAACATACCCTTAGCGGGCATTTTTTCTCCATTGTCACCATTGCCAAAGTTCTTGATCTAGATGGAGAACACCATACCAGAGTTTGGCCAAGTCATCCATAATGCCATACAAAGAGAAATAATGTTCCATTTGAGTTACCCAACCAGTGGGATCTGAGCCATCAAATTTGGTCACATCTACACGCGGAAGGCATAGGTCACACTGAAAGTGATGGGGCTGAAAATTATGGGAATGAGAGGAAGTTTCAACTTCGGTATGCAAAGGTGGGTCGGATAAGGGAGGATCTGCAGGGATATGCAACTTGGTGCAGATAATCTTAGTGACAGATTCAAGCTCGGTAGTAATGTCTTGTTTGAGGTCTTGTTTGAGTTCCTCGATTGAGGCGGCGATGGAGGAATTCATGTTTTTATTGATGGTGGAAATATTGGCACTGAGCTATCTCACTTCTTGTTGGGTCTCTGTGAAATTAGAGTGCAAGGTATTGAAGTGAGATTCCAAGTCTTGGCTACAGGTACGAGCCATGATGAAGATGGAATTGAAAAGGGGTGGGTGGGGCCACACAAAAAATAGGTTATGGGTGAAGTGTATCACAATGGGTTGAATCCAATGGGGTTAATCCAAAATAAAGGTGTTGGAAGGGGGTCGGGTCCACGAGAAAATAAAAAATTCACTAAAAAATGATAGGTATGAATGCGATAAGGGTGAAGAGAGAAATCCAATGGAATAGGTCTCAAATAATGGTTCTCAAATGCTTAACAGGAAGAAAGGTGTAGTAATTTGGAAACTCGAATGCAGGAGACACAGTTGCGTGACAATAGATATTTTCTATTCTATTTTTGTTTCTGTCCCCAAGGGTTAGGTATTCAAGGGTTCTACAGACAAGGGTTTTCCCTGTGCTATAGTTCTCTAATATACATGTGGGGTCCAATAGTAGTACTTGGCCCAATATCTCAGGGCACCAACTAAGGAGGCTAGACCATTCCCTTAGCCATACTACCCGACTACCCAGGTACTAGAGAGTATCTTCCCGAGTGTTTTTCTCGGTGGCACTATAGCAGTCAAGTGACTGATCAGTTTATCTATGGAGGGCTTCAGAAGATCTAGGTCGATCCATATATAGGTGTTGTGTTATGTGTTACCACTCAAAGGGGTACCAACAAGGGTTACAAGGGTGGCCAACAAATGTGCACTTAAGTACCACTTGTATTTCCTGCATGTATGAATCCCTGACCGCGGGTTTATGCATGTAACTACATATCTATGTAGCTTAAAGACACCAAAATACGTCTCTACCGTGAAAAACATTTACCCACAATTTTTTTCCGAGGAAGGTGCTTTGATACCACTTGTAATATTCCAGATATCAAAAAGTATGCAAAACATAAATAAATAGCTAGAAATGGCAGATGAACAACAATATAACCAGAACAACACCACAATAATACCAAAATGATACCAGAATAACACCAGAAAGAGCACTTTGATTACTGAGAGTAATGTTCACTTTCCTCTTTGAGGGGGCAACCTCCAACAGAGCAAAGCTTTATTAGAATAATATCCAAGACAAAATTTCTCATACCCTCGACTCTTATTTATACTAAATATGTTTATCAAAAGAACCATCTAGAGGAAGATCCTTCTAGAAGCAAAAGATTCTATTAAGTCTTCTTACATTGGACTTATTCTTCCTTATTGCTAGGCCTTATTAATATTGACCTTTATTACATAGAAATATATTATTCTACCTACGTGAGAGGTTAGGTCCCTAACACTAGCTTAGAAAGAATAAGATAGATGCAATGATATTCCTCCATCTTTATCTCACATTCTTCACATAAAATTCTGAGTGTTTTAAACCTAGATATATAGTCTCCAATGCAAGAAAAATCACTTGGAATTAAAGTTGGTACTTGATTTTCTAACTATTGTGCTCGAATAATATTGAGTTTACCAAACATACATTCAATATTTTCCCAAGCTTCATCGGGGTCATCAATTTCTTTAAGGTGGAACCTTAAATCAAAAGAGATGAACATTCTAATTAGTCCACGTGCTTTGTCACTCTTATTAACCCATTTGAATTTCGTATCATCATCAATGGGTTTGTTTTCCTTTCCCAAGGTAATCCAGTACAAGCCTTTACTTCATAATAAATCCTCCATATGATATTTCCATTAGAAGTAGTTGGTGTTGATAAGCAAAATAATACTAGAATAATCCATATTAAATATGTAGATAATGTGGATTTAAAAATTGAAACTGATGATCTGGATGGAAAGATCTCAAAAAATTAGGCGTTTAAAAAAAAAGACGGACTTCGGATGTGAAAGTTATGCCCTTTTAAAAAAATACAAACAATAACCAAAGGACCACATGGTGGTGTAAGTTTCTTTATGAAGTGACCCACTTTTATAAAAATAAGTGGGGATCACTTTTAGAAGGAAGTTACTTTATGAAAGAAAAGTCGCATGCAAAATAAATAACTCTAAAATAAAATATTAAAGCTACAATTGAGCATGAATTTAAAAAAAAAAAGTAACAAAAGGAGAGACTTGAAATCAAGACCTCTTACTTAATAAGGAATATTTTAACCAAATGGTCTAGCAAAACATATTGTAATTTTTAGCAAGAGGATTGGACTTGTTGTTGGCCCTGGAGAGCATGCTAAAAAAAACTCTTTTCACAGAAGAATTTTTTTTCGCTTCTCGATGACAATAAGGGTTAGATCTTGGTTAGCTTACTCGGAAAATGCACCTTTTCCTATTTGTTTATTATTTTATGAGATCGTACAGGGTGCGAGGAAAAGAGCATACACATATATAAAAGAGTAGCAAGGAAACAAATAATATAAAACCAAATAATACTTTGCAAAAAAATAAAAATGGCCTATTCATGTTTTATACCTCAGGATCTGACTGAAATGGCTGTATCTGGGGCAAACAGAAACCTTTTCGAGTGAAATGAAAAGTGTTCCCAACTGAAACAAGCACTCCAGATGTAATGTAATAGTCCTCTTAGCCAATAAATGTACGAAGATGTCAGAAAATGGATATGAGGAAATTCAGCTCCACGATCTCGATCTACAACAAGAGCGGGTCTTCAAACAGGCTCTATTACCATGTTCTAAAACACATGTATTCCAACAGAGGATGAAAACCTTCAGTAGACACTGACACAACTATATCAAATATCAACACACTGATGTTTTGATGTGGTAAAACCCCTACGGGGAAATGACGCAAACGCGCCACCCATGCCACGTCTGCTCCCACCAGGACCTTCTCTTCCTTAGGACCAGAGAGCTAAAATTATCTTCAACCCCCTTATCGGGAGTTCTCAATACCCACAGAATGCTCTTTATGACCTCCCTTCTTGAAATCGGGAAATTGGACCTCGCAAGATCGTGAGTCCTGCACTCACGAGGTCGGGTCTCACCAATCCCCGAATTTCGATGAAATACTCACCCACATGTTCCTTGCTTCTATCGGGACTTCTCCCGATCGGAAAATCAGTACTTGTGAGGTCGTGGATCACTCACCTCTTGGATCCCCGACTTCCGATGCCACCTGGCATTGTCTCACGGCAAGGTTCCACCTTCCGACACCTGTCCTCCACTATGGCGCTTTTAACCCTGTCAGGAAATCGCGTATCGGAATATCGCAATTTTCGTTGTCAATGTAAATGGGATTTTCAATTCCCTGAACCCCGATATAAATGGACACCTGTCCTCGGTTCTAGCACCTGGGGCCCACGCTCCTGTGGTGATCGAGAAATCGCGGCTTGGAGTTTCACGATTTCAAATGCCCTGGTTCACGGACCCTTCCAAGTCCCGAACTCCGAAGTGAGACGACACCTGTCCTCCACTGAATGCTATGAATGTGGGACCATCACGTTTCGGGATTTCACAACTTCTCCTGTCATGAATTTCTCGTTACCAAGAATCCCGAAATGCTAAACCCCGAACTCTTCAAGATCCTTGGACACACGTCCTTCAGATTAATGACCCTGATTGCGTCGGGAAATCACGGATCGCGATTCCGATATGCTTGAGTTTCTTGCCTTTGGAAAACCCTATGCTCCAAACACCGATTCGTCCAGATCTCCTGCCACGCGTCCTGCCAAGATCAATGACTGAGATCCTTTCTCAGGATTTCAGGACTTATGAGGTCTTGATTCTCTTGTTCAGCGAAACCCCGATGAAGCTAATATCCCGATGACTCCTCTGGGTTCCTCCTCTGCCCGCTGCGACTTAAACCCTACGCAACTTTCTCTAGATCTAACGGCTGACAGGATTTCGCTGTTTCCTCTGCGAATCCTGACCGTCGATTCCTCCTCCTTGAGGATTTCTTGAGAAGGCTAAATGTCCTTTCTCCGAACTTGCTCTCCAACGCCTGCGCTTGAAACTCCTGCCGAACCTTCCTCGACACGGACCTCCTTTTCTCTCTTCCAACGATATCACGAAGGTGCTATACCTCCTGAGCTTTTCCACTCTGATTCCTTCAGAGGAACTTGCGTGCCCTCCTCGTGGAAATCATTCAACAACTTCCCAAGTGTTGAATACTTCCGACTCTGTGCACTTCCTGGAACAACAGTCTTTGATTACCTTTGCTCAGATTCACTACTGAGACTTCTGCTTCAGCCTACGCACTCCTTGCACAGCTTCAACAACCCACTTCCACTTCTGGGTGAATGAGGACAATAGTTAAACTACTGAGCCTTCATCAACGCACTCCTTACGGATGAATTCGACTGCACACCTTGCGGGAATCTCCTGGATTAGATAGAGAAACAATTGAAACTCATTCTCTCTCCCTTTCAAACTTCAGTAAAACATGAAATCATATGCACA
>JZKD02S1821963.1:30121-54781 GCA_000966675.3 Picea glauca
AAGATAAACATTAATAAAATAAATCTTAGTATTTAGAGTGAAGCTATTCATAAATAGATCTTAGTATTCAAAGTGAATCTGATGTACTATTGGTTATTACACCGAAGGTGTATTTAAAGGTGTGACACCTCTCAATTTTTTTCATCATTTGCGCGTGCCCTATAGAGACCCGACACATATCAATAGTATTGAAATCATGTCGTCTACTGCAATCTAGAATCTGGAAGCTTCCCAAGGATTTCACATCCACGAGATCTATAACAGTGGTGTTGTATGTTCATGCAATGTTGGCCAAACTATCCTCAGACTACATACAACAAGGATGATTTTAAGAATGAAAATTTATTTTTAAATGAAGAAACTTGGGCTAATATTAGTAGTTCTTAATATACAAAATGTAAAATGTTTGGGGATAGTTTGGTAAAAATATTCACATTTCTAAGTATTTTATATGGTTTTTATAAAGTTTTGGCAATTTTTAAGATAATAATCACACACAAAAAATAAAACGAATTTACATGGTAAAACCCTTCAAAAGAGAAACATCTATGGGGTAATGATAATCAGTTTTTTTATTGTTCAAGAAACAATTACAATAGCCAAACTCTGCTTACAGTCATATGTCACACTCAAGTCACACACTGCATTTTCCTCTATGGGCTTACATAGATAATAACATCTCTCTAATATTTCAATTAATGTACAGCTAATCAATTATGGAATGTCATTAATTTATGGAATACCAAAGGAGAAATAATCCTCATTAAAAATAATTTTTTTAGCAGTTGGATTCATATGTGTGGAAATGTCTTCACCACTTCTCCCCTTGGCTAACTAACGGACGTACTTTGCATCCTTCAAGGCAACTACTTCTTGTTCGATTGTAAAAACCAACTGATCGTCAAATCATGGCCTGACCCAATTCACTGGGAAAGCTCTTCTCAGATCACAGAACAGAGCGATAAAACTTAAAACTTTAAAGTTTATGATGGTATACTCATAAATGAGGAAATAAAAATATCATAAGGAAAACATAGTCACATAGAAATAAAAGATAGATATTTCATGTGGCTCACCCAAACATTGAGCTACTTCCACCAAGCAGAGGTATTGGTTGTCTTATTATTCAGGTCATGGAGATTATAGTAGCTCATTCACTTCTCTCATGTCTACCTCTATAGGATTACATAAATTATATCAATGTACGTTAGAAGCCGATTATTGAATGTGCTCATAACTAAATTCTAACTTGGTCTTATTGGTTACAAGCAACGCTGGATTATAGGATCTGAAATCCTAATCCTAGGAATTTGTTGTCCCCGTTTAACAATCTCCACCTTGACAACAATTAACCTGATACCTTGCTCCTTCTTTCGTTCATCAACTTTTCCGCAAGCCAAGAGAAGCTAAGCACCATCATAGCTTCTATAACAATACAGGTTTTGTGAACATGTCCATGTAGTTCTCTTTTGTATGCACTTTCTCCAGAGAAACGTCGTGTTCATCAATGACCTGTCTTACAAAATGGTACTTGATAGATATATGTTTTGTTTTACTATGGGAGGTTGGATTCTTAGCCAATTGAATAAAACTTTGACTATCAGAAAGTAACTTTACTTTGTCCTTCATCCTTCCAAACTCACCAAACAAAACTTTCAACTAAACTACCTCTTTGCAAGCATGTGAAGCAGCTACGTATTCTTCTTCTGTAGTGGATAAAGCAAAAATGTTCTGTAGCTTTGAAATCCAACTAATAGCTCCACCTGCAAAAGTAAAGACATACCCTGAATTCGACCTTCTTTCTTTCCAAATCACCTGCAAAATCAGAATCAACATATCCACAGACTGATTCACAACCACTGTTATAGGTGATACGATAATCACTTGTGCCCCTCAGATACCGAAGCACCCATTTCATTGTTTCCCAGTGCTCTTTACCTGGATTTTCCATACACCTGTTAACAATCCCAAGTGCATGTGAAATGTTTGGCCTTGTACTAACCATCGCATACATTAAACTTCCTATTGCATTAGCATATGGTATTTGAGACATATCTTCCTTTTCTTCTTTTGCACTAGGATCTAAAATTGAAGAAAGATTAAAATGGGAAGCCAAAGGGATTGAAACTAGTTTCACATCATTCATACAAAACCTAAAAAGTATCTTCTCAACATACTTATGTTGTGACAACCAAATCTTATCATTCCTCATGTCTCTTAATATCTCCATGCCCAAAATCTGCCTTGTTTCTCCTAGATCTTTCATATCGAACTTCCTAGCCTTTCGAGCCTTTAACCTATTGATCTCAGTTATTCTTTTTCTTGCTAAAATCATATCATCAACATACAATACTCATATAATGAATATGCCATTATTCAATTTCTTAAAGTAGACACTGATCATACTCACTCCTTGTATAATTCTAGCTCACCATGAAACAGTCAAATTTCTTGTACCATTGTCTGGGTGACTACCCTAGACCATACAATGATTTCTTGAACCTGCAAACAAATTTCATGTTGCGATTATGAACGAACCCTTCTAGTTGTTCCATGTAAATTTCCTCATCCAAATCTCCATGTAAGAAAGAATTCTTAACATCTAGCTGCTCCAACTTCAAATCAAGTGACGCAACTAATGATAACCCCATTTCAATTGAAATAGACTTAAAAATTGGTTAAAAAATCTCATGAAATTCAATACCTTCTTCCTGAGAATACCCTTTCACAACCAACCTTGCTTTGTACCTTTCCACCTTATCATCAACACGCTTCTTCAGCTTGTAGACCCACTTGCAACCTACAGTTTTTCTGTCTCCTGGAAGTTCTACCAGGTCCCATGTAGCATTCCTCTCTAATGCCTTCATTTCATCCTTCATTGCTTCTTTCCATTTATCTCTGTTAGAACCCTTCACAGCTTCCTGATAGCACGAAGTTTCATCATTATTAGTACTTAAAGAAACAGATCAAACAAAATCATAGTACCTTCTTGGACGATTTCTGACCCGTGTAGACCTTCTTAGGGAAGTTTGTGGCTCATCCACTATCTGTTGACTTTCATCATCAACCATGTCTTCCTCTGCTGCAGGAGACTCTTCATGAACATCTTATGAAACTTGTTCATGTTCACCTTCATTAGTTTCCAACTGAATCTGTTGATACTTAGGTACTTCTTCATGTTTCATTTGAACATCTACATCTTATTTGATGAGAGATGATTCATAAAATATTACATCTTTCTTAATGGTGATCTTGTGGGCAGTAGGATCCCACAAACTGTACCCCTTAATTCCATCACCGTATCCAACAAAGATATGCCTTTTTTTATTTTGGATCTAATTTATAACGTCGATGTTTTAGAATTAGAGCATAGGCATCACAACCAAAAAACTTTAAGATTAGAATAATTACAAGGATGACCTTTCCATACCTCTTCAGGAATCTTGCACTCTATTGATGTTGATGGTGATTGATTCACCAGATAACAAGATGTATTTACTTCTTCTGCCCACAGTTCATGTTGCAATTTGGCGTTACTTATTATACTCCTTGCTCTCTCTAGAAGAGTCTTGTTCATGTGTTCAACAACTCCGTTTTGCTGAGGAGTATAGGTAGTGGTTTTATGCCTATCGATCCAAAATTATTTGCAATAGTTTTCAAATTCCATTGACATAAATTTCACCACCATTATTAGTTCTTAAAAGTTTAATGGATCTACCAGTTCTCTTTTCTACCAAAGCTCTAAACTTCTTGAAACTAGTAAACACATCAGCCTTTCTTTTCAACATATATATCCACACCTTCCTAGAGAAATCATCTATAAAAGTTACAAAATATGATGATCCTCCATATTAAATAGTAGGGGATGGTCCCCAAACATCAGAATGAATATAATCAAGGATTCCTTCATGGTGTATCTTCTGGTTTTAAATCTCTGCCTATTATGTTTTCCATAAATACAGTGATTGCAGAAATCTAACTTTAAAGACTTTAGACTAGGAAGTAACTTGCAATCAGTTAATACCTTTAATCCTTGTTCGCTCATATGACCCAACCGTTGATGCCACAGTCGAACAAAATCACTGTCTTTCTCGAATACTGTTGTCGCATGATCTAACTCAGTTCTTCCTTCTAACAGGACAAGTTACCAACCTTCTTCACTTTCATAACTAGTAGAATTCCTTTGTAGACCTTCATAACTCCACCTTGAACAATACTCTTATATCCTCCAATATCTAACACTCCCAAAGAAATTAGGTTCTTCCAAAGCTCAGGTACATATCTTACATCAGTTAATATTTTAACAATTCCATGAAACATCTTAATTCGAATTCTACCAATTCCCGCTACTTTACATGATATGTCATTTCCCATGTAAACAATTCCATCATCTATAGATTGGTAAGTAACAAACCAGTGTCTATGAAGACACATGTGATTTGAAGCACCAAAATCTAATAACCATTGTTGATCAGGATGTGAACCAATACTAATTAATAAAACGTCATCATTCATACATGAACCTGTTGTTGAACCTGTTTCAGTTTCATTTGCTTCCTTCGTCTCTTTTGGAGGGTCTTCTTTGGAGGCTTGTTGTTGCTCCCAGCAATCCTTCTTTAGGTGTCCAGATTTGCCACAAAACCAGCACTTAATCTTGCTCTTTTTGCCCTTCGAATTTGACCGAAATAAATCCCTATGATCATGTCCTCTTTCTTTAGGTCTACCTCTAACCATCATCACCTCATATGTATAGGTTTCTAGATTGGATTTATTCCTTGTTTCCTCAGACAGTAAAGATCCAACAATATCATCAAAATCAATACTTTCTTTTGAACTGAAACTAATAGAGGTAACAAAGTGATCCCATGACGTGGGAAAAGAACACAATAATGTAATTGCCTTATCTTCATATTCCAATTTTCCTCCCATGCTAGTCAACTGGACTAAGAGAGTATTAAAAGTATTTAAATGATCATTTATCTTCGTACCTTCCTCCATGCGCAAACTATACAATTTTCTTTTCAGGAATATCTTGTTCATCAAGGATTTCGTCATGTGCAGGCTTTCCATCTTTGACCACAAACTAGTTGTTCTCTTCTCTGTAACAATGTTGAGCAGTACATTGTCAGACAAACACAGGCGTATGGCACTCAGTTCTCTCACATCCATCTCATCCCATTCATCATCTGTTATGATCGTGGGTTGCTTTTCTTTTCCCAAAAGCGCCTTCACCATGCCTTGTTACACGAGTAGATCGTGCAAATTAACCTTCCAAATATCGAAATTGTTTTTGCCATTGAACTTCTCAATTTCGAACTTAGCACTTTACATCTTTTTCATTAGAGGAAACAGTCCAAAAAAACACCACTGCTTGTAATAACCAATGCTCTTTAAAAAAGTATGTGGAGGAATAATGGTGTAAACTCCAAAAAAAAAAGGTATAATAAGATACCTTTTCACTAATCCTCACCTTTTATTAAAAAGATTCACCTTTTTAAAAAACATCCAGCCACTTGAATTTATGCATACAATTTTATTTTATTTTGTTTGTTAATTGGTTCAAACCTTCTTGGCATCAGGATTAACCTTTGGCTTGAGAAACCGTGACTCAGGGGCATCTAAGTCGTCAAAATCACTAGGGGATCACACCCGGCCTGAGCCACACCAACCCTTAACATGGTTGGATTTTTTGTCCCCACAGGTTTCGAACCGGNCACACCTTCCTAGAGAAATCATCTATAAAAGTTACAAAATATGATGATCCTCCATATTAAATAGTAGGGGATGGTCCCCAAACATCAGAATGAATATAATCAAGGATTCCTTCATGGTGTATCTTCTGGTTTTAAATCTCTGCCTATTATGTTTTCCATAAATACAGTGATTGCAGAAATCTAACTTTAAAGACTTTAGACTAGGAAGTAACTTGCAATCAGTTAATACCTTTAATCCTTGTTCGCTCATATGACCCAACCGTTGATGCCACAGTCGAACAAAATCACTGTCTTTCTCGAATACTGTTGTCGCATGATCTAACTCAGTTCTTCCTTCTAACAGGACAAGTTACCAACCTTCTTCACTTTCATAACTAGTAGAATTCCTTTGTAGACCTTCATAACTCCACCTTGAACAATACTCTTATATCCTCCAATATCTAACACTCCCAAAGAAATTAGGTTCTTCCAAAGCTCAGGTACATATCTTACATCAGTTAATATTTTAACAATTCCATGAAACATCTTAATTCGAATTCTACCAATTCCCGCTACTTTACATGATATGTCATTTCCCATGTAAACAATTCCATCATCTATAGATTGGTAAGTAACAAACCAGTGTCTATGAAGACACATGTGATTTGAAGCACCAAAATCTAATAACCATTGTTGATCAGGATGTGAACCAATACTAATTAATAAAACGTCATCATTCATACATGAACCTGTTGTTGAACCTGTTTCAGTTTCATTTGCTTCCTTCGTCTCTTTTGGAGGGTCTTCTTTGGAGGCTTGTTGTTGCTCCCAGCAATCCTTCTTTAGGTGTCCAGATTTGCCACAAAACCAGCACTTAATCTTGCTCTTTTTGCCCTTCGAATTTGACCGAAATAAATCCCTATGATCATGTCCTCTTTCTTTAGGTCTACCTCTAACCATCATCACCTCATATGTATAGGTTTCTAGATTGGATTTATTCCTTGTTTCCTCAGACAGTAAAGATCCAACAATATCATCAAAATCAATACTTTCTTTTGAACTGAAACTAATAGAGGTAACAAAGTGATCCCATGACGTGGGAAAAGAACACAATAATGTAATTGCCTTATCTTCATATTCCAATTTTCCTCCCATGCTAGTCAACTGGACTAAGAGAGTATTAAAAGTATTTAAATGATCAGTTATCTTCGTACCTTCCTTCATGCGCAAACTATACAATTTTATTTTCAGGAATATCTTGTTCATCAAGGATTTCGTCATGTGCAGGCTTTCCATCTTTGACCACAAACTAGTTGTTGTCTTCTCTGTAACAATGTTGAGCAGTACATTGTCAGACAAACACAGGCGTATGGCACTTAGTTCTCTCACATCCATCTCATCCCATTCATCATCTGTTATGATCGTGGGCTGTTTTTCTTTTCCCAAAAGTGCCTTCACCATGCCTTGTTACACGAGTAGATCATGCAAATTAACCTTCCAAATCTCGAAATTGTTTTTGCCATTGAACTTCTCAATTTCGAACTTAGCACTTTACATCTTTTTCATTAGAGGAAACATTCCAAAAAAACACCACTGCTTGTAATAACCAATGCTCTTTAAAAAAGTATGTGGAGGAATAATGGTGTAAACTCCAAAAAAAAAAAGGTATAATAAGATACCTTTTCACTAATCCTCACCTTTTATTAAAAAGATTCACCTTTTTAAAAAATATCCATCCACTTGAATTTATGCATACAATTTTATTTTATTTTGTTTGTTAATTGGTTCAAACCTTCTTGGCATCAGGATTAACCTTTGGCTTGAGAAACCGTGACTTAGGGGCATCTAAGTCATCAAAATCACTAGGGGATCGCACCCGAACTGAGCCACACCAACCCTTAACATGGTTGGATTTTTTGTCCCCACAGGTTTCGAACCGGTAACTTTTCAACACAGAGTGGCTTAACAACACGCTCTGTCACCGACTGTCCTACACCTCAGGGACTATGCATACAATTTTTTAATATAATTCATATTTTTAATAAGAATTCACCTTTACTTTACTTTAATTCCCCCAACCTTTTTAAATTTTTTAAAACATCTACCTCACGTCAATCCTTCAACTTTTAATAAAATAAAAAAAATTCAACCTTTCATATACTTTGCAAAAACTTGATTTATACCATGCGCACACCAGGGATCGACATTCCCTTCCTTATATAGGCCAACACTATACAGGCCAGTGCTTAAATTCGTATGTGGCGCTCCCTTCCCTAACACAACCAACGTTGAAATGATTCCCGAAAAAAATCATAAGTCCACTAATGAAATGACACTCCCTCCATGAAGAGCCCCCAACACTGCTACAAAAAATAGTGCTCCCTTCAAGAAACCCACGTAGCCTCTCCAACACAACAATATCAATGCAGCCTCTTCTATTTTGCGGCCTCCTTACTTTTGATACCATTTGTTATACTCATAAATGTGGAAACACAAATATCATAAGGAAAACACAATCAAAGGGAAATAAAAGATAGAGATTTCACGTGGTTCAACCAAACGTTGGGCTACGTCCACCAAGCAGAGGTTTTGGTTGTCTTACTATTCAGGTCATGGAGATTACAGTAGCTCACTCACTCCTATCATGTCTGCCTCTACAGGCTTACATAAATTATATCAATGTACATTAGAAACTGATTATTGAATGCGCTCATAACTAAATTCTAACTTGGTCTTATTAGTTACAACCACTACTGGATTATAGGATCTGAAATCTTAATCCTGGGAATTTGTTGTCACCGTTTATCATATGGTCACCTTCTAATTCACTTGATCACCTCTCAATGAAACTTAATGGTATAGCCACTCCCCTACATGTAAATATCAATCCAAGAAACATCACGACATGACCACTCCAATCAAAAGATGTGTAGGATGGAAGTTAATTAATGACATGAGAACTAGATTTATGCAAAGGTGGTGAATGGGACAATTACTTCCACTGCCAACCACATTTATCATATGTAAAATTACTTCTTCTTTTTTTTACTGTAAAATACTCCAATTTTAAAATCTACACATTAATATTGACCTACATTTAATTTTTAAAATCGGGCAAGTTGAAAATTTGTTGGTGTGTGAGAGAGATGGATAATTTTAGGCCTCAGTGCATGTTGGGTCATCCATCTCCATTCCATTATTCATCCCATGATTCCCAATGCAGCATGCCCACCATGCAAATTGGAATTTACATATGTTTTTGTTGAATTGGGATTTACATTTGTCTTCCAATGAAATGAGTCTTCCTCGAATTCACTTGATCCTATGATTGAAATTTAGATCCTCTCTATTTAACCCTTTTTTCATCAATTCACTTATGTGATATTTGAGCTTAACTTCACTTATGTGTGCCTTTCCCTTATGTGTGTATTCATCGAATGCACAATTCTATGAGTAGCTTGTACTCGATTGCACACTCGCAAGAAAGCTATAATCCATAGGACTAGATCGTTTATTCGATCCACGAAGTATTGGGAGGGTTAAATAAAGAAACTAACCTTTTTACATTGATTGAATGTCATTTTCGTTCACCTTTCAAGTGGAAAAAAGGTAGAGGACATATTCCAGTAGGTTTAATCTCTCTCATTCCTCTTCAGTTATTCTTTCCAAAGCACCCCCCTCCAAGTAATATATGGTTGAGTGCATAGAGGCTCTCTTTTCATTTTGAACCATGATGATGATGATGCAATCACGTAACCTATAGGCTGAAGCATGAGAGGGAAGAAAATATCAAAGGTTTGGGGTTATAAATTTCAATTCCCACTACACAGAGTCACAAACTACACCTGCAGTGGGTCTTTGGGCATGCTTGGAAAATCCCATCTCCCTTGCATTTGCAATCTCGTAAGATAAAAAATAAATGCTAAGAAGAAAATATCGAGATTCAAGAATATTTCCTAGCACCTGCATGTAACTACCCAAATTTGTTTTCAAACTAAAATAGGCAAGGTTAATGGATATTTGGTATAAAATTACGATTGCATGATGTTTTTTGAAATGATCATTGTCATGATTTTGTTGTTTGAACGAAAAGTGTGACTCTATGAGGGTCCTGGAAACTGTGATCGTATACTTGAACATATTATATCACTGAACTTAATTTGTCTCTTCTTTCATTCCAAAATATCTCAGTCAACATAATATTAAATGATGGGGAAAATTAAATACAAACTTTCATGAGAAGAGCAATTTTGAAAAGAAACTCATCATAAAAAATTTACTTGACGGGTAGGAGTCCTCGCCAAGTTTATACCCTATGTCCAACCCAAGGCGATTCACCAATCCAACCATTAAGTGAACAATTTAGAGATTAGGTTTGATTGTGTCGCATGATTCACAACTTAACTCTCTTCCTAAATCATTGAGCAATCGTCCAATTCTTCTCACATGCCCAAGAAACCAAGACAAGTCACATACGACATATAGGTGCGTCATTGTGAGGAGGATGCAGGGACTATGTACATATTCCAAAATGGATACATGTAGCATATAATTCTCAGGGAAACAAGAAAATTTCATGCAACAACCAAGACAAGAAAGGAGAACATCATGTCTTCTCCAACAATGAAAAAGATTGAAAAACTGGAAATAGAAACCATTAGTGCAACAACTCTCGATTGGAATCCATAGATTTATAATCTCATAAATGAATAAACAGAGTAGAATGAAGAGTTGTTAGGATTCTTTAATGGCTAATAAAGAATGAAAACATTAAGTAAAACTTAGAGAAACAACATAGAAGTAATTCTCGTACCATTAAAAAAACTTAGACAACAATTGAAATAGCAGCAACTAAGAACTCATATACAAAAATCAACAAAACACATAGAGAGATTCATCACTTAAGAAATCAGCATTTACCCTAGAAATCCAAATGGGGAAACTAACATTCCATTGACTTCAACCATGCTCTTTATTTCTTTGTAATGTGCAAGTTACAATACCATCAAGCTCTCTGGCCCATTATCGATCTTCTCATGAGAATATCACAGCAATTCCTATCACTCTCAACCTAAGAACCCATATTCCTTTGTGTTGCAAGATTAAATACAAGAACAGATCAAATGGAGTTGAATATGGAAGGCTAGATGTCCCCAACACTTCAGCATCCCCAAGTCTAGCTTGCTTCTCCTCTCTTGTCTTTTTCCCAATTACATCTAAAGGATTGTGTCTCATGTTTTTTTTTTAATACACAATTTTTTGGTGTTATTCTTCTCAAATATTTTTCAATACATTTTCCTTTCAACTATTAATATTTCTAATGTTTACATTGAGAGTGATATATTAATGCAGGTGCATACACCGATCAATATGGTGTGGGACATTTAATGCTATCAACCCTATCTCCTACCTTGTTTATAGCCTCGAACCTTACCTATGTTATCCTCACAGAAATTAAGTTGATAGTCAATCATTGTCATGTAGATCCAATTCTGATCACACCTTCCCATTGGACAGGGGAGGGAACTTGCTTGCAATCTAGTTGCTCTCATACCATTTCGTGTTCCTTTGGAGTCTACCCTTTGAGGCCAATATGTGAGATTTATTGTCATCCTTTCTGAATTACCCATTCCTTCCACTGCAAATTTGTCTCTTCCTTCAATTCTTCAAGAGTGTGTGATGCGAATTCTTTGATAGTGGGGAGAACCTAATGTTCCTCTTCTACATCCAACATCAAGGACTTGAAAAATATCAAATTCTCCACATTAACCATAGAGATAATTTTCATATAAGGAAGAAGGCTTAATCTGAAGGCCTTATCATTCTTCTACTCAATATTGTCAAAAGGTCTATATCTAAGAAGCTTGATTTTCTTCATTTCCCCTTGCAATTGTTACTTGTGGAGGTGAAGCCACACCTTATTTCCAACATGAAACTTTTCATCTTATTTGCACTATTCATGGCCAACTTTACACTATTGTTGGCTTCTCTCAAGTTTCTCCTATACAAGTCATATGTATCTATATGATCTTGTCCAAAAATGTGTTTTCCTTCTTCTCATATTCTTGCAATCTACTTTGTCATTATGTTGTTCATACACAATGTCAAATGGTGAGGGACATAAATAGTGGAATAAATTCTCAAAAGGTTATTTTTTGGTGGAAGAATGAAGAACTTGATTGTATGAACATTGGATGTGCACCAATTACTCATCCCATGTCCTTGGATGCTTTCTATTGTACCTTCTCAACAACTGTACTAACATCTAGTTGATAAATTTTGTTTGTCCGTTGATATGGAAATGAAATGTAATGGAATACCTTACTGTGGTATCCATTATCTCCTAAAGTGTTGTCCAAGATATGTCCAATAACATGCTATCTCTTTCAAATATGATGGAGCTTGGAAATCCAAAATGTACCCAAATATTGTTGAAGAATAACACAGTTTATTCTCGTTCAAAGATCATCTTCTTACACAATGAGAACACACATATTGTTGAAATGGTATACCACAACAAAAAAGTAATCATTGGCCCCAATGAGACATAGGAAATCCTCCAATAAAGTCCATGGAGATGCTCCCTGGAGGCCTGCTTGGCACTGGTAGTGGAATATAGAGCCCAACCTTTCTATTACTTGGCTTGTTGGTGTTGCAAAGAACATGATCTCTAAAAAATGTTGCCACTTGATCCTACATCTTTGGCCAGTTCTCATACCTTGTTACACACCAAAATGTCTCACTTGAGTTTCACACCCTAAGTGTCGTGAGTGTCACAAACTGACGTATGCACCTTGTTAAGTGTCGCATGCATAGTCACAAGTGTTGTATGCACCTTACCTAGTGTCACATCCACTTTGTCGAGTGTCACAACCCCTTGACACTATTAAAGACATTTTACATGACCCTTAAGTCATATTCGAGGAAGAAACCCATAATTTCAAGGTAGAAACACACCTTGTTTTTGGAAAATCGACCATTTTTGGGGAATTTATGAAGGGTGGATCCACCTATCCATGATAGGGGAGTTCCACTTCATGGAATGGTTCCCCCTTGACATTTTATGGGAGCACTACTTTATAGGATGGCACCTTGTGTTCAACTCTCAGGGAGCGCCAGTCTTGTTAGAGGGAAAATGGGGCTCATCCACGTTATTCTATTGAAAATATCTCTTGGAATGAGGTTGGTTGTGTTATAACCATATGCTATGGATTCATATTATAATAAAATACCAACCTTAAGGATACATATCCTCAACCATATCCTTCATTTTATCATGGTGGTTGTTCTTCTCAAGCCTATATATTGAAGGTATTTCCAAGGTGAAGGGGGGAAGATTATAGGTATCAAACCTTTGATTCTGGAGGAAGCATCAACATTTTGATTTCAAGATTCATTCAATGGTTGGAAAAGGAGAGCTTGGAGAAGTTATTGCATCATCCATCATGTTTTGTGAGTTCCTTCTTTGGCTTTCCAACTAATATCAACTTGGTCTATTCCCTTCAAGATCATGTGTTTTACATTTTCTTGTCTATTGTCTTTTCAGTCTTCATAGATAGATTTTATTTATATAATCATCTATAGTAGGAGGAAGAGTTACATTTCTAGTATTTGCAGGATTTCAATTGCATTGAGGATCTTGGATACCAAGTGACGGGATTGGAACAGTGAGGACGAACATCGCAACAAGGTGCACTACATTCTTATTATCTTGATTGATTGATTGATTCAGTTAGATCTATAGGGAAAGTAGCAACCAGTTGTTCACTTTTTTCTTTGTACCAAAGATAGGGGTTTTGGTCCAAAGGGGATATTATCCTATCTGCAATGTAATATTTCTCACAACATACCTCTGCAAACTTGTCACCATCTTTGTTATGCTAAAATGTGAATGAATCATGGGAGTGTGAGCTTCCCTCATCAACTGAAGCCTTTTATCTCATGGTATGCACAACTTTCCAACTTGTACAACAATTCATCTTGGAGGTGACATTCATTTCCTTCCATGGGATTGGTCTCTCCTTTAGCTACTTGTATACACCCCTAAAATATTCATCTCTCTCGTAGTATTCACTCAATAGTTCAAGAGTGAAGGGCTCATGATACATTATCACTCCAGCTATTGTTGTAATGTCTTCTTCCAATTGACCATGATGGGGAGATGACTCAATAGCTTATATGACTCCCGTAGGCTATATTCAAAAAGGAAAAGGGGATTCAAAGAGGTGTCACTAGGTTAAAAGATTGACAAACCCCAAAAGTGACATTAAATAAAATAAGAAATAATATTTTAATGGATTTGGAGGAAAAAGATTTGATTTGGTCAAAATGGGGGAAAGATATAGAAGGACCAAAGGAAGGATAAATAGAGGATCAACCCTTCCCATTTTTTGTTATGATTTAATATCTTATTGAGTGCTCTTGTAGCCATTATTTTTGTTGGGGTTTTGGGAAAAACTCTTCCATTGTAGGTTTAATTTAGGTAGTGCAATATCCACCCTATCTAGAAAAAGATGGGAATTCATTTGAAGTCCTCTTTGAGTACATTTTGGTTCTTGATTCTATTCAGGAGGGATTTGGAGGTATATCAGTTGGCACAAGGAATTTGTGATAAGTTTTAGGAATTTTCCATTCTCCATATATGTAGGTACAGATGGGTTCATGCAACCATAGCAGAAGGAATCCCCACAAGTAGAGTAAGGGTCATCCTGCAAGAACCTGTGAGACACCCCACGTGCCTCATGTGAGGACCCCTGTAGATATTGGGTTTGTAGTAGATCAAGTCTATGAAGGTCTCCTAAAGAGTTTGGAGGGAGGCATATAGAGCAGATGTCACTAGAGCAGAGAAGTGGAAGGATTGGAGAGCCTTGGGCTTCATAGATTGGCATCATTCCATGTTTTTCTATGTGTTTCTATAGTATATTGTGATGTTGCCTAGAATCCATTAGTTTGTGTGCTTAGTAGTATTCTGTAGTTGTTATTACAACCATTATTTATCTCTGTACTGATTCTCGAAACTTACACCCATAATAAGATGTCATGGTTATCTTCTCTAATCTTGTGTAATGAATGCTTTCTATCTATTTGATAATATTTCTCATTGAGTAAACTATTTTATGAGAAGTTAACAACACATTCATTTAATAAGAAGCAATAATTTTGGGGCAAAAGCATAAAATCTTCATCTAGCCTAGTTGGGTACATTACAGTGGTATCATAGCTGGTGATTTTGGCATTCTATGACTACATTGATGCCTAAGATAAAAGGACATGGGGGGTAGACCTATCGAGAGTCACTGGAAAAATAAACAAAATAAAATCAAACATATTCAAAGCCAGAAGGAGCCATGGGGGACCATGGTGAAGATAGAGTCTAGAAACTATTGGAATCCACGGTCATTGAGAAGTGACAAATGGTTGTTCAGAAGTGACAATTGACACAATTCCTCACATAGTTCCTTACCAACACTAAAGCAAATAAAAACCCTATAGGATCCAATGGGAACCAATTAGAGGGTATCCATAGAGGAAGTGGAGCTTATACAAAAGGTATTAATAACCATACTTTGACCTAGAGCGGGAGCTTAAATATACCTAGGCCTTTATTACCACATTTCCTAACAGAGTAGCCTATGGAGGCACCGGAGCAACCGGATCAGGGGTCTAATTTTAATACCTCATACAGGGAATATGATATGGTACATGAAGATATATAGGAGAAAGTTTCCTATAAATACTTATGTGACCTTAAACATAAATATGGTCTGAAGTAGGGGGACAGGGGAGCAAAGAGACCACATAACTTTGATCTCATGCATAAGATGGGAAGGTTGATTATTCCACCCTTCGACGGGTCTGAAAATAGCACGGCCAGGTCCTAGGTACACAATTTGGATACTTATATCCAACTTAATCCAATGACTGAAGCCAAAGAAATTAAGTATGACACCCTTCAATTGGAGGGAGAAGCTTACGAATGGTGGTACCATGGGCTGGTGACATTAGGGAATGCCAAAATTACTTCATATGTGGACTTCACTCAAAACTTGATGGACAGGTTTGACCAGAATGACTTTGAGATACATTTCAGGGAGTTGGCATAGTTGAAACAAACAGAAACACCACAAGTATATATACATTTTATGGAGTTGGCATAGGTCAAATAGGCAGGCACACCAAAAGAATACATCATATAATTTCAAAGGATGGAATTTACGGTGACATATATCTCTCAACAAAACTTGGTGATTTTATTCATGGAGGGTCTAGTTGAAACCCTAAGAGGATGGGTGAAGGCCTTTAGGCCAACCACATTTTATGAAGACAACATTAGATGTCAGAACATGAAGGACACAATCAACAAGAAGGTACCATCAAAATCCTTCTTCCCTCAAGGAGGTAAGGAGACAAGTATTCCATATAAGTCATGGAAAAAGAAGGACAAGACACACATCTCCACTTGAAACGCACACATTCATGCTTAAACCATCATCTTTGCTAGAAAAAGAGCCCGATAATTCAGAGGACGTGATATCTCACTCTATTATTGATTACTACCTCCAATGTCCACCTCCTATTAAGCATATATTCCTTGCAGAGTTCGTATCACATTACAAGAAAATGGTACACCCATATCAAAAAGAAAAAAACCAAATGCAATGCGCTTTGTCAAATACAACAAACACATCGACTATGAAAACTTATGTAGAGAAAAACTATTGTTGTATGTTCCATTTGATCAAAACGAAAACACAATAAAACATAACTTCCCTACATGGAAAGTTGCATATATTTCTTATGAAACTACAGTACAAACCAATGAGGCTAGATTTACATACAATGTCAACCCAACATGGGGTGATTTAGAAGGTGCACTTGATGAACTAGAAAACCCTGACAATGTTGATGAGACATTAACAAACCATAAAAAAAACTAAACTCTTTGTGAGTCCTATGACTTGCAAGCAGATTTTCCTTGTCCTCGAGCATCCACCATTTAAAAACGTATCAATCTTTGGTTTCAAGTCACAAAGCATCCTTTCTTTATCGAAAATGACGAATACTATAGAGTTAGACGACTGTTGAATCGAGAATAGCAAGCAATCCTAAAGGACATTGCAATGAAAAAACGCTTAAACATGCACACTCCTGTGCACTTTTTCCTTATAGGTGAGGTGGGAACAGGAAAGACATTCACAAAAAAAGTATTATTCCAAATGCTTATATGAATCTATGATTCAAATAGTTTGACTAACCCTATGAAACCAAAGGGACTAATAGTTGCATATAATGCGGGTGGAACAACAATCCACTCCACATTTTAATTCCTTTTAACAAGTCACATTTTGTTCCACTCAACAAAGAAATGTTAGATACCTTGTCTAAGTTTTATGACGAACTACAACTTGTCTTCATAGATGAGGCATCTTTGATTAGAATTCACTTCTTATATTCCATTGACAATCGACTGAGAAACATAAAACATGTTCACACCAAATACTTTGGGGACATTGACATGATATTCCATGGGGATATTTATCAGGCGCAACCCATACATGATTCTTTGATATTTGAACAACCTACGATCAATATGAAAACAGTGACACATGACTTTTGGAAAGACAATATAAAATTCTTTGAATTACATACTACAATGCGCCAGACAAATGAAACATTTATTGCAATTCTGAATAGAATGTGGACAAACAACCAAACATGTGATGACTTAACATATATCAATTCAAGGTGCATGTGACCTACACCAACAGACCCAACCTTCCCTTACCTATTTTACAAGAATAAGAATGTTGCAATGCATAATAGGTACATGTTATCGCTCATGTCTGGAAATGATATCATCATCAATTCAATTGACCTTGAAGAAGACAATCATTGAAATGTACCATGTCATCAACATACAACCACTTTGCCTTTGCAAATTGTCCTTAAATTAGACTTGCTAGTTGAAATATATGCCTGGAACTATGATTCACAGGATGGCTTGGTGAATGGTGTAGATGGCATACTCAAAGCTTATACCAAAATAGAAAATGTTGATGTCCTCTAAATTAAGTTCCATGACCCACATATTGGACACCGACAAGCAAACAAGTTAGATTATCTATATAATTCAAACACTTCACACGATTGGACACCTATCTTACGAATATCAAAACTAATATCAACATTGGGAAAGACAGGTCAACTAAATATTTGAAAACAATTTCCAATTAAAATTGCATGTGCACGTACATTCCATAGATCACAAGGGCTAACACTTGATAGTGTTGCGTTCACCCCTATTGGAATACAAATACATGGACTTGTATACACAGCTATGTCCCGTGTCAGAAGCATAGACTCCTTATATTTTCTAAGCGCTCTTACAAAAGATAACTTCAAATTCAAACAAAAAGTTGATATTGAGATGAAACGCCTTCGGACTAGTGCAAAATGGCATCTACAATATGATTACCAATCCATACAAACACTCTCATCTATATCAATTATGTCACTTAACATGTGCAACCTGCATGCACATAAGAATGATATACTCAATGACTATGACACAATGCAATCTGATATTTTGTGCTTGCAAGAAACATACATGATATTATGCATGTAAAACAAACAATTTCAAATCACAATTGCATATCAAGTTACATTACACATGGAGTGATGATGTTAGTGAAAAAACATGTAACAATTTTGGAGCATATGCATTTTGAAGAAAAAAAAGTTGAGATGGTGCTAGCAAGAGTAATCTTCCATGAATCAGAAATTGCAATTTTGAATCTCTATGTCGCTCCGCCTGCAACATTGTGCAACATATTGAATGTTGTTTCAAATTCATTACAACATTTACATCTGAATGAAAGAATTATCATTCTAGGAGAATTCAATATTGGCATGCTACAAAATAGTGCCAAAACAAAAGAATTGGAAAACTACATGTGCAATTACAGTCTCTACTTTCTTTTGGATAAGATAAACCATGTACAAAACGCACTTATTGACCATGTATGGTCAAATGTTCCCATTTCACAATACACCCTATTTATCTTAGACACATATTGGTTTGATCACGATACAATTTGTATTGTACTTGAATTATGAAATATACATCAAGCATATTACAAAATAATATTTTCATGTCTCAAAGCATATCTGGCTAACTTGTTTCACAAAACCAAATTATTCAGCTAGGATCATCCAACTTCTTAATTCTTTCTGGTTTGTAATAGATTTTGGACAGAATGGATTCTATATAATCACAAACATGGATCAAGAAAAACAAAGGTACATGCTTCTAACACTATTTGTTACTCTATTCCTTTGATTCTAATTTCCTATATGTAAATATTCCTTGGTTTTCCTTACATACCAACTTACATTCATGTTCATTGTATTTTGTACGTTCCTTCATTGAAACAAATAGAATATCTGGACAAGACAAATAACTCTTAACCATAAATGTAGAAGAAGACATACGAAGGTGCATGATTCTACCCATATTCCATTGTTTTGTATTTCATGTATTTTGTGTATATTTACTCTATTGATTTGCAGCTCATTGTTTTTTATATGTAGATACTACATATCTTCCTACATATTAACGTATCTTCATGTCAATTGTATTTTATGTGTTGCTACATTGAAATAAATAAAATTGTATTTAATCTTTTTACATGTGTTCCTACATAGAAACTTAGCTTCATGTCCATTGTGTTCTTTGCATTGCTACATTGAAAAAAAACTGACTAATTGAACAAGAGGATGAAGTCTTATGTGCCACAACAGAGGAAGATGAAGTACAATCTTGCAAAAGGTATACCAACAGTAATAGTAAATCAAACACAATGCATGTGCTTAATGTACATCCATATCAATTATGAACAATATGCAATGCATATGCATATTTAGTTGTTTTCATGTTCAATGTACACATGTTTGCATCAGAAAAAGTTGGACAAGTGACATGGGCAAGAGTAGTCAATCATCGTAAACATCAACTTAATGACAAGGCCAAAGGTAAAGATTCCTATATTATGCTTTTGTTATGTTTAAGAAACAAATATCATCGGTTATTTATTCATCTATTCCATGGTAAATATGTTTATGTCATCTACAACACATGCTTTTTAGTTCACAAGAAGTATCGACGAGTACAAGTGAACGCCCAACATAGTGCAAGGTCTAGAGACTAAGAGGTATGGTTACAAAAATCTAACCTGCATACTTTATCCAAATTGTGCATCTACTTGTACATTGATGAAAAAAAAAAATATATATATATATATATATATATACAGACTATCATTCACATTACTTTTCCTGTTCAAAAAAAATGTCACCAGGTCTAAACTTATAACACCCAATATACTATATATAGAAGGCTTGAACAGTCGTCGAACTGGACAATTGTTCATCGGAGACATAATGGTCATGTATAGCACCTACTTAGAAAAGGAAAATGAAAGTAGATGCATTATACATGAAGACATGACAGACAATGAAGCCATGATGAAAGTTACACTGACTATCCCTAGACAACTTGTCCAGAAAAATGCAGAAAAGATCTTTCCAGGTAATGGGATATCCATTACAAATTTCAATATATTACCAAAAACAATATATGACCATGGTGATTTTGATTAGATTATATTGCTCAATGAAACAAGTGTTGTTGAAAAAGTTCCCGCAGTTTGCTCAGAATATCATTTCGTACTGGACACAACAACCAACCAATTTGCAGAGAACAAAGACATTTACCCAATTGGAACCATTGGTGCAACTGTCACATTTGCAAGAAAAGTTGGTTCACAACATATTCTCCATATAAAAGATGGAAACTTGGACAACGACAAGGCAATGGTATTGTTTTCCATACCCATTTTTTTTGTCCTTTTCTTTGACATGCTCATGTATCTCAGACATCTTACACAACTATTGAATTGTTCCATGGTGCATCTACAATTGTTCGGCACCTATGCAAATTTATTTTCATCAATGGAACAACAATTGCATAAAGAGAAATTTCCAATAATGTTGTTCAAAAATATAACAAAGAAAAGAGATGTTAAAGAAAGGATCTTTCACACAACACAAGAAACATTTGCAACATAATTGTGAATAGACATAGTACAGAATATCAAGAAACTAACTAGCTTCACAACTGTTGTGTGTATACATATGCACCTCCACCAATAATTTGGACACAAAAAAAATGCCTTCAACAGTTTTGTGCAGTTTGTTTTTGTTGTACACATATATATTATATTGTTCAATATATTAACTACTATGCTCATGTGTGCACATTGAGGGTGTTCTGGTTGCAGTAAATGCCTACTCGACCCCCTTTGAGCCTGTATGTGCCAATTGAAATTCTACTTCTTTTGCCCCTGCATTCATAAATGATGGCACAATTGATTGTCTACGATGCAGTGCAAAATTCCCTTACAAATATAGTCATTGCATCAACATTGTCATCTGAACCCTCAGAAACACAATTGTACATTGTACAGTTAGACAACCTGTATTACAAGATGTGATTCCCAGGTTGACAGAATTTCCATATGAAATATACCTGCAGAAAAAGGCAAAGACTATCTATATGCTACGTGACTTTCATGTCCATAGAAAATTTACCTTAAATGAGGAAAATGCCATACTGCATATCGGTTGAACCCAAAAAAACAATTTACATATCATGCATTGACAAGAAACAAAACAGTGTAATATGTCTCTATCCATGTTATCCAATCAAGATATGAATAAATTTTTGCACTACCATGACAAAGTGAACTGGAGACGCATAAGATTGTTGAGTCCAGGAATGAGAAGAATAAGGAAAAACCTCATACAAAGTACCCATTTGTGAATAAATCAGGTTCATCGTTTGAGGTGTCAAAATGGCTTGCTCTTCTTAACAGAACCATCAGGCATTTTCAATAATATTGCAAATTTTTCATTGTTCAAAATTCATTAAGTTAAATGCTAACAGTCTTTTCCAGAATTAGTAATGTTAGAACATTTCCAGTTCAATGTGATCTTGGTTCATAGTAATATCAAAAGAAAATGTTCATAGTGATCTTGGTTAATATTAATATAGCAATCGACAAATTTCTTGGTGCCCATTTGGGAGGTTGGTTATAGAGGGGATACAATGCCCAATATTTGTTGATTGTTTTCTTTTTTTGTGTTTGCCAGACTTTTAATCATGTTCTTTGGTGTTGTAGTTCAAGGTTCTCATGGGCCTGGTTTTTGCATTATGACTATATAATAGATTTAGGATCTTAGCGGTTTTTCTATGATCTTAAGGAATATACAGGACCTGCCTTTCCTTTTAATGCAGGCTCTGTGGAACAAATGTAATGTGTAGTTAATTTAACCAATTTTGATTGATTAATGAAATTATCAAAATTCTTTTTTGGAAATATTTTGAAAAAAAAAAAGATATAAGCTAGTTGAAGTCAAATGGAAATATGTTATCAACCACACAAAATTAAAATTCAAGTTCGTCATTGTTATACTTACGCTCAAGTTGACAGTACAATAAATTTATTTCAACAAGCCTCCATTGATTTCTTGTTGTCTTTTCGATGCTTCTCTTATGCAAACACATCTTGGAAACTATAGGTATGAATGACTTTATTTATTCTTTGAATGAATTTCCTCTAGAGATGTCTAAAGAACTTCATAGTTGTTGTTGGTCCTAAATTTTTCACTTGGCTACTAAAGGGCAAAGCTAGGCCACCACAAGTTTGGAATGCTCATTTTTTTCAATTTGTTTATCAGTTAGAGGGTTGGTTCACCAATACAACATCATGGTGAGATTGGAAATATGATATGGATGAGGATTCTCCTTGGATATTGTTGCACCAATGATAGACAAGTGACATAATAAAGGTAAAAACAGAGGGAAATAACAAACCATTCAATGAATAATCTGGTGCAATAAGTTTAATACTTAAAATAATGTTTCAACACATTAAACAATGTATCAAAAATACAATTACTCTCACATGTTGAAATACAAATTGTTAGCGTTAGAAGTCACTCCTGGATTGCAACAGGAGTAGAGCCCGACGCCCATCAATTTTAGGTCACGATTTTTTTAATGGGTGATCTAATGGAAGTCAACTCAAAACAATATTGTTCTAACTCCGAAACTAGGCCAGGCATGCATGGGCAAATGGGGTCTTAATCAAACTTCAGACAGTGAGTCGTAGTAAGGGTGAGTAGGATGAAGACTTGTGTCAGAGAGATGCAAAGGTCTATCGTAAACATCAGGTTTCTAACAAACTATAGGAGAAGGCATCTAAACGCAAGATCTTCTTACATTCAAATGCTAAACACTGGAGAATACAACAATGCAACAATAAATCCTTTATCATAGCATGATCACAATAATTCGCATGAATCAATCGTTCACGAACTCTCTCAGCATGAGATGAAAATTAGATGGAGTAAGAAAGACTGTCTGTCATAAAACAAGAAATATCACATACAGATGCATAACCAGAAAGCTAGAATGTTTATTAAAACTTTACAGTCGGGAGCTTTGCTCTACCATCGATAGATTACAAAATACAAAGACTGAGTCTATATACTCAGAAAATTTTCCTAACAACGGCGTGCTCAGTCATCCAAGGCTTGGTGTCTTTTCGGCCAAATTCAGACAGATATCCTTCGTCAGATGCCTTCTTAACTGTGCATATCTCCTGTAAGGGGAGTAGTTGAGCCATTAAGAGACAAGTTAGCATGTGCAGACCTCCTCTGGCTAATCAAGGACTGGGCATGGCCTCTTTGGAAAAAATGGTACACAGGACCCTCTCGAGCAGACCACTGGCCAGGCTCTCCATATATTGCACTTAATGCATGAAGAGAGGTTTCAACCACTCTTTCTTACCCTCATTTACTTCAAGCGAAAACCAGGCTTGAGGACGGATCAAATGGAACCTGGAGAACACGATGAACCTTTCGGTGACTAGACCCAATGCCTTTGGTCCCCTTTGCGCAGCTCTTTTATTTCCCAGGTGACCATGGGTTGTGACCTTGCATTTACTCTCAAAGGAGATTTCGGCATTCACGAATAGGAAGGAGATAATCCTTGTTTCCTGAAATCGTGATGAGAGAAACGTCAGGATGGCTTAATCTGGTGCCATGCGTCCCTCTAGATCTAACGGTTCTAAACTCTCCTAACGATGTTGTGGACCCAGGTCCTGGACACTCCCGGCACCTCGCACATCGAAAAATGATGGAGCTGCTCTTTGTGCCTTAAAGTTGTGATGGGAGAAATGGCGAGGAACCTATTCACGCGCCAGGTGTCTCCTGTGGATGGACGGCTGAGATTGCTCTATAATACTGCGGGCCCAACTTTGGGCGCCTTCAAGGTTCGGTGTTTCGAGGTATAGCACAACACGGAACCATCACCCTTTGAACTCGCGATTGCCAAAACGCCAACGTGACTAGATCTCATGCCATGCGTCCTTTGGATGAACGGCTGTTATCCTTCCCTGCATACAATATGGGCATGATGCATTTGCGCTAATCTTGGCGCAATTCCGCTAACCCCGATTTTCCACCAACCGCTGATCTGCTACTATGGATGAATCCGGACCGCCGATGATATAATCTCGCCTGCTCGCTTGCTTGGGGGCCTGAAATGAGATTTTCCGCATTGCGCTCGGGCGCTCCTCATGCGACTCGCTGACCCGAGTGCTCTTGTGCCCCAGACAAGTAATGTTACTAACATTAGGCTCCATGGGGGATAGAGTCGTCCCTGTGATGCTCTAAGGACTCATTTTGCAGTTATGCCTTGTTGTTGGGCTATGGATTCATTTACTAAGTCGAAACAATAAAAATAAAAACAAAGAACTAAAAGGACAATATTTACAAACAAAGGAGCCACCGAAGGCTCAGACAAAACATTTCTTAAGAAAATGCCCATTTACTGGGCTATTGA
>JZKD02S1821974.1:15997-37605 GCA_000966675.3 Picea glauca
AAAACCTGAGACGGTTTCCAAATCCATTACTCAGATGCATGTTCACAGTAGCAGAAAGGCCAAAAACAGCACCAAAAGTCCAAAGAACAGAATGAGAACCAGGAAGACCACATTGCGGGCAAATACTGAAGCTCAATTTTTCCAGGGCTTGTCCACCGACTTCCAAAGCCACAAACAATTCCCCAATCAACGAAGTGCCACGCTAACAGTGCAAAAAACAAACAGTTCGCTGACCAGTTGCAGAGAGGAAAACGAACCATAACCCGTGCATATGATATACAAGGAACAAGGAAGACCCTCCGACCAGGCAGAAGGCCACTCAGGCCGCCTCCAGGAAGCTCAAAACCTCAGACAGTGTCCCATTCTAGATGCATGTTCACAGTGACGGCGAGGCTGAAAACACCACCAAATATCCAAAGCACAGGATGAGAACGACGAAGACTGTAGCGCAAATTCATGTCTTGACGCTCGTAGGCGTAGAAAATGCGCCATCCTTGCTCGAATCTTGCGATTTGCACTAGATGAAATTGCAGGTTTTGAAATCTAGCCAAGGAAGACAAATCATCATAAAAATAAAAGAACCCACTTGAAAGGGGTGTTTCACGTAAGGTTTAAGTTACTAAAGAAAGTCAAACATTTTTTTATATTGAAATTCGAATTTCGATTGTGAAACTTTGTACTTAGATATTTAGATATTTTGGTATTTTATCAATTTTTTGTTAGCATAATGGGTTAAGGTGTGGGTTTTGTTTTCTAGGTTACCCAAGATCAATACTTGGGAGGAGACATCCAAAAATCTAGCCATGTTAAGGGTTGGTATGGCCAGGCCAATCCCCAATTTTGACAGCTCAGATATCCCTGGGTTGGGTTGTGGTTTCTTAACCAATGGTTGAAATGAATTCTAGCCCCGCAAGTGACGGTCATTTCTAACAAAAAAAAATCATGATAAAACTTTGACTGAGACAAAAAATGAATTCGTCCACTTATTAACTCAATCCTTTTAGTTATCGTTTAGTATATGTTGTTGCTCCTAAATGCATAGATGTACATTGACCCCCTCTGACCTTGCATGCCCTTTGAAACCCTTGTTGCATTCAAGGAAGAAAACATCACCCCATCGCCCCCTTGTCAGCTAACATCACAACTATGAGTTAATCAAACAACAATGAAATATTATATAGGAAATTTAAAAGAATATAAAATTCCTAGACTTCATGTTAACTATATGGGAAATAAAAATTAAACTCTAGTACATCAATGTTATAGTCCACTACGATAGACTAAAGAGGGTGAGATCTAAGCACCTCACAACATAACAATAGATGTTGCAGTGGAGTGCATAATGGTTGTTGTATTTAGAATACCCTTAAATCCAATGACCTTCATCCACTCTATGACAACATTAATAAATCTAATGCATTGTGCTTAGAACTCTCTCTAAGCTCTCCACTAGGGTGAGCTCTAAGCACCTTGTAGCAGAATAATAATTGTCGCAGTGGAGTGTATAGAGGTTGTTGGATCTGGAATATACTTAGATCCAACAGGGTACATGCATTATGTCACGACATTTATAACTTTGTTAAATGGTTCTTAGAGCTTGCCTTAATGGTGAGTTTTAAGCACCTTGCAACAGAATAATAAATGTTGTGATAGAGTGCATAGAGGTCATTGGATCTGGAATACCCTTAGATCCAACAACCTCTAAGAAATCTATCATGACATTTATAACTTTGCCACATGGTGCTTAGAACTCACCATAAGTTGTAACGTAGTCGTCGTTGTGTTGTTTACATTAAGATTAATATCACAATCAATGCATTTTTAAGCTCTATGTGCTCAATAATTATTAATGTTATCTTTGTAGTTATATTAAGTAGTCTTTGTTGGGTCTAAGGTTATTCCATATCCAATGTCCTCTCATGAGGTAGTGGGGGTAGGACAGGAGAGTCTCCACTCAATCAAGTCCAGGAACCTAAAATCTTTATCATTGAAGGTGGACCTTTTCAAAGCATTTGATAGGGTGAGATGATTTTTCATTACACTCATCCCTATTCATCTTGGTTTTTGTCATGGCTTTGTTTCCTGGGTAATGAGTTGTATTAGCTCAATTTATTTTTCAATTCTAATCAATGGTGTTGCCTCTCCATTTTTTAAGTCTGAAAGAGGGATCATGCAAGGTTTCCTTCTCTCCCCCTGTTCTTCCTCATTGTTGGAAAAGGTCTCGGCGGATTTATTAAGCAGGCCATCAAAACTAGAAATATCAAAGGTATAAATGTTGGTACTTCCTTCTATGCCACCTATTTACTCTTTGTTAAGGACAATTTAATATTTTTTGAAGGACCAAGAAGGATGGTAGAAAATCTTATAGAGACCGTCAATCTCTTTTGTGAAGCAACAAGTATGAAGATTAACATTAACAAGTCAACAATCTCCTACTGGGAACTCTCGGAGAACAAAAAATATTTATATTCCCAAGTCTTTCCTTTTCAAGCACTCGCAACAGATGAGGGATTGAAATACCTAGGCCTTCATTTGAAAGAAAATTAGTGTAAAAAAGACGACTAGTAGTGGCTAATAGCCAAGGTAGAGAACAAAACTCAACACATGGTAAAATTGATGGATCTCCATAGGAGGTCAATTGATTCTTGTCAAATCAGACTTGGAAGCCATCCCTATCTATTGAATGTCCCTAGCATGGATTTCAAAAGGAGTCCTGGAAAAAATTAGACAGTTAAGCTTTAGGTTCATCTAGTTTAGGAAGGTAGGAAAAAAAGAGATGGTTCTAACCTCCTAGAAAAAACTTGTGATACCAAAATTTCACGTTGGATGGGGCCTTAAGAACTTATTACTTTTCTCAAAGGTCCTTGCAACAAAAAATGTATGGATAATAATACAAGGCTCTAGACTTTGGGCACAAGTAATAAAAAATAAGTATGTTTCTCCTAAATCCATAGAAGAATGCGTCGGGAATCTAGTTTGACACTCTCATAACGCATCAATAATATGGAAAATGGTGGTTATGGCCTTCCCCTTGATAGGTAATTGGTTAGTTTTGGAAAATTAGTAGAGGAAACAAATTCTAAATTGGCTTGGACCTCTGGATTGTTAGCAATGACGCATATAGGCTCCCACACATTATAGTTATGGATATTAAAAGTCGAGGCTACCATGCTCTAAGACAGGTAGCTCGAGGAGTCAAAACTTTGGATAGACCACAACAGTGGATTTCCTAGGAAGAGATTGGACTACGAGAGGAGAATGTAGACATATGGGAGTGATATACTCAAAATCTAAGAAGTTTCTTCATGAATCTAAATGATCAAGATGATCAACTCATTTGGTCTTTAAATCCTACTAGTAACTATGAGCCCAGACTAGGATACAAGGCCCTAGATCTTGAGGGTAACAACAACCCCAAGCCCTGGTGGTTGAGGCTTCTATGGAAATTCAAATTCCCATCCAAATCAAAACTCTTTATGTGGATTTTTGTTAAACAACAAGCCTTAACATGGGACATCCTTCAAAAAAAAGAGATATGAGGGACTGAGTCAATCATGTCTCGAAAAAGTTGACTCAAAAACAAACTCACACCTTATTATGACATGTTCCTATACTCCTGAAGTCTAGGAGGAAACAAATAATTTCACTGGTTTGAACAATGCTTGGAAGGGGAACTCCAAAAAAGAAGCCCTCAAGAATTGATGTATGAACAAAGCCACAAAGAGGTATAAATTTCTATCTCTAACCTTAGCATGGAGAATCAAGTTGGATCTAAATTATAATCTATTTAAGGATAAGGACACCATGCCTTTGAAATATGCTATCCAAATTCTGAACATCCTCTCTACATTTCCTCAATTTAAGGAAGGACGTATCTCAAAACACTACCCTGGAGAAGTCATAAACAAAGAATTGTCTTGGGATTTTTTTGATGGAGCCTCCCAAGGACCCCCCTGCAAAGGTGGGGTGAGGGGAATTCTACATCTATCCCCCACTTGCATTGTCTCTTTTAAAGTTGGACTAGGAAACAACACAAATAACCAATGTGAGCTCATGGTTCTAAAACTGGTCTTAATGTTAGTTCAAGAACAAATCATTTTTCAAATTCAAATTTATGGAGACTCTCTACTTGTGATACAATGGATGAAAGGAGAAATCAATTTGCACAAATTCACTCTAAAACGCAACATTATATTGAATTTACATTCTTCTATTGAATTCAGCATTATATCACATCTCTTTCACGCATGTTTATAGGGACAAGAACAATGAAGCAGGCAGGCTATCTAAGGATGAAGTGGCATTGGAAAATGGGATTTGGAAGATCACTAACAACACTCTTGCACACTCCTTTGAATATGTTCATTTTCCTTGGTTATAAGTTTCCTTTGCTAATTATTGAGCTTTTTTATCATTGTCGCTTCATGGAAAGACATAATGAACTCCTTCACAAAGACGAGCTAAATTGTCTCAGTGTATAAAGATGACAATAATTTATTGGAAATTTTGACGAGAATTTTATATGATGTTTCACTAGTATAAATCATGGTATGGGTTTATTTGAAAGAAAATTTTGGATCTACAAACGATGATGTTTTGGCTAAATCTATAGGCCTGTAAAGACATTTTTTGAATGCTCTCTCAACATCTACCATTGTAATTTTGTTTTAATAGATAAAATTACTAGATTTTTTGTCGTGGATAAAAAAACAAAACTTACTAGCAAGGAATCATAAATCATTAGAGAAATCATGACCAAGCCATTGGAATTAAAGAAGTTGCCAAATGAAAAAATCCAAACCATGGAGACAAAAGCAATACAAATCCAATCAATATCATAAATTAGAATGACACTTACATTGAAATGCTATCAACTGATAAATCACTAAAAGTAACAAACAACAAATGTTCCAACATTGAAATCAAGACACAAGATAGAAGGATATACTATCATCGTTCAAATTTCAAGGGTCATCAAGACTGATAATATAACCAATACGAATATAAAAGACATTCTTCATACATTCAAGAGAACCACAATTCTAAAATAGAGTGGGGAGGAAAACAACACCTTACTTGGCAACATAAGATGAGAATTTTCGTCCAAACAACCAACCAACAAAAAATCCCAATGAAGATCAACTTGGGATGGATTTATTCATGAAACAATTATGTTCAACACTTCAAAGATCATACAGTTTCATTTCTCCAACCATGACAACATCTAGAAAAAAGCATCAAGTGAAAGTGTTACATGCAAGAACAAAGACGTAACCTTTTATAGATTATGCTTTTGAGGAGAAAGCATCTTTGAAGGGGAAGAAATGTAACCAATATAAAATACATAACTAAACACTATATAATAACAATAATAATAATGTTAATCAAATAAACTAAGAGACAACCTTCACCTTCGTGACTAGTAAATGGTTATAAAGTATATCATCACAAGGCTCCTTGTACAACACACTTATTGATTATCAATTATATATTTATAACCTAGATGGACTCTTTTATGTTATCCTTCTTATGTTGGATAGTTTCCCATACAAGAACTAATGTTGATTACATTCTCTATGGCGATGTTTTATTGCCGTGATATGTGGAACCTCATTATTGGTTCACGTTCACAAATATATCTACAAACGCTCATGTTGATCAACCTCCCCATGAGGCAATTTTTCAACAATGCCAACCTTAGTTATCACAAGAACAAGGTACAATATCTAGACTCACTCTATGCAAAATAACAAGCATCATATTTACTAATGATGAAAATCAAACTCCATGCTTGTCGTGGTCCCAAAATAAGAGTTGGGTCTATGTTTGCTTGGTCATTTAATAAGAAATCAAAACACATTCAATGAAGCCTTTGATGATAATGAAAAATTTTACTTTAATAGACCAAAGAGAACATATTTTTATTGATGGTCATGGTTGACTCTAAATATGCGGCGTAACCCCATTAGCAACCAACTCAATTCTACAAACTGAGACCAATTCAATATGTTATTTAGAACTTAGTTTTATGCTAACTTTTTAAATCAACACCCTATACTCTATTTATTAATTATCTTGCCAACAAAAGTTTAATAATGATCTTTAATCAAGATAGATAACCATTTTACATGTTAAAAAGTTCATATTTCATAATACTCATCAATAATTTTACTCCCACTACCTCTTTAAGTGTTGACATTATGGTAGTTGCGGGAGGTATTAACCTCCACGTGTAACCTTGACAAGACTAGAATATTCTGGGAAGCAAGAGAAACCATAAATCTTTGAACAATAAGCCTAGAAGACAAGTCGGCTAAATATATTAATTAATAATGAGTTTTATCCCCCAGGAAGAGAAGTCAGCCCAGAAAGCTAAGAAGGAGTAGTTTAAATACATAATGCTAGAGCTCATTTACCATACTCTCACTCGCAATTGCAGAAATTTAGTTGTGCGCAACTTTGGAGAGTAGTTGTAGCTACTGCAACTTGTATTTTCAATTTTAGGCTTGGACTCTCTCTTGGTTATGGTTTCGACTTTCTGCTTGGTACACTAGCTCTGGAGAGTGATATGCTACCTTGATTGGCTATTAGGCCTAGGGTTTGCTTCCAGAATTATTCTTTTTCAAGGTTAAGGTGCTCGGAGGTGGCTTCAGCCTATGGTTGGGTGACAATATTTTTATATTGTTTATGGTGAAACAAGCACACCTATTTTTCTAATAGGTTATGGGCCCACACTATCTTCGGACAGTCTAACCACTAGAAGATATATTGGGAGGATTTGCTCAATTACAATTGCAGTTGCAGTCAAAGTTTTGTTGCAGCAATGAAACCTTAACCCTCTTGTTAAGGCACCTTAAGTGAAGAGCTTGACCTAATTACTAGATAGCCTAGTGTGCCCTTAGCCTAGCACATCTCCTGATTCTCTCAGCAAGTCAAGATGTCAAGTTTGAGTTTTTGGTCAAAGTCAAAGGTTGACCAAGTCAAAGCAGTCATAAATTACTCTATGAAGTCATAAAACAAGTTAGAAGGGGCTTCTAACTTCAGAGCATGGAAGACAAGGATTTTCCTCATCCTTTCCAAGAATAAAGTGTTGGATATTGTGAAAGGAAAGATCGAGGAACCACAGTTTGAAGAAGGAAAAGAAAAGGAACCTCAGAATGTCGCAGTTATGGAGAATTTTAAGGACAGTGACATCAACACTATGAGTATCATAGTGGACTTTGTAAAAACACCACTTGATACCCTACATATCTCAACGTGACTCATCTAAGAAGATGTATGATGCTCTAACTAACCTCTTCTCGGTCAGAAACATTGGACAAGTAATAAGTCTGAAGAATGAGCTTTGTGATATGAAAAAAAAATGGTGATGATAGCATAACATCATACTTTGTGAGAATCTCTCTCAGTTAAGAGATCAACTACAAGCTATTGAAGAAATCATTTTAGAAAAAGGAACTGGTAAATATAGTACTCAATGGCCTTCCCAAGACATGGGATTCATTTGTCGCAAGCATGAAAAGGATATAATTCTTCAACTGTTGAAAATATGGTCACTATGGGAACCAATGTCTTGAGTTAAAGAAAAGGAAGGAAACAGACAAAGCAACAGTTTTCAAAGAAAGGGAGTCCTCAAAGAAAGCCAAACAAGATAAAGCAGACTTCTTCTTCTAGTCAAGGCAACAATATTCTTGTACATAACATGTTTACATAGTTCATGTACATATCATGTGTATCTATTTCTTAGAAGATACAATGGTCAATGAAATGATACCTATCATTGAATGATACCTATGGAAGAATAACAAGATAAGGATTTCTATTACGATGAATACAGTCAAGAAATGTACATGAAAAACATGAAGAACATTGGCAATCTTTGGTGACAAAATTCTTGAGGAATATATTATATAAGTAACAACTTCCAGATAAGTCAAAATCAAAATCAAACCTAAAGAAACCTAGAAGAAGTCAAAACAGAAAGAAGTCAACAATCAAAAGGAAATGAGAAAAAGACTTGTGACACTTTGCAGAAGGCAATAAGGATGCAGACGGAAGTGTGGACTCTCTTAGATGGAGGGAGTTGATTGAATAATTCCAAAAGAAGAGCATGCATTCATGCATGAAGAAAGGACTAGGATGGATCTAATCATAAATGATATGATCCATTGAGGATTATGAAGTATATTTCCATGTTCTGATTGAAAGTAGTAGCCATGATAAGCAACACATATTCATTCTGACTCTAGAAGATGTCTTCTTCAAAAAGAATCCTTAAAGTATCCTTGGTTGTCCATCTACATCCATGATCCTATGATTAAAGGAAGAAGTTGGAATATTCAGGGCATGGAATCTATAGAAGACTCCATGGACCCAAGAGCTAAAGAGAAACATGAGGAAGAACATGAAGATTCCAAGAAAGAAAGAAGAGCTAGAACAACCAATTATTATACCAAGAATCACAAGACTACCAGCTTGGTTTGAACCCACTAGAAGTAATCAAGCAGATGAAATGGAAGTTATGATAAAGAACAATGTATGTAAGAAAATGTGAAAAATACTTATGAATGGAAGCATTGCGAGATTCAGAGGTTCTTCCAAAAGGAGGGAGAAGACTATGACAATAGCCCATTCCAGTAAACCAAATATACCTCTTGTAGTATCCATGGATTGGAATTTACATGTAAAAGATTGTTCTTACCAAATAAAGAAAATTGAGAAAGAAGTTTATACCAGAAAGAGACCCATGTATGCAGATATAAGAAGACCTTGTATGGATTCAAACAACTTGATGCAGAGTATCTCATATACAATAGAAGCGTGGTGAAAACCTTCTATGACAGAAATAGTGTATTATAATGGTTACTCAGAAGTCCAGGATGATGGTTTGCTAATCCATGGAAAACTCTCATGATGACAAAAGAAGTGCTACTTGGATATGTTTCAGTTTGAGATTTTCCACGATGCCATGAGATAGCAAGTAACAAAAGTATTGAATTCGACCATGATATATTGTAATAATCAGAGCTATGTGAAGCCTTCAGAGAAAACCAGTGTTTCATGACAAATCGAAGTAAATTGATATCAAGCATTGTATTCTCTGTGATAAAGTCCAGAAAAGAGAAGTGGTTCTCCAGTATATCTCCATCGATGAGAAAATAGAAAATATTTTGATAATGACTTTGTTCAAAGATGAAAAGTTTGCGTACTTAAGAGACAAGTTGGGTTTGTGGAGACGACTTCCTTATTGAAAAATAAAGAGATTACTCCTCGGTTGGGAGGGAGAATTGGCACTGATATGTTATTGATTATGGATAGTCATTTTTCAGTTCGAAAAATGGTCAAGGATGGGTAGTTCCTTTCTATTTTGGAAAGTGGTTGGAGATTTATGACAAATAGGAATTTTCCAGTTCATAAAATGGTCCAGATCGGACAGTCATTTTGGTAATGAAAATGGTTTGATAGATTGTTGATGTACCATAGACAGTGATTCCCCTTGTGGCCAGTGTGGGGAAATTGTCTAGGACAGTCATTCTTCTTGGCAGTCACTCTGAGTAGTGGTTAATTAGAATTGTCTGCCTCGTCGGGAGGTCACTCTTTCAAAGTTCAAAGTTATGAGCAGTTTCGAAGAATGGTCCATTTTGGAGGTTGGTGCAGGACAGTAATTTCCTTAGGAAATGGTCCGGACAGTCATTCCCTAGGGCAGCCCCATTCTCTCTAGGTTCCACTATGATTAGTGTCGGAGGAATGGCCCAGATAGGTGATTGTTCTAGGTTCAACAATCAAGGGCAGGCATTCCCTAGGGCAGACTCATTCTCTCCAAGTTTCACTGTGATTAGTGTTGGAGGAATGGCCTAGTTAGGTGAATGGTCCATTCTCATAAATCAGGGCCAGTTATTCTTTTATGCTTGAGAAGAATAGTCCAGATTGACCATGGCTGATTTTTTACTTTATGAGGTTAGATGCTCTTCCAGATATCATAGATGTGAGTGGAAGAATGGCCCAGATGACTCAATTTGTATCGTGATATTGTTATGTAGATTGATATAGGATGATACGATTATTGTGGAGATTGTATGTCTCTAGACAGTAGTTGTATGCAACTTTGGTGGATGTGTTCCACTGGTTTTGACTATGTGTCATTGGTTAAGTAGTTGTGTGCTACTTAGTGTGGTTGTGTACCACTAGATAGTAGTTGTGTACTACTATGGATAGACATGATTGTGTTTTATTGAATGGCATTGTTCTGATTGCCATGAAGACTATCAGTAGTGTTGGAAATGATTACCAGCTATATGGATAGCCAGTGTGTTGGTGGACAGACATTCTCCAGGTGAAAAATGGTCCAGGACAGTTATTCTTCTAGGGCATATGTCTGAATTAGAAGAATAGTCTTTATAGCCCATGGTGTGGCTTCCAACATCTGTTGGAATAGTTATTTTTCTAGGACATATGTCTGGATTAGAAGAATGGTTATTGTATCACTCTGTGGAGCGAGTGACTTATTCAACATCATGCATGATTACTCATATGGAGTATGGCTTCGAGATATGATGCAGTCGATGCTATGATATGATACTAATAGTGATGATATTTCTCATGATTTAATCGTGAGATAGATTGTGTGGCTATGATGATGTTATCGGTTGAATGGTATGTGTGTGCTCAAGACCATTGCTTTCAATACCTCCCTATATAGGAGGGAGTGTTGATATTATGGTAGTCGCGGGAGGTATTAACCTCCACATGTAACCTTGACAAGACTAGAATATTTCGGGAAGCAAGAGAAACCCTAAAGCTTTGAACAATAAGCCTAGAAGACAAGTCGACTAAGATATTAATTTAATACTGAGTTTTATCCCCCAGGAAGAGAAGTCATCCTAAACAACTAACAAGGAGTAGTATAAATACAAAACACTAGAGCTCATTTAGCATACTCTCACTCACAACTGCATAAATTTAGTTGTGCGCAAGTCTGGAGAGTAGTTGCAGTTGCAGCTACTGCAACTTGTATTTTCAGTTTTAGGCTTGGACTCTCTCTTGGTTATGGTTTGGACTTTCTGCTTGGTACGCTAGCTCTGGAGATTGATACGCTACCTTGATTATCTATTAGGCCTAGGGTTTTCTTCCGTAATTATTATTTTTCAAGGTTAAGGTGCTCGAGGGTGGCTTCGTCCTATGGTTGGGTGACAATATTGTTATATTGTCTATGGTGAAATGAGCACACCTATTTTTCTAACATTAAGTAGACTTAATTAAGAAAACAAAAAGATTCTTACAATTACTCTAAATGTCTCAAACAAATTTTAAACCAATAACTCAACATGCTTATTGATTGTCAATTATATATTTATATCCTACATGGACACTTTTATGTTATCATTCTTATGTTGGATATTTTCCCATACATGAACTAATTTTGATTACATTCTCTATGGAGATGTATTATCATCGTGACATTTGGAACCTCATCATTGATTCATGCTCACACATATATCTACAAATTATCTTATTGATCAACCTCCTCATGAGGCAATTTTTCGACAATGCCAACCTTAGTTATCACAAGCACGAGGTGCAATATCTAGACTCACTCTATGCAAAATAACAAGAATCATATTTACTAATGATGACAATCAAACTCCATGATTGTCATGGTCCCAAAAGAAGAGTTGGATCTATGCTTGCTTGGTCATTGAATAAGAACTCAAAACACATATAATGAAGTATTTGATGAGAATGACAGATTTTAATTTAATATACCAAAAAGAATGTATTTTTATGGATGGTAGTGGTTGACTATGAATGTGTAGAGTAACCCCATTAGCAGCCAACTGCTATTTAGAACTTAGTTTTATGCTAACTTTTTAGCTCAACACCCTATACTCCATTTATTAATTATCTTAAGAAGAAAAGTTTACTAATGATCTCTAATCAAAATCAAGATAGATAACCATTATACATGTTTAAAAGATCATATTTCATAATACTCATCAATAATTTTACTCCCACTACCTATTTAAGTAGGCAATTAAGAAAACAAAAAAGATTATTACAATCACTCTAAATGTCTCAAACAATTTTTAAGCTAATAACTCAACACTTTGATTATCAATTATATATTTATATCTTACATGGACTCTTTTATGTTATCCTACTTATGTTGTATATTTTCCCATACATGAACTAATGTTGATTGCATTCTCTATGAAAATGTCTTATCATCGTAACGTGTGGAATATCATCATCGGTTCATGCTCACACATATATCTACAAACTTTATCGTTGATCAACCTCACCATGAGGCAATATTTTGACAATGCCAACCTTAGTTATGACAAGCACAAGGTACAATATCTAGACTCACTCTATGCAAAATAACAAGCATCATCTTTACTAATTATGACAATCAAACTCCATGCTTGTCGTGGTCCCAAAAGAAGAGTTGGGTTTATGCTTGCTTGGTCATTGAGTAAGAACTCAAAATGCATCTAATGAATTCTTTGATGACAATGACAAATTTTACTTTAATAGACCAAAGAGAGCATATTTTTATTGATGGTCATGGTTGACTCTAAATGTGCAGCATAACCCCATTAGCAACCAACTCGTAATTCTAAAAACCGAGACCAATTCAATACACTATTTAGAACTTAGTTTTTTGCAAACTTTTTAGCTCAACACCCTATACTCTATTTATTAATTATCTTTCCAAAAAAAGTTTAATAATGATCTCTAACCAAGATAGATAACCATTATACATATTAAAAAGTTCATATTTCATTATCTCATCAATAATTTTACTCCCACTACCTCTTTAAGTAGACTTAATTAAGAAAACAAAAAGATTATTACAATCACTCTAAATGTCTCAAACAAATTTTAAACTAATAACTCAACAAAATTTTCTTAAAATTATTGGACTTTAACACTTAGAGATTTACATAGTTATAAAACAAACAATCCATGCTTATATGGAAGTGAAGTTTGGGGATGCAGTACCTCTCGAGAATCTTGGAGAAAGATAGAGAAAATCCAAAACAATTTTATAACTTATAATCTAAAAATTAAAGGCAATACACACTATCCTATGCTCCTCATATAAGCGAGCCTTTTTCCCCCATTGAGAGCACAGCTATGATTAGGTACTTAATGTACAAGAAAAAGATAAAAAAAAAACATGGATGACAAGATATTATAAGGAGGTGGTAAACCCTAATCTTGAAGATCAAAAGTATCTCTCTCTTTTGAATGTGTAAATAAGAGAATCAATATTGCTAAAATAAGAACTAATTCTCATGAGTTGCATAGTGAAACTGGGTGTTGGGAAATCCCCAAAACACCATGGAAGGAAAGAATCTATCACCTTTGTGACACCAAGACAGTTGAATATGAAAAGCAGTTTATCCTAGATTTCTCTGTGTACACCCAAATTAGATCTCAATTTCAAAATATTTGTCACAATACCGACCTTCCTAACCTTCTAAGTCATCAAAACTTTAGTGATCTTGGAATGCTTCTCTTAATGTTTTTCAAGCATCAAAATAACATTTTAAAGAAATCCAAGTAATCCATTACTTTTATTAAGGTCCAATAGACCAATTTTAGTCTCAGTGGAGACTAATCATCATCATCATCATAATCCAATAACCCTTTATGTATCATTTATAAAACATGTGTGTAACGACCCCAGCCATTACGACTATAAGCGAAGTAGAAAGTGCAAAAAAAAAATTGTTTTTAGGCAGGAAGGTAACAACGACAAACAGTTGAACCACACAACCTAACGACGAACACAGGCATGCTAATCAAGCAACAGAAAACTACGACTCCATGCACTAGCACAAAGAGCAACTGGAGGAAACATGTGTAAATCAAAGAAGGAAACGAACTACCCGCCCGACACACACAACACGACAACCCCTACAAGCTAAGGATAACATCCACAATCCCGACCCAACAGCCTTGATGACCAGTAACTAGAACCTCTATGGCGCACAAACCAAATGCATGAAGACGTTACAACCCAAACCCCAACAACAAACTTACAACGATCAACAACACCTACAATGGGAAGCATAGACTCCGGCCAAGTTATCATTCGCCTCTATCCAATAGGGCACGCCATGATCCCCTCATCAGGGATCATGTCATCCACAGGCAATAGGCACGACAATAACCCTGGTGCAACCTAACCTATCTGGACCATGTACTCAAGAAAACTCCAATGTGCTAGGAGCCAAAATAACTAACAAGAAAACCACATCCACACCCCCAAGAACCAAGTCGACAAGACACAAGATGACTATAGAAATTATACGACACATTAAATCCCAAGCCATCAACATGGTTGAGGGCACCTAGGGATATAATCCTCAACTCAAAATATCACCTTAACTCCTGACTCCACTTGCGTCATACGAACCTTAAACTGATCCTTCTTTACCATTTATGGATTAACTACCTTTTTTCTTTTTGCTTTAAAAGTGAACTACTATAAGAACTTAGCATAATCAAAAATGTTGTCAACACTTAAACTTGTCTGTTAATATAAGTGAACGATTTAACAAAAGTGAACTACATTGTCCAATGTATTGCGGTCTCTGGATAACTCAACTGATAAACTATTAGTAGTTAACATGATATCGATGGATCAATAACCATAACGATTTGATAAATAATATCGTTGTGTAATAACATTTTGCCTTCAACAATGTTTAAAGTGCTACACTATTAAAACGATATCCACATAATTTAAGATGTTGTCATCAATCTTTAACACTCTATCAACAATATATTGAATTCACAGTCGCGTCGGACCACCCACACGCCGCAAATACACACACAGTTATCATTAAACTCGTTGTCAATCATCTATGCACAACAACCACTATAGCGCAGTATATGTTGTCCCAATCATACACCCCATCATACCTATTAAAGTTGGTGTCATACATGTTATATGGTTATTGTCAAAAGGGGTTGTCTAAAAACAAGATCGTTGTCGGTTAGAATTCACCTGGGGGCTATTAACTCATTTCACAGTATCTATATAAAAATGCCATCAACATCCATTGTTGTCTACAAAGGTAAGACATAGCTGGGTAAGGAAAATCTAACATATATTATTGTTGACGATAAATTTATGTGTAAATGTACAACTAAACTATGACTGTCAATCATTAATAGATTTCAACAAATCGATGTATATCATTTCAAATGCCCATATTTTAAACGCCCAGAAAATCTAACATATATTACTAAACAAAAAATCTAACATATCATTACAAAAAGCCTAGAAAATCTAACATATATTATTATGGACTATAATTTCCTGTGTAAATGTACAACGCTACTATGACTGTCAATCATTAAAAGCTATCATAATGGAAGGATGCACACTTTTCTCCTACATATCAAGGGTAAACAAATGTCTATCATTCACATATAAAAAGAAAAACGCTACCATTAAAAATCGTTGTTATAAAAACGTTGCCATTTAAAATCGCTATAGTTTGTTATCAATTAATAACCATTTTCTGAATATTGAATTCTCTTCTGAAATAACTCAATAGCATCTGAATACTAAAACCATTTCTGAATAACAATAAAAAATTAAAATATTTTATGAGTAGTAAAAATGTGGGTAAAGTGATATTGCAGTGGGTCAAATCGCAGTGATAATCACAGTCAAAAGTCACAAAATGCAGAGTAATTAAAGATTCAAATCGCATTCGTTCAAGGGTAAGTCCATTGCCTATCACGGTGTGATGTCGCTGACTTCCACAGGTTCAAAAAAAATGCAGTCAACAAGGGAGAATCCGCTGCCAATCGAGGCATGATTTCATTGAATTTGTCATAGGAAAACACATTTGAATAATGGGTAAAATCGCAGATTAATACTGGTAACTTTTCACAGTCTATTAATGATATATAAGACATCGATACAATTTGCAATACAGCAAAATAATAATCTGCAATACAGCAATATACAAATCGAGTGTAAAATTTAGTAAAAACGAATGCACACTCTTTGTAAAAACTAAAGCCACGTTATGCAAAAACGAAAATTCTGCCAAGTAAAATCATTGTGGGAAGGGCCACGAAAGTTGTAAAGGAAAAATCTGGTTAATGAGCCACGAGAATCATGGTGAATCTATTGTGTAAAGGTTGAGCAAAGACTTCAAAAACTCAGAGATAATCCATCACAGGAAAACGCAGAAGAAAACAACCTCCAGAAAATGCAGAAGTAAACAATCACAAGAACGCGCAGAGTTTCAGCATTCAAGTCTCACGGGTTTATCAAAGATTCAGCAATTAAAAAGCAGAGAAAATTGAAGTTTTAATCAACAGGGCACAGAGATAAGTAAGGTAAATGGCTGGGGAAAATTATCCTTTGCTCATCATCCATGCACAGAAAAGCAGAGCATTATAATTTATAGGTCTATTAACATCAAAGTGACGACCCTCGATTCGGCTCATGGCCAACTACTCAGGCATGGACTGATGATATAGAGATAAGGACGGAAGATAAAGAACAATATCTTCATAATAATCAATAAAACAAACAGAACAGTCATAGCAAACGAGGATAGGGTTGCCAAGGAAATCAATTCAATGCAGCGAGCGTAAAGCTATGATGACCTTAATTTTATTGATTCAAAAACGCTGAATAAAACACATTTCTTTGCACAATAGAAGTTCAGTAATGAAAGTGCAAGAACAATATTAATCTACTATTCAAAATAAATGCATGCGTACCGTAGCCCAAGGTGACAGCTCCGAGTCGTTGTCTCGTGCTCGCTTCATCCAGCTCCCACTTGTCGACCAAGGTGACTTCACTGGTACCTCCCAGCCAATGCTAGGGGTACTCTTCTTCCCCCTGATCCCCCTGAGCCGCAAAGGGGCCACTCACACTAAACCAAAGAAGAGCTAGCAACCAGCTCGCCTCTCAAGGTCAAGCTACCACTCGTTACCCGAGTTGGGTATCCCAACTCCCACAAGATAAGTCAGTCAAGACAAAAATTCTACAGCGTAACGTTACACATCCTAGAAGAGATCCATACTCCTCCTCCTCCATCCTTTTTATAGAGTTTCTAAGTGATTTATTTCCCAAATTCCCATTTAATTTATTTTCATTAATTTAGTTCAGAAAAACCTCCCCCATACACATGTCACCCATCCCTCCTAGTTGCACTAGAATTTAATTTCATTCATTATTTAATTACTCCTATTTCCCTCACCCACCTAAAATCATTCCTAAAATCGCTCCTTGGTGTCCCCAAATTCCCTTACACATTTTAAATGACTTACTCCCTTACTAAATTCCTAGTTGAGTTCATATTTAGAAAGTTCTTAAAGGCAATATTCCTTACTAAGTTAATCATTCTGCTTTTTCCTTATGTTTCCATTTTTCTTTATGTTTCCCCTTTTTCCCTTTATCTTAAACTCAAATTAGCAAGTGTAGAAAAATTACCTTTTACCCCTTTTTTCTTTTTAATTAATAAATTTTAATTAGCATATGTAGAAAAACAATCAATTCCCTTTTAAAATTTTAATCCCTCAATAAAATTTGATTTTAATAAATTAATTAAACTGCTTACCACCTTCTCATCACATGTTTAATTAGGATTATGATATTTATTTTTTACCACAAGTATCACTTAGACCTATATTTTAATTTCCTAGGCTGGGCGACAGTTTTTTTAGGGAAAATTTTTTTTTTTTTTTTTTAATCTTACTTATCACATCATTCATTTTAAGGCCGACTAGGATTATTCACTTATCCGTTGAAATCGTGACGTGCCCTTCAAGACGCACTAGGTGCTCCAAGGGTGCCACTCGCCTTTTTTTGTTTTTCTTGCGCGATGTGCCCTTCAGGACGCACTACGTGCTCCAATGGTGTCACTCGCCTCTTTCCATTTTCTTTGCATGACATGACCTTCAAGACGCACTACGTGCTCCAAGGGTGCCACTCACCTCTTGACTAACTTGGTATACATCAAAAACCCCTGGAGTCAATACTCCTTCAGGTGATCTTGTGGGAGACTAAGGTCCTCTAAGGAATAAGACCCCTACCTTATTGCGCGCCCCTTAGAATCATCGTGAGCAACTGTCGCAATCTGCCCTCACGGCATCGTGGGTCTTCTCCAACTAGGTAATCGTTAACCTACATTTTTAGCCACGGCGGGAGTGCTAGTAGGTTTTGGTAGGGATGTTTTCCACACCTCTCCCTCAAAGTCTTTGGTTGTTGTGCATGACCCCTCTACTCCACATGTGAGTCTAGTCAGCAAGTCATCACCAGCATGCATCATCAATGAACCATGTCATCAAAATAATCAATCATCATAACATCTAATCAGATGTACACATGTCATAACTACAAAAATCAAACCCCAATAGTCCACTCCCTGACTCAATTTGGAGTCCAAGGGGTTTCATCGATGCCTCTGCATCCTCGAGGTCCAAAGTCCTGCACACTCAGGAGGACCCAGTCAATACCACATGTATATGTAAACATAACAAGATAACACATCATCACATCTATAATGCCTCATTATGATAATCAAATGGCCAGTAGTATAATAATCTAGATCACTTGCAAGCAAGTGTCCTCAAAGAATAAGTTCGCTCAGTGGGCGCAAGAGCGGGATGTTACATACACCCCCTCTTGGTTTAAACTTTGTCACGAAGTTTCATAGTATATAAATGTCGAAATAAAGTGTAGCATGGTATCATAAGTCTATCTATCAAACAAAAATGGAAAATGTTGGCACATATCATATATGGCCTCCTAGGTCGTCGAGTGCGGACTATAGTTGTCCCACTGGACCTTGACCTGATCTATTGTTCGACGTCGTAGCCATCAAATGTGATGGTCCTAAATACGGGTCGGCTCTACTATGAGTGCACCCTCGTCAAACACCTGCAAGGAACTCGTGTCAATAACACATGTAGGGTCACTAATATAATGTCTCAAATAGAGACGTGGAGGACATCGTGCATACGCCTCAAGGAATCAGGCAAGGCTAGTCGATAGGCCACAAGCCCCTTCCTCTCCACAATCTCAAAAGGTCCCACGAACCTAAGAGAAAGTTTAGCTCCCTTTCCAAACTTGATCGAACTCTTATTCTGTTTTACTCGCAAGAAGACTCAATCGCCAACTTCGTAACTACGATCGACGCGGTGCACTTCGACATAACTCTTATGTTGATCCTGCGCTTCTTTGATCCTTTGTCAATTTGTTTTCATTTGATCTTCCATTTCTTGGATCGCTTTTGGTCCCACCAAGACCCCATCCTCCATCAACCAAGAGAAAATCAAAATATCGACGATGAATACTTGGATGAACTTGTCTAACTATTCGCGGAACACCCTGTTCATCAAACTCATAAATACCCCTGGGGCATTCATCAGTCCAAAGGTAAAACAGTAAACTCGTACTGTCTGAACCTAGTCTCAAAGGTGATCTTGGGGATGTCATCCTCCTTAACCGTAATGGGTGATACCCTGATCTCAAGTTTATCTTCGAAAACACCATTGCACCCTTCATCTAATCAAACAGATCATCAATCCTTGGCAACGGATACAATTCTTGATCGTTGCCTTGTTCAATTGATGGTATTCAATGCAGAGTCTCCACGACCCATCCTTCTTTTGTATGAATATAACAGGCACACCCCACGGTGACACACTCGGACGTATAAGTCTCAGGTCCAGCAAATCTTTCAGTTGCATTCTCAACTCCTGTAACTCCAGGGTTGACATACGATAAGGCGTTCTTGCTATTGGTTCAGCCCCCAAATTTAGGTCTATGGTAAAATCCAATTCCCTCTCCGACGGAATCCTAAGTGACTCCTCTAAGAAGACCTCCACAAACTCTCTCACCACCAGAAGGTGTTCTAGACCTTTTGCTACTCCCTTTTCGTTTAATGCAAGGATCGCATAAATCTTACACCCCTTGTGCATGCTCTTCTGTAGCTGCAAGGAAGAGATGAATCTCAGGGAAAATCCTTGGTTCTGTCCTACAATCATGTGTCTCTGTCCCTCATCATTGACCCATCTCAATCATTTCGTCTTACAGTTCAGTATTTCCTCATGCGATTCCAACCAGTCCATACCGATCACAACGTCATAAGATCCTAAGATCGTGACGTACAGGTTGGCCATGGTGAGAAACTCTCCTAGGTTAAGGGTATAGCCCGTAACCTTCCCTCCAACCTTCTGTTTAGCTCCTGAATCTATCTCTACAAGGATAAACTCATCATGTTCGACTACCTTTACCTTAATCATTTTTAGCGCTGCACAAAAAATAAAACTCTCGGTAGCACCGGGATCTAACAAATACTAAGGGTCTGGTCAGTGACGGTACCTGACATCTTGAGCACAGTCGATTGGTGCTCTGCCTGACAGTTATTCACCGCTGCATGAATCTGAGGAGCCTTGCCTAAATCTCCCACGGTAGCGGGTCTGGTTGATCCAGATGCCTTGTTCCTCTCCTCTGGGCAATCACGCTGGTAATGTGGCTCCCCACAATCCAGCACACTTTCTTCGGTCCAGTATTCCTAGTACCCGAATTAGAAGCTTAATTATAACATTAGGGGCCAACACGAACTCGTTGACCTTAAGTTTCTTGGTAATTTGGTGCAGAGCATACCAAAACAGCTCCAAAAATGGGCCACGTACTCGGGCATCGTGCAGTCACCCTGTCACAAGGCGTTGAGCTCATTGAGTTGACGGTCAACGAATTCCTCAGAAATATACCTCTCCTAGAACCATTCCTTTAACAGTTCCCATGACAAGTCTTCAACGACCATGTTCAAAAGCGGCAGGAGCGTCTTCCACCATAGAAAAGCGCTCCCCTTCAGTTGAATACCGCCATGCAGATGTAACACCCTGTTTCCCCCAGTCTGTAAAAATAACTATACTAGCCAAGAACTATGGCTAACTCAAAGATGTGAATGTGTGATTTGAATGGACCTTATTATAACGGGTCGACGAATGTAAATAATGTTATGAATATATGTTGCAGGACTGTTGGGAGGGGGATGTACTGAAAAAGAGACCACGATGGCTGAAGAAAGGTGGTGGAAGGCACCTGGAATGGTGGTGTTAACTTCCATCGAACCAAACCATATTTGGTCTTCACTGGCCCAGAGAACCAAGAGCGGTTGGCTAGCCCCGAAATGAATTACTCTCCAAGATGGTAGGTGAAGAGGATCCTCATGAGTTTATGAGGGATGGGGGTGAACCTCCCATCCGTGGAGGCCTCAGACCTAGCCACCGCAGGGAAATTCATGCCACACGCAACCTCGCCATAAAATAAAAGGCAGGTAAAAGATGTGGGAGGGGACGGACACGAGGGAGGGATCGTAGGAAAGAGATCGGAAAAACTCTAGAACAAAATATAGAGTGAGCGATAGCAAAGAAGAAGGAGAGTAACCTTCATTCTCGATCGCTGAAGAACTAAGACAGAGAGTCTCAAGCATCGTGGTCTAGCTCGGGGGTGGCTAGTGGTAAATCCATTCAGAGTCGCTGAGCCTACAGTTGGGTGGAAATGAGCGCCCCTCTCAGCAGTTGCATCACCTGGTGTTTTTTTTTTATAAGTG
>JZKD02S1821985.1:0-25562 GCA_000966675.3 Picea glauca
TCTAAAACCTCCCAGAAAAGAAGTTATAGCAAAAATCCAAAGATGACTCGTTTAAAATTGAATTCAGGAGGATTCAAAAACCATATATTAGATAGGGTATATATCCTAAATTATATAAAACCAAAACCTACAATTTTTATCAAGTGTGCCTTGATATGTATTCTAAGTAACTTCCAAATTTCACTATCTGAAGCCACCCAGAAAAAAACGTTATAGCGAAAATACCAAGATGACTCACTTGAAGAAGTAAAAGCCTAAGCTCGATGCTCTGATACCAAATGTCATGATCTAATGCCTTAAAATTTATAAGGATTTAGTGAATACAATATACTTCGAGGGGGGAAACCTCCTTTTACAATATTTTCATTTCAGAATACAATATGAGATGTGATAAGATGATCTTAATACTAGGTCTCCTTGGTATATATATATATATATATACAGGAATAGGAGACAAAGGGTACAATTATAATTAAAGGGTGCAATGAAGGGTTCTAGCCTCACTCTAGACTACATACAAATATAACACTAAAACACTGAACAAAATTCCTGATGAACAATGAACAAGATTCCTGAAGATAAAAATCCTAATTATCCAGTGATACTTGGTTATTATAAGAATGCCATGCCACCAAATGTGAAGTTTGCTATTAGAGCCTCCCAAATCAATACTCTGGAAGAAGCAATGACCAAAGCTACGAAAATGGAGGAAATCATGATTGAAATAGGTGTTGATCTTGACATCATTCTTGGAAGAATGCAAAGGCAGATGGATAATTTGAACATTACTGACCAAGGAGCATCCAGTTCAAAAAAGAATGAAGAACAAAATCCACGACTTGGTGAAAATCAGGCAGCCGATGGAGGAATTTTCAAGGGAACTACCCCAGATGTTAAAACGGATCATGTTTTAGCCCATGAGATGAAACAATGAATCAAGATTGTGCAGATGAATAGATTCATTAGGAAAATTAAAAATAAAATAACAAGGTTAAGAAGAAATGATAATTATGTGCTTAATCCAAGGATGTCGGCCCTAGAACAAAGAACGAGGTTTGAGAATGTCAAAAATCAACAAAGACAAAGGGTTCCCAGAAAACCAACGTATAATGCAATAATACTTGATGAGCCATACAATGAACAAATGGTCGAACCAAAAAATGTTTTTTTTCCAGAAGAAGTCTTTGAATCTATAGAGACGGATGGATGCGAGACATCCATGTATATATCTGAAGAAGATTAAGAAGATATTATCTCGCAAGAAAACGTTTCCCAAACACAGGCACATGTAAATAAGGCTAAGAATAAGGAGAATTCTAAAAAAGAGAATGAAAAAGAGAATGATAAAAGTAAAACAACGAATACAAAAGCGAGAGAGAAAAAAACAACACTCAATCCCCTTAAATGATGTATAATTTTGTTGATGATATAAGCAATCTAAGAATTACTCTGCCTTTCACAAAAGTGGTAAAAATTCCCCAACAAAGGGAATTTTTTTTTAAACTATTGAGTGAGACAACCAGAAGAATTGAAACAATAATTGAAAACTCGAAGCAGAGTCAGAATACATCAACAGTGAAATTAAGAGGCAAGGTTTCACCCTTCTACATTTCAATAGAAAATCATGGCGTGGTGCTCTACAATTGTCTTGTAGATTCAGGTGCGACAAACAACATCATGCCCTTGGCGGTTATGGAATCACTTGGTATGAGTTGTACCAAATATTATGAAACAGGCGAGATAATCTATGCAATTGACTCTAGGAAGGTGCCAACTTATGGAGAAATCAAAGATTTTTATGCCTGTATTATTTTTTCTTCTCATATCATTACAGTTTTTAATATCGCAGTGGTGGACCTACCTCCAACATACAGGGTTGTCCTTGTAAGAGATTGGTCTTCCATTATTGGTGACTATATAATGAACGATGGAAGTTGCATGATGTTACCTGATAAATATGGAGCAATGATCAAGGTTCCCCGTGAACCCAGGAGACCGTTTTCTTTCAATAAAAATGATAATGAGTTGATGGAAGATTATATAGATTATGGTATTGGGAACTATGCTATCCTTGATATGGAGCAAATTGAATATATAAAGGAGAAAATTGAGGATATAAAGAATGAAGAGAATTATTTTGTTGGCTATTGGATAATTTCATTTGCTGGAGCATGTTCAAGCTCATGGAGCGGAGTGGGGATTGTGCTTAAAAGTATTGAGAAGATTGTATACCCGCATGCCATTAGACTTGAGTTCCCTTGTACAAATAAGAAAGAAGAATATGAGGCCTTAATTCAAGGAATGATCATGGCATTAGAGATGAAGATTGAACATTTGATTGTGATTGGTGATTCATAATTGGTAATAAATCAGGTCACTCAAAAGTATAAAATTAAAAAAGAAAGGTTCAAATTATATTTCAAGAGAGTGAATGAATTAATGGAGGCTTTTTGTCCTTTCAATATTTCTTTTATTCCAAGGGATAAAAATCAAAAGGCAGATTCTTTAGTATTGGCTACTTCATTTTCAAACCCAGATGATATTAAGAGTGAAACATCTTTCAAAGTAAAAATATTTTTTCGACCTTCAGTCCCAGATAATCAATATTATCTTCAAGTATTTGAAAATGACAAATAATTAAAAGATTTCCTAGCAAATGAAAACGACGATGAAGATAATGATGTTACTCATATCCCCACAATTTGTGTCCAGTATGAACCTCTTTTCACAAGAGATGACCACACAAAGAGCTTCATTGAAGAAGTATCTGTCAGAAAAGTGCAAGAAACAAAGAAATTTAATATCGAAACTAATAGTTCCTCAAAATACATAAACTTGAGAGTTGACTATACATTTGAGGAACTAGATCAATATATTTCCCTTTTCAAAGAATTTTTTGATGTTTTTTCTTGGAGTTATGATGATCTAAAGGCCTATGACAAGTCGATATTTCAGCATGTTATCCCACTAAGAGAAGGAGCGAAGCCCTTCAAGTAGAAAATAAGAATGATGAATCCAAAATTAAATCCATTGGTGAAAATCGAGTTGGAAAAACTGAAGAAAGCCGAAATAATATATCTCATCAGACACTTTGATTGGATTTCAAATCCGGTGATTGTGAGGAGCAAGATTGGGGAGATTCAGATGTGTGTTGATTTTAGAGATCTCAACAAATAAAGTGTTAAATACAATTATCCTCTACCTAATATGGAATTATGTCTTCAACAAGTCATCGGATCCGCTTGTATGTTCATGCTAGATGGTTTCTCTAGATACAACCAAGTTCTAGTCGCAAAGGAAGACATGCCTAAGATGACTTTTATAACACCATGGGAGACATAAGTGTATGCTCAGATGATTTTTGGTTTGAAAAACGTTGGAGCCACTTTCCAAAGGGCTATGGATCATGCATTTGAAGGATTAATAGGAAAATTCATGGAAGATTACTTGGATGATTTAACCGTCCATTCAAGGGCGATAAGTGAGAATATTCATCATCTTAGGAAAGTGTTCAGAAAATGTAGACTGTATGGAGTTTCTTTGAATCCAAAGAACCATTTGTTCGATGTAACCGAGGGAAAATTGTTGGGGCACATTGTGAGTAAAGATGGAATTTATATTGACCCAGAAAGGGTGAAGGCTATCAATGAACTTAATCCTCCATCCTCCAAGAAAGGATTCCAGTCATTTTTTGGCAAGATAAATTTTGTGCCTAGATTTGTTCCTGATTATGCAAACATAGTAAAACCAATTAATGTGTTGTTAAAGAAATATCAAATATTCAAGTGGACTTCGAATACACATGAGGCCTTTAATAACATTAAAAAGTCAATTAATACAACACCGATACTCATTAGTCTAGATTTTCAAAGAGATTTTATTGTGTATTCATTTTCCACAAAAAGTGTTGTAGCATCAGTCCTTACTCAAAGAAATGCTAAGGGTGGAGAGTTATCGATCATGTTTATGAGTAAGACCCTCCATGATTATGAATTAAGATACTCAGAATTGGAGAAGCAAGCTTTATCTCTTGTAAAGGAAGTAACACATTTTTGGACCTACATTTTAAATTTTCATGTCATAGCATATGTTCCATCCTCTCCGGTGAAGATGCTTTCAAACCATAAATTGAGAGAAGGGAAATGGACGAATTGGATGGAAAATATTCAAGAATATGACATTGAAATCAATCCTATGAAGGCAGTCAAAGGGAAAGGATTATGTAATCTCATTTCTGATTGTGATGCTCTGAGTGGAATGATCTTAGCAGTTTCAATTGGAAATCTTATATCTAGTTCAGAATGATACAAAGATATTGTGTTTTATTTGAAATCTGGACAATTTCCCATTAGCATGAATCTAAAGGAAAGAAGGGATTTAAAGATGAAGTCAAATCATTATGTCTTGATCACTGAAATATTGTTCAGAAGGAATTATGACGACATGTTATTGATATGTGTTGATGAAAAGAGAGCTCAAGAACTGATACACAAATTTCATGAAGGAATATGTGGAGGACATTTTTCCCCTACTTCCACAACGCATAAAATAATAAGAGATGGATATTATTGGCCATCAGTCTTCAAGGATTCGTATGCGATGGTGAGAAAATGCATCCCTTGTCAACAATTTTCAGGGAAGATGAAGATTTATGCAATGCCTTTGCAACCCATATCAGTAGAACAACCATTCACACAATGTGCACTAGATGTCATTGGGCCAATAATCCTAAATCGAGTAAGGGAAATATATACATTCTCACTAGTACATATTATTTCACAAAATGGCAAGAAGAAGTAGCATTGAAAAAGGTTGATTTTGAAGAAATGATTATATTTCTCAAGGATAATATATTGTCAAGATTTGGTGTTCTAGAGAAATTCATTACAAACAACGGTTCAATTTTCATTGGATCAAAGTTTACAATTTTTTTTGGAGAATATGGCATCGTAATGGGACAATCATAGGATTATTATCCACAAGAGAATGGCCTTGTTGAATCTACAAATAAAACATTGATCCAAATCCTGAAGAAAAATATTGATCGAAATCAGAAGAATTGGCATTTGAAAGGGAGAGAAAGATGACTCTGAAAGACAACAATGGGATGTCTCCTTATATGTTGGTTTACGGAAAAGAAGCGAAAATTCCAATCATCCTTGAATTGAATGCCTTGGCCTATGCAGTCAACGTGGAAGATATTGAAGATACTCTTCCTTTGCAAAATAGATTAAATCAACTATTGAAACTGGAAGAAGAACAAAGTGAGGCCTTGCATAAAATAGCATAAAGGCAACAAAATGTTAAGAAATACTTTGATCAAAGTGAAACTCTCAAGAAATTTCAAAAAGGTGAATTGGTATTACTGTGGAACAAAGCAAAGGAAAAGTCGTATATGCATACAAAATTTGAGGCACTTTGGATCGGGCCTTACGTCTTCAAGAAAATTCTGAGTTTTAATTCATACATGCTTAAAGATATGAAGGGGAAGGTGTTCATGTTGCTTGTCAATGGGAAACATCTAAAAAGTTTCTTCACTGGAAACATTCTCTTTTCTTTGTACATAGTTTTTCATTTTATTTTGTACATCCTCATTNGATTGGCTCTCGAATCCAGTGATTGTGAGGAATAAGAATGGGAAGATTCAGATGTGTGTTGATTTTAGGGATCTCAACAAATCAAGTATAAAAGACAACTATCCTCTTCCTAATATGTAATTCTTTCTTCAACAAGTCATTGGATCTACTTGCATATCAATGTTATATGATTTCTCTGGATACAACCAAGTTCTAGTTGCAGAGGAAGAAATGACATGCCTAAGACGACTTTTATAAAATCATGGGAGACATATGTGTATGCTCAGATGCCTTTTGGTTTGAAAAATTACTGAGCCACTTTCCAAAGGGATATGGACCATGCATTTGAAGGATTAATAGGAAAATTCATGGCAGATTACTAGGATGATTTAACTGTCCATTCAAAGACAAGAAGTGAGCATATTCATCATCCGAGGAAAGTTTTCGAAAGATGTAGACTGTATTGAGTTTCTTTGAATCCAAATAAGTGTTTTTTCATTGTAACTGAGGGAAAATTGTTGGGATACATTGTATGTAAATAAGGAATATATATTAACCCAGAAAGGGTAAAGGATATCAATGAACTTAATCCTCCATCCTCTAAGAAAGGAGTCTAGTCATTTTTTAGCAAGATTAATTTTGTGTTGAGATTTGTTCCCGATTATGAAATTATAGTAAAACCAATTAATGTGATGTTAAATAAATATCAAATGTTTGAATGGACTTCGAATATACAAGAGGCCTTTAATAACATTTAAAAACCAATTACTACAATGCCAATACTTATTAGTCTGGATTTTCAAAGAGATTTTATTATGTATTCCTTTTCCACATAAAGTGTTGTAGCATAGGTTCTTACTCAAAGAAATGCTAAGGGTGAAGAGTTATCGATCAAATTCATGAGTAAGATCCTCCATGATTATGAATTAAGATACTTAGAATTGGAGAAGCAATATTTATCTCTTGTAAAGGAAGTAGCACATTTTTGGATCGACATTTTAAATTCTCATGTCATTGCATATGTTTCATCCTCTCTAGTGAAAATGATTTTAAACTAACAATTGAGAGAATGGAAATGGGATAACTGGTTGGAAAAGATTCAAGAATATGACATTGAAATAAAGCCTCTGAAGGTAGTCAAAGGGAAAGGGTTATGTAAGCTCATTGGTGGTGGTGATGCTTTGGATGGAATGATTTCAACAATTTCAATTGGAGATAATATATCTAGTTCGGAGTGGTACACAGATATTTTGTTTTACTTCAAATATGGACAATTTCCCATTACTATGACTCCAAAGGAAATAAGGGATTTAAAAATGAAATCGAATAATTATGTCTTGATTGCTGAAATATTGTTCGGAAGGAATTATGATGGCATGTTATTGAGATGTGTTGATGAAAAAAGAGCTCAAGAACTGATACTAGAATTTCATGAAGGCATATGTGGAGAAACGCTTTCCCCTACCACCACATCACATTAAATAATAAGAGCAAGATATTATTGGCCATCAGTTTTCAAGGATTCATACACGATGGTGAGAAAGTGCATCCCTTGTCAACAATTTTCAGGAAATATGAAACGGTCTGCAATGCTTTTGCATCCCATATCATTAGAGAAACCGTTCACACAATGGAGATTGGACTTCATTGGGCCAATAAATCCAAAATCAATTAAGGGGCATATATACATTCTCACTACTACATATTATTTCACGAAATGGAAAGAAGCAGTAGCATTGAAAAAGGATGACTTTGAAGAATTGATTAAATTTCTCAAGGATAATATATTATCAAGATTTTGTGCTCTAGAGAAATTCATTATAGACAATGGTTCAATTTTCATTGGATCAAGGTTTACAAATTTTTGCGGAGAATATGGAATTGTTATGGGGAAATCATCGAATTATTATCCATAAGGAAATGACCTTGTTGAATCTACAAATAAAACATTGATCCAAATCCCGAAGAAAACTATTGATCGAAATAAGAAGAATTGGAATTTGAAATTGATAGATGCTTTGTGGGTGAGCAAAATGACTCTGAAAGACACGGTGATGTCGCCTTATATGTTGGTTTATGGAAAATAAGATAAAATTCCAATCTACCTGAATTGAATGCATTGGCTTATGCAGTCAACGTGGAAGATATTGAATATATTCTTCCTTTGTAAAAGCGATTAAATAAACTATTGAAACTGGAAGAAGAACAAAGTGAGGACTTGTATAAAATAACACAGAGGCAACAAAACATTAAGAAATACTTTGATCAAAGTGAAACTCTCAAGAAATTTCAAAGAGGTGAATTGGTATTACTGTGGAACAAAGAAAAGGAAAATCCATCCATGCATACAAAATTTGAAGCACTCTGGATCATGCCTTACATCATCGAAAAAATTATGGGTTTTAATTCGTATATGCTTAAATACATGAAGGGAAATATGATGATGTTTCCTGTCAATGGGAAGCATATGAAAAGTTTCTTCACCTCAAAAACATTATATTTTCTCTATACATAGCTTTTTCATTTTATTCTGTACATCCTCACTGTTTCGACTCCATTTCCCAAAGGATAAGACATCTGTTCATGAGATTTTGGATTCCTGATAACCCTCAGGGGTTATCATCCCACAGTTGGAGCCAGTTGGTGAACTTGTTTTGTGCTTCCCCTTTATTTCTATTTTCACATTTCTTTTCTTACCTTTTCTATTCTCCTTCTATATTTTCCCTTCCCCAATCTCTCTTTTCCCTCCTTTTTTTCCCCTTTATTTGTTGTAATAATATTACCATACTTAGTCATTTTTCATTATTTTTGTGGAATTTTAGACATGCAGAATTGTGAACTCATGTTATCCTCTCTTTACCTCTATATAACTGCATCCAACACTTATATTATTTTTTCATTGCAGACTTTTAGACTTGCAGACCTATGTGCTATACCTCCACTCTTTCCACTGTCTACCCAACAATTTCTAACAATTAGCCATTTCATACATTCAGAATTTCAGATTCGCGGACCTTCAGACTCACATACCTTATTTTTCATACTAGTCCCTCACCCCGATTCTCCGCCATTACGTGTCCCCTCCTTCACATTTTTTGATACTACATTTAATATTATCTGTATGGATTTAACTACCAAATTTATTGTTGAAGTGGTCGTTAATTAGTGATGTTTATACCGAGGCTAGTGATATTTAATTTGAGTAATGATTTCGTAAAAAGAAATCTAACTCAAAATAATTTTACTGTGCAAAGCAATATTTCAAGAAAATGCTAGCCAACTTCGCAAATACAGTCATGAGAAAAAAATCATTCTGTGGAGATAGTTTGAACCTCTTCACCAGAGAAGACCAAAAATTTCATTGGTCCCGCTCATACTCGTATTATTCAAATTTGTTGGGTAAATAGAAAAACAAAGTGTGGACCTCAGGAATAGTTTTCGCGGGATGCATTCCAGAATTCTTTGAATGCAAGGATATTGTTACCTGATCTGTCGACAAGTTCATTCAAAACAAAAGGGTCTTCGTGTCGCAGAACAATTCTCTTATTTCATTGGTGCCTTCAATATTCAGAGAGATGTTGAAGCTCTCGGAGTCGAACCTGTCTTATAAAGGGGAGGTAGCTAGAAATTTTCTAAAAAGTAAGAATAATGGAATAGAGATTATTCAAGAGTATCTACATGAACCTGCATCAATGCTTGAATATATATCCATAATTCAAACAAGTTCCTTAAAAAATACCTATAAAGAAATTGCCTGGTTATTTACTTAGATTGCTAGTCATGACTCTACAGAAACTATTCCTTGTTTGACATTATATATACTGCATTTTGTGGTTCATGAAAATGCTATCTTCGAATGGGATAAGATTATTTTGAATGAAACCATTTCACAATTAAATAATTTTGATACTGAGAATTTTTTTTATATGTCCTATTTGATATTTTCCATTACATATTGTCAAACCTTTGAGGGTTTAAACATTGCCTAAAAAGTGAAAATAAATATGGACCTTGTCACCATGTGGTACCAAGCTCTATGGAGGCAGATATTCAACCATGATTTCTATGAGGTATATTGTAGTTTTGTGTCTAAATTCAAGAATTTTTTATTTTGGGAAGACACTGCTTGACTATCATTGGAAGCAACGACTTTTCTAAAAGGAAAGGGAGTCCTTGAGAAAATGGAGGACTACAATGTTATTGGGTTTTTTGCTCTATCAAAAAACCTATATTTATTCCTTGTTATATATTTGATAAGTTGTTTATCATTGAGATAGCTAAACAATATAAATTCTAGTTACATACTTTCTCAGAAAAAAGAAAAAAGTAGTTCATACCTCTCCCTTGGAAGGTGGGTGAAATGATTCTCCGAGGGATTTACAAAATAGAAAAATATGCCACTTATTTCGATCATTCAGACCTAAGATTCACATAAGAAATCAAGGGTTTCGACCCTAATCATCTTTATTATAATCATTTTCTTTAAGTTTGACTCAACCCTACACTCATAAATTCAGTCGTCAGCAGAGAAGAAGAAAATGACAACTACAATCCAAATAATCAAGAAGATGATAGAGACTTTGGAGATTTAGAGACTGTTATAAGCACTACGGAGCACCATAAAGAAAGAGGTAAACCCATGAGTGAGAATAATTTCCAATCACCAATTAGCTCTTGAAGAAGTTCCCCACCAAAGGAAAATCCTCAACCAGGGACATCCCACATGAGAAAAATGCATAGTAATAACTCGAGAGATGATGAAGAGAGGAACCCTCCTAAGGGGAACTTGTAGAATCCCCATAAATTAAAATTCAAGAGAAAAAGGACTAATTCATAGCAGGAGGGGGATGAAACACATGCTCCATAAAATGATTTGATATTGGATAACATGGATTTGGATATAGATATTGAAAATATTACTTTCCTAGATGAAGAAGTACCAACTAGAGAAAATGCACAACATATTTCCACACTCATGATCTGGGAAGAGACATTTTTTGATGAAGAAACATTCGCTGTACAAAATGACTCTTTTGATAAAAATTCTAAGAAATTGGTTTTTGAGATAACTAGAAAGAGTAAGAGAGGGAAGTTATGGTCTACCATTGATACTCGAGATATGTTACCTTCTAAGTTATCATCTATTCATAAAGTCACAGGGGATGCACTTGATGTTTCAATTACACATATGGAGGAAGAGAATTATCAACTGAAAGAAATAATTAAATATTTGGAGGAAACCCTCATGCCTCCACCTATTCCGGCTTCCCTTGTTTCCATGATTCGTCCTGAGAGGAGTTTTCTAGAAACACCAGATTCAAGTGCTAGAGTCAAGGGAATCTCAAATTTGATCAGTTCCACTTGAAATTTTGTCGAGGAAAATATTAAGAAAAGAATCTCATTGATCTTAGAATTGTAGGATATGGAAAATAGTTTTTCCTCTCTTGGTTTGAGAATCCATAATACCAAGGAATACTTGAAAAATGATGAAGGGTTCTACACATATGGAGTTGTAATGTTTTCAATGAAAGTCTCGAAAATGACAGAGCAGTTGATAAAGAAAGAAAATATATTTTCTTCAAGACGCACCAAACAATTAAAATCATGTTGGATTGAAAGAATTAACATATTAAAGGGACTGCCAACTCAATTGTCTGATTTGTCAAGAAGGAAAACTTAAGCATACACAACAATTCTTGATTTAGATATTGTTGGAACCACTATTGAAGTCCGAGACCCTAAATATCTCTCGAATTCAATGCTCATGACTCGACAACATTTCGACGGATAAATTGAATAACCAAAAAGGGAATCAACTGAAAAGTTCGATACTATGATTGAATTTACACATGATGATATTGCCAACTGGCTTATCGAGTACACAAATAAAATTGAGGATATTGAGAACACTTTACAAAATTTATCAATTGATTTATGAGAAATTGAAAAAGAGTTGTTTGACATTAAAGTAAAACANGAATGATACAAAGATATTGTGTTTTATTTGAAATCTGGACAATTTCCCATTAGCATGAATCTAAAGGAAAGAAGGGATTTAAAGATGAAGTCAAATCATTATGTCTTGATCACTGAAATATTGTTCAGAAGGAATTATGACGACATGTTATTGATATGTGTTGATGAAAAGAGAGCTCAAGAACTGATACACAAATTTCATGAAGGAATATGTGGAGGACATTTTTCCCCTACTTCCACAACGCATAAAATAATAAGAGATGGATATTATTGGCCATCAGTCTTCAAGGATTCGTATGCGATGGTGAGAAAATGCATCCCTTGTCAACAATTTTCAGGGAAGATGAAGATTTATGCAATGCCTTTGCAACCCATATCAGTAGAACAACCATTCACACAATGTGCACTAGATGTCATTGGGCCAATAATCCTAAATCGAGTAAGGGAAATATATACATTCTCACTAGTACATATTATTTCACAAAATGGCAAGAAGAAGTAGCATTGAAAAAGGTTGATTTTGAAGAAATGATTATATTTCTCAAGGATAATATATTGTCAAGATTTGGTGTTCTAGAGAAATTCATTACAAACAACGGTTCAATTTTCATTGGATCAAAGTTTACAATTTTTTTTGGAGAATATGGCATCGTAATGGGACAATCATAGGATTATTATCCACAAGAGAATGGCCTTGTTGAATCTACAAATAAAACATTGATCCAAATCCTGAAGAAAAATATTGATCGAAATCAGAAGAATTGGCATTTGAAAGGGAGAGAAAGATGACTCTGAAAGACAACAATGGGATGTCTCCTTATATGTTGGTTTACGGAAAAGAAGCGAAAATTCCAATCATCCTTGAATTGAATGCCTTGGCCTATGCAGTCAACGTGGAAGATATTGAAGATACTCTTCCTTTGCAAAATAGATTAAATCAACTATTGAAACTGGAAGAAGAACAAAGTGAGGCCTTGCATAAAATAGCATAAAGGCAACAAAATGTTAAGAAATACTTTGATCAAAGTGAAACTCTCAAGAAATTTCAAAAAGGTGAATTGGTATTACTGTGGAACAAAGCAAAGGAAAAGTCGTATATGCATACAAAATTTGAGGCACTTTGGATCGGGCCTTACGTCTTCAAGAAAATTCTGAGTTTTAATTCATACATGCTTAAAGATATGAAGGGGAAGGTGTTCATGTTGCTTGTCAATGGGAAACATCTAAAAAGTTTCTTCACTGGAAACATTCTCTTTTCTTTGTACATAGTTTTTCATTTTATTTTGTACATCCTCATTATCTCAACTCCATTGCCCAAAGGATGAAACATATGATCATGAGATTATGGATTCTTGATAACCTGCAGGGGGTAATCATCCCAAAGTTGGAGCCAGTTGTTGAACCCCTTTAGTTCTTCCCCTTTATTTCTATTTTCATGTTTATTTTCTTACCTTCTATATTTTCCCTTCCCCAAACTCTCTTTCCCCCCCTCTTTTCCCTTTATTTGTTGTCATAATACTACCATACTTATTTGTTTTCATTATGTTTTTCGACTTTTAGACTCATGTTATCCACTCTTCAACTCTGTATAATTTCGTCCAACACTTAGATTATTTTTGCATCAAGGAATTTTGGACTTGCGAACATATGTGCTATACCTCCACTCTCTCCAATGTCTGCCTGACAATTTCCAACACTTATCCATTTCATACATTCAGACTTTTAGACTTTCGAACCTTCGGACTCGCAGACTTGCCTTTTCTTACTAGTCATTCACTCTGATTCTCCACCATTACACATCCCCTCCACATTTTTCGATGTCACATTTAATGTTATCCCTACGGACTTAACTACCAAATTTATTATTGAAGTGGCCGTTAATTAATGATGCTTATACCCATGCTAGTGATATTTATTTTGAGTAATGCTTCCATAAAAAGAAATCTAACTCAAAATCGTTTACTGTGAAAAGAAATTTTCAATAAAATTTGTCCAGCTCCACGAATATAGTCATGAGAAAACAATCGTTATGTGGGGATACTTTTAACCTCTTCACCATAGAAGCTCATAACTATCATTGATCTCACTCATACTGGTATTATTCAAATTTGTTGGGTAAAGAGAAAAACAAGGTGTGAACCTCAGGAATAGTTCTTGCGGGATGCATTCCAGAAGTCTTTGAATGCAAGGATACTATCACTTGGTGTGTTGACAAGTTTATTCAAAACAGAAGGGTCATCGTGTTGCATAATAATTATCCTATTTCATTGGTGCCTTCAATATTCAAAGAGATATTGAAGTTGTCAGAGCCAAACCTAGATTATAAAGGGGAAGTAACTAGAACTTTCCCAAAAAGAAAGAATAATAGAATAGATCTTATTCAAAAGTATTTGCATGACCCTACATCAATGCCTAAAGATATATCCATAATTCAAGTAAGTTCCTTAAAAAATCCTCATAAAGAATTTGTTTGGTTGTTTATTCGATTTGTTGGCCAGGACTCTAGATAAACCATTCCCTGATTGACATTATATATACTGCATTTTGTGGTTTATGAAAATGATATCTTCGTCTGGGCGAAGATTATTTCGAATGAAATCACTACNGAATGATACAAAGATATTGTGTTTTATTTGAAATCTGGACAATTTCCCATTAGCATGAATCTAAAGGAAAGAAGGGATTTAAAGATGAAGTCAAATCATTATGTCTTGATCACTGAAATATTGTTCAGAAGGAATTATGACGACATGTTATTGATATGTGTTGATGAAAAGAGAGCTCAAGAACTGATACACAAATTTCATGAAGGAATATGTGGAGGACATTTTTCCCCTACTTCCACAACGCATAAAATAATAAGAGATGGATATTATTGGCCATCAGTCTTCAAGGATTCGTATGCGATGGTGAGAAAATGCATCCCTTGTCAACAATTTTCAGGGAAGATGAAGATTTATGCAATGCCTTTGCAACCCATATCAGTAGAACAACCATTCACACAATGTGCACTAGATGTCATTGGGCCAATAATCCTAAATCGAGTAAGGGAAATATATACATTCTCACTAGTACATATTATTTCACAAAATGGCAAGAAGAAGTAGCATTGAAAAAGGTTGATTTTGAAGAAATGATTATATTTCTCAAGGATAATATATTGTCAAGATTTGGTGTTCTAGAGAAATTCATTACAAACAACGGTTCAATTTTCATTGGATCAAAGTTTACAATTTTTTTTGGAGAATATGGCATCGTAATGGGACAATCATAGGATTATTATCCACAAGAGAATGGCCTTGTTGAATCTACAAATAAAACATTGATCCAAATCCTGAAGAAAAATATTGATCGAAATCAGAAGAATTGGCATTTGAAAGGGAGAGAAAGATGACTCTGAAAGACAACAATGGGATGTCTCCTTATATGTTGGTTTACGGAAAAGAAGCGAAAATTCCAATCATCCTTGAATTGAATGCCTTGGCCTATGCAGTCAACGTGGAAGATATTGAAGATACTCTTCCTTTGCAAAATAGATTAAATCAACTATTGAAACTGGAAGAAGAACAAAGTGAGGCCTTGCATAAAATAGCATAAAGGCAACAAAATGTTAAGAAATACTTTGATCAAAGTGAAACTCTCAAGAAATTTCAAAAAGGTGAATTGGTATTACTGTGGAACAAAGCAAAGGAAAAGTCGTATATGCATACAAAATTTGAGGCACTTTGGATCGGGCCTTACGTCTTCAAGAAAATTCTGAGTTTTAATTCATACATGCTTAAAGATATGAAGGGGAAGGTGTTCATGTTGCTTGTCAATGGGAAACATCTAAAAAGTTTCTTCACTGGAAACATTCTCTTTTCTTTGTACATAGTTTTTCATTTTATTTTGTACATCCTCATTGTCTCAACTCCATTTCCCAAAGGATGAAACATATGATCATGAGATTATGGATTCTTGATAACCTGCAGGGGGTAATCATCCCAAAGTTGGAGCCAGTTGTTGAACCCCTTTTGTTCTTCCCCTTTATTTCTATTTTCATGTTTATTTTCTTACCTTCTATATTTTACCTTCCCCAATCTCTCTTTCCCCCCCTCTTTTCCCTTTATTTATTGTCATAATATTACCATACTTATTCGTTTTCATTATGTTTTTCGACTTTCAGACTCATGTTATCCACTCTTCAACTCTGTATAATTTCGTCCAACACTTAGATTATTTTTGCATCATGGAATTTCGGACTTGCGAACATATGTGCTATACCTCCACTCTCTCCAATGTCCGCCTGACAATTTCCAACACTTATCCATTTCATACATTCAGACTTTTAGACTTTCGGACCTTCGGACTCGCAGACTTGCCTTTTCTTACTAATCGTTCACTCTGATTCTCCACCATTACACATCCCCTCCACATTTTTCGATGTCACATTTAATGTTATCCCTACGGACTTAACTACCAAATTTATTATTGAAGTGGTCGTTAATTAATGATGCTTATACCCATGCTAGTGATATTTATTTTGAGTAATGCTTCCATAAAAAGAAATATAACTCAAAATCGTTTACTGTGAAAAGAAATTTTCAATAAAAGTTGTCCAGCTCCGCGAATATAGTCATGAGAAAACAATCGTTATGTGGGGATATTTTTAACCTTTTCACCATAGAAGCTCATAACTATCATTGATCTCGCTTATACTGGTATTATTCAAATTTGTTGGGTAAAGAGAAAAACAAGGTGTGAACCTCAGGAAAAGTTCTTGCGGGATGCATTCCAGAAGTCTTTGAATGCAAGGATACTATCACTTGGTGTGTTGACAAGTTTATTCAAAACAGAAGGGTCATAGTGTTGCATAATAATTATCCTATTTCATTGGCGCCTTCAATATTCAAAGAGATATTGAAGTTGTCAGAGCCAAACCTAGATTATAAAGGGGAAGTAACTAGAACTTTCCCAAAAAGAAAGAATAATAGAATAGATCTTATTCAAAAGTATTTGCATGACCCTACATCAATGCCTAAAGATATATCCATAATTCAAGTAAGTTCCTTAAAAAATCCTYATAAAGAATTTGTTTGGTTGTTTATTCGATTTSTTGGCCAGGACTCTAGATAAACCATTCCCTGATTGACATTATATATACTGCATTTTGTGGTTTATGAAAATGATATCTTCGTCTGGGCGAAGATTATTTCGAATGAAATCACTACACAATCGACTAATTTTAACACTGAGATTTTTTTTTATWTTTTTATTTTTTATATTTCCTCTTATTTTATATTCTCTATTACATACTGCCACACCTTTGAGTGTTTAAACATTGCTCGAAAAGTGAAAATAAAATGGACCCCGTGACCATGTGGTACCAARCTCTATGGAGGCAGAGAGTCAACCATCATTTCTATGAGGTATATTGTGATTTTGTGTCTAAATTCAATAAGTTTTTATTTGGGGAAGACAATTCTCGACTATCATTGGATTCAACAACTTTTCTAAAGGGAAAATGAGTCCTTGAGAAAATGGAGGAATACAATGTCATCATGATTTTCTGCTCTATCAAAAAATCTTTTTTTCTTCCTTAATATATATCTGATAAGTTGTTTATCATTGAGATATCCAGACAATATAAATTATGGTTCCACACTTTCTCAGAAAAAAAAAGGAAAAAGCAGTTCATACTTCTCCTGTGGAAGGTGGGTGAAAGTATTCTTCGAGGGATTTCCAAAGTAGAAAAATATGTCGCTTATTTTGATCATTCTGACCTAATATTTGCAGAGGAAATAAAGGGTTTCAATCCTAGTCATATTTTTTATAATCATTTTCTTTCAATTGGACTCAACCCTACACTTATAAATTCAGTCGTTAGTGGAGAATAAGAAAATGACAGTCAAAATCCAAATAATCAAGAAGTCGACAAAGACTCTGGAGATATAGATATTGTTATAAGTACCACAGAGCACCATAAATAAAGAGGTAAACCCATGAGTGAGAAAAATGTCTAGTCACCAACTACCTCTTGAAGAAGTGCCCTACCAAAGGCATATCCTCAGCGAGGGAAATCCTACACAAGAAAAATGCATAGTAATAACTCAAGAGATGATGAAGAGAGGAAACCTCCTAAGGGGAACCTAGAGAATCCCCATAATTAAAAGTCAAGAGAAAAAGGACTAATTCACAGCAGGAAGGGGAAGAAACACATGCTTCAAAAAATTATTTGTTATTGGATAACATGAATTTGGATGTAGATATTGAAAATATTACTTTCCCAGATGTAGAAGTACCTGCTAGAGAAAATGTGCAACATATTTTCACACTCATGATCTAGGACGAGACATTTTCTGATGAAGAAATGTTCACTATACAAAATGCCTCTTTTGATAAAGAATCTAAGAAATTAGTTTGTGAGAGAACTACAAAGAGTAAGAGCGAGAAGCTACGGTCTACCATTGATACGCGAGATATGTTTCCTTCTAAATTATCATCTATTCATAAAGTCACATGGGATGAACTTGATGTTTCAATTGCACATATGGAGGAACAGAATGCTCAGCTAAAAGAAAGAATTAAAGAATTGGAGGCAAACCTCATGCCTCCACCTATTTTGGCTTCCCAAGTTGTTATGATTTGTCCTGTAATTTGTTTTCAAGAAACCTCGGAATCAAGTACTAGAGTCAAGGGAATCTCAAATTTGATTGTGTCACTCAACATTTTGTCGAAGAGAATATTAAAAAAATAATGTCATTGATCTTAGAGTTGTAGGATATGGAAAGGAATTGTTCCTCTCCTGGTTTGAGAATCCAGAATACCAAGGAATACTTGAATTCAAATTTGAAAAATGATGAAGGGTTATACACAGATGGAGTTGTAATGTTCGTAATGAAAGTCTCAACAATGACAAAGTAGTTGAGAAAGAAAGAAAATTTACATTCTTTGAGCCACATCAAACAGTTAAAATTATGTTGGATTGAAAGAATTAACATATTAAAGGGTCCGTCAACTAAATTGTCTGATTTATCAAGAAGGAAAATTGAAGCATAGACAAAAATTATTGATTTAGATATTGTTGGAACCACTATTGAAGTGTCAGACCCTAAGTATCTCTCAGATTCAATGCTCATGACTCGAAAACATTTCAAAGGATAAATTGAATAACTAAAAAGGGAATCAACTGAAAAGTTCGATACTATGATTGAATTTACACATGGTGATATTAACAGTTGGTTTGTCGAGTACACAAATAAAAATGAGGATATTGAAAGTACTTTACAAAATTTATCAATTGATTTAAGAGAAATTGAAAAAGAGTTGTTTGACATTAGAGTAAAACAAGAGGTAATTATTTCCCCGTTAAGGGAGTATATTTAAGAATGGTTAAACAACTCACTCACTAAGATCTTTGAAACTCCAGCAGAAGCAGTTACGACCGGTAATCAAACTGCACCAAGAAAGGGTACAAAAGAAACAAAAAAAAGTAAATGAAGAGAGAGATATACCATCATAGTAAGTCCATACTGATCACATATTGCTTCCTTTATCAATTTTCTTCCAATTATTCTTCTTCTTTAACTAGAAAAGCTTAACCAAATTCTGATAAACTTCTTTTGTCTTCTTACCATATCTTGTTGTTCGACATACGCCCATGTTCTTCTTTCTATTTCCTATTTTCTTGTATATATTTGCTTTATGGTCTACAGGAGCCCTAATCTTGGTCCTTTGGACTAACGCCTTTAATTTCAATACGTTGTAACATACATTATTTTTTGAGAAATCCCAAAGAACTAATTCGGGATCAATTTTGACTATATTTTATAACTTTGAGTCTTGAGTATAAACTATTTGAAATTGATCTATCATAATATTTTTTGAGCTATATACAAAATACTCTATGAAAGTTATCTTATGTGAATGGACCATATTCTTTTATTAGTCTCTGTCAAAGGCGTAGAGGGACTATAGCGATCGATAATCCATTGAATTCATATTAGTTGGTCCTTTGACTATATTTTTTTTGCATAATCTCTATTGTTCGAACTAGAGAACTAAAAACATTATTTTTTATATAATAAAAAAAACCTTATATGTCATGATCTCATTGGATAATAGATTTGAAGTCTTATTGCTAGCTTCGCTATTCCCAATGTTTTAAATGTTAACATATCCAAAGTTTTGATTATCTACAGTCTTTTTGAATTTTTATTATTTTTATTTAAATGTTTAGATATCCAAAGTTTTTAGCATCGACAATCATATTTATTACTAGTTGACTTCATATTAGTTTGTCCTTTGACTATAACTTTTTTACATAGTCTCTATTTTTCGAACTATTATTAATATTTTATTATTCTTATTATTAAGTACTTAAAGAGGATTTTTATTATTATGTACGTAAACAGGCCTGCCACACTACATTATTTTTTAAATGTTTACATAGCACGAGGCCCTTGAACAGTCCTGACAACCTTAAATGTTTACCTAATAGGCCTGACAACCTTAAATGTTTAATTAACAGGTCTGTTGCAATACATTTTCCTCCGATTTTTGGATACAATCTTGTCTGCAGTGAATTTGGGCAATATTGTTCTCCACCATCATTATTGATTCACTGGTTGCTTCTTGCTCGTTGGTTCGCTGAATGTTGCTTATTGTTGTTTGGTTCAACTTTGCAAAGTTGAGGTCCCACAGCTGCAGTTGGACCTCTTGGTGCTTGTTCATTGGTTTGTTCTTTGCTGCTTGATCTTGTTTGATTCAACTTTGCTAGGTTGAATTCCTACACCCGCAGTTTGACCTGTTCTTGCACTTTGTAGGGTTGAAATATTGCACCCTTGTTTTCTTCAACTTTTCAAGGTTGGTGTCATGAATCCACAGTTGGACATGTTGTTGCAGTTTGCAGGGTTGAGATTCTGCACCCGCAATTGGAACTGCGCTTTTTTCATTCCCCATTGATGAGTAAGTTTTAGTACCATGGTTTCATTCCTATTCATTATTTGTTGTTTACTATTTGCAGTTTGCAGGTATGAATTTTCAATACTAGAAGTGCTGAAAATCAAAATAAATGTAAAAAAAAAAACTTGAAACAATGCCTGAGTGAAAATCCTCTTGCAGAACATCCTTATATGTGACTATTGGGACCAAAGAAACAAAAGTGTATTGTTATTCCCGAAAAGTATTGAACAAGAAATCTAGTCTCCTTTGAATGTCAATGTTGGACACATAACCAACCTCTATCACAACCATAGTGACATATAAGAAAGGAAATGAGATGTTTTCCTCATATTTATGTTCCTGAAAACCATACGTTTAGTGCATTTTTTCAGGTTTTCCCCTTCCAATCACATATGCCCACTTTCATGTCCTCGACATCATACCATATTTGTTTGGAAAATGGCAATGCAAAGGGATTTGCCAAATGAATTCAGAGTTTTCATTGTGGAGCAAGCATCTACGAGGACCTTGCCATCCATTCTTTGCAGGTTATGACAAGGCAAGATTTTATTATCTGAGGCAAAACCACATATAGTTGTTGGTTTTATGTTGGAATTTGGGTCTTCCAAATCATCTTCCATCACCGTTTTCAGATCTGGATCTTGTCTTGTGGAAATGATTCTTTGTAATCTGAATGGCCAGTTCATTGATCTGTCTCAGACTGAGTTTCCCAGTACCATATTTTAGAATATCTTCTTTATCTTGTAAGATAATTGAAACCTTAATAAGTTGTGCTATGTGTTGGTTCTGTTCCTATGGTGAAAGTCTATAATGCATAGTTCTTCTTCTTTTGTTTATCTGATAGACCATCTATATGATTTTTCTGAGTTGAAGACATCAACAAGTCATTTTAGATCTGTTTAGTGTTGATTTGTGAAGAGTGGGGATCAAAATAAATGGTGAATGAGTTTTTAAAGCTATATACAATGGCTATCGAAATGCTTGTAAGATGCACACCTAGAATAAGTTCAAAAATTATGTCTTAAATACTCAGTCTTTGTACTGAGAAAATTTATAGTGTTGTTTGATTTTCATTATCTATTCTATATGGTTCAATGCTCATTATATATTTGTTTGTTTTTCATATTCTATAGCAACCATAGAGCATTGAATTTGACACGAAGAAGGTTGAGGGATACATAGCAAAATTGGTATGCAGTTCCAGACTTATAGTTTTCATTTTTGTTTTTTCCTATGTGCATATAATGTAGACATAGCTAAGAAACATATTGAAAATCACAACTTAAAAGATGAAGCAAGTAATAGATGTTGAGTGCTATCAAATAGATACAGACTCCATTGTACATGACAACATCGACCATGTACTACATAACAATGGGCATTTTAGATTAGATGCATTCTCGTATACTTTGGGTGATTGCTCTTTGATGCATTTCAAGTTCTATTGCATTTTCGATATTCCTCGACCAAGCTACACAATGAATTGATAGATCATTTCTTGGCCTGTTTAAAAAATGGTGACGTTGAGGCATTAGAGTCATATCAATACGAATTGGCATCTGATTTTCTTTTCCAATTGCATGGAATACATGATTTCAGTATGTATTTTTCAAAGATGCAGTTGTCTACATATGCAACTCTTCCTGCACATGAGAGGGGAATTTGGGGAGATACATTTTGTATACGGTGGCTAGCCAAGTGGCTGAATATATCAATTGGAATTTGGTCATTAACAAGAAAAAAAAGATATCTACTATTCAACAAAACTTCAGCTAGGTATCCATATTGCATCTTGTTCCATGATGTCAATCCTCTAAGTGGTCATTATGAACCACTACTCTAAATAAAATTATCCATATGCAATATTGGAGGAATTAATATTTACTTGTCCCTCACCTGTAATGACCTTCAATTGCATTGGAAACGAATTATGCATCATATACACTCCCATGGATTGCACATAGCAACAACTCTTACATTTGGTTGTGGAGATAGTCTCTTCAATGAAATTTCCTATTTGATAGCAACAGAGTTTGATGTGCACTCACTGTGCCTTTACATTGTGCAATCCTTTTGCAATGAAATTATAGGTGGTAGTCAATAGGCGTATAACTGCTTTCATCAACACCTTTTACCATATCTCATAGAAAGTATGTCGATAATTGGAAGTTGGCAATAATACCTTGTAAACATGGCAATGCCATATGAGAAAGGAAATGTAGAGGGTGGCACATTCTATTTACAATGGATATCTATCATATTCATAGTAAATATCCAAGTCTGTTCAAACCTATCAGATGGTACTGTCCATTCCTATTGTATTGATTCAAACTACAATAAAAAAAATTGACATCATATCGTTGAAAAAAAATACGCTACACATCCATATCAACCTTTGATAATAAATACTTACAGTTCAAGATCCACTGTCCATGCCGCCCAAACCGCATCGAATCTTCATAAGCGTCACATGCTGTCTAATCAGGATGAAACTCATCCCAATTTTCATCAGGTCATATAGAGCTTAAACAAAAAACGTAAACTAACTTATCACAACTTGAAAAAGGTCATACATGAGAGAAATAAATACATTGGTACACTTTCTTCTAGACCTTTGGGTTGTACAACCGATCATCATGAGGTGAAAGGGAGCTTGGACAAGAAACATAAACTCACATATCAAAACCTAAAAAAAATTGTGTGTGCACAACACAATCACATTTTCGCACTTTCTGTTGAACAAAAACATCACATGTTCTGATCAATGATCTTTTCATCGTGCCTTATAAAGAATTTCATTAAATGAGCATAAATTAAAGTGAACCATTAAAGAAGAGAAAACTCAAGAATGAAGAGACATAGGCATCAGATATGAACACAAAAACTTGATAACGAAGTTCATACCTAGTGGACTACGTCTCCAGGTCCTGCTCTCAAATGGGTAGTCTCTTTCATTAACTCAACAAAAGTATTTGAAAAATACATAAAAATAACACATTATGAAATCAAGCTGCATAAATAATGATTAGATCAGAAAAAAAAAAAAACATCACCACTGAATTCGTGGCACCGAATTACCCAAAAATGACTGTCTCCATGCCTCGATCCGGCTTTGGCACGCCTAGGCCCAAGAAGAATGATGTATCGATTTTCGTGACCTCTGCAACCTACAATGATGACACTAATTTACCTTGAAATCCATGCCCATATTTGTACGGTCTTGCCTCCCCCTTTCCAACTGGGTAGAACCTAGCTTAAATATCAAAATGACAGACGGATTTTCCAACGGGCTCTGTTGGCGAGTTGGTTGTTGGTACTATTATTAAAGAGTTAATATGGGGGGAGGTCCCGAGGTCTAACTCGCGGGCCTCCCTTTTAGGATATTAGTTATAACCCCTGCCAAGTTTGGAGATCGAATTCTATAGTTGGTGGATGCTACTAAATACGACGGACCTCCGCCAGATTTGGCGAGGTTCGACCCCATATATTTTTTTGAATTTTCGATTACGGGTCGTCTTTGGGCGTTTCAGGGATGCCACATGTCGCTCGTTCATTGGGCCATGTGGAATATTCATATTGGTCCACCTGATCGCTGATGTCACTACCCATTCAACTCGTACATGACACGTGGTGCTTCTTGGGTGGTGCCACATGGTGTCGCGTGGGGGTGCCACATGGCACTTTCCTATTGGTCCACATGGACCCATGAAAATACTATTGACAGGTGACACATGGAAGCCTCAGGTGCTTCCATGTGGCATGATAATGTCAACAATTATCATCCTGTCATGTCAGCTGCTGACGTCAACAATATAGACGATGATGTGGCCCCCGTTGACTTGACATGTTTGACCACAACTTTGACCGCAAATATCTTTCAAATCGTAACTCTGTTTGATGAGCCGTTTGTGCTGTTAGAAATATTGTGACACACTCTTCATGATCATGCCATTTTCACCGAGTTTTGGGAACTTTGAATTTTTTCCCTTTATCTATCAGTTGAAGCCATTCTGAGCGTTCTGGGTTGCCTCTATGAGTTCTGGGTTGCCTCTGTGAGTTCTGAGTTGTTCTTTTCCTTCTCTGGATCCTTTTTGGATCACGCCTTCCCATTGAGAGATTTTTGGACCACCAAAAGCTTTCATCAATCAACATGTAAGTGAGGGAAGAGTCCCCTCACTTTGTCCTTATTGATCCACTTTGCCTTGCTTAGATGTGTGTCTTTTAAGCCTACTCGAAGAAAATGGACATGACCCCTACGTGAAGTCCTCATCCTCCTGTCCAGGATGATATCTTCTTGTAACTCATCCAAGTACTCAGGTGCAAACTCATCAACTGATGGTATTGAAACTTCCTCATCTGGCTCAAAAATTTTCAAGTTCTCAACGTTCACAACTGAGTAAATCTGCATATAAGGTGGAAGATCCATACGAAAAACATTACTACCACTTTTTCCAAGATAGTGAAGGGTCCATAAAAAATGGGTTGAGTTATTTCCTTCACCCTTCAATCTCTCCTTACTGATGTGAAGCCATACTTGGTCTCCAACCTGGAACTGATGATCAACCATGTGCTTGTCATGCCGAGCTTTATTATGTGCTTGAATTTTCTCCAACTGTTCCATAACTGCTTGGTGTATCTGTTGAATCATCTAGATGAACTTGCGGGCTCTGTCCTCTATTCATTCTTCATTTACATTGACATCTCTTACATACATCAAGTCCAAAGGAACCTTCGGCAGGTACCCAAAACATGTCTCAAAAGGTGAACTTTGAGTGGATGAATGTAAAGCTCGGTTGTACGCATGTTGTACATAGGGTATCTGTTCATCCCATAACTTGGGACGCTTGTTGTATTAGTCTCGAATCAAAAGTACCAATGTTTGGTTTACCACCTCTGTCTGTCTGTTGGTCTGTGGATGGAAAGCAGTGCTCCTCTTCAATTTGGTGTCCATAATTCTCCACAAGCTAGTCCAAAAGTCCCCAAGGAATCGAGTATCTCGATCCGAGACGATATATGTGGGTAATCCAAAGTGAACCCAAACATCTTGAAAGAAGAGATTAGCAGTCT